>OY755179.1:16007519-16429845 GCA_963576735.1 Bedellia somnulentella
TTTGACACTAGTATCATTGGATAGCCTAGACTATAGGCTTTAGAGAAAAACTATATTCATTAATAGTGTTGCTATATGCATTAATACAATTCAACTAAATGTTATGTCTGGGCTTGTTAGGCCGCTGCCACAAAGCTGATGTTCTAATGCAGCCTGAGTTCGTCGAGGGCTCAGACTAACAAGTATACATAAGGAAAATTAAAGATATTAAATAACATATTATAACAAACGCAACTACAAAAAACTAATCTAAAGAGGTAATTAATCAATTGAATTTTTACATATATTTGTGTTACCGGGACTCGTTTAGTTGCGAGAAGCGATCGAATATTGTTGAGAGAAGAAATTCAACAAATCTTCACCTCACTGCATTCATGCTCCTCTGGCCGTATGAAGGACGGCAAAACTATTTACGAACATTGTTTTTTTGTAAAGCCTATAATCTAGGCTATCCAATGAACCTAGTTTCAAAGTGTTACCGGGACTCGTTTAGTTGTGAGAGGCGATCGAATATTGTTGATAGAAGAAATTCAACAAATCTTCGCCTCACTGCATTCATGCCTCTCTGGCTATATGAAGGACGGCAATACTATTAATGAGTATAGTTTTTCTCTAAAGCCTATAGTCTAGGCTATCCAATGAACCTAGTGTCAAAGTGTTACCAGGACTCGTTTAGTTGTGAGAGGCGATCGAATATTGTTGATAGAAGAAATTCAACAAATCTTCGCCTCACTGCATTCATGCCTCTCTGGCTATATGAAGGACGGCAATACTATTAATGAGTATTGATCAGTATATGAGTTATACTATTGATCAGTATACTTTTTCTGTAAAGCCTATAGTCTAGGCTATCTAATAAATCTAGTGTCAAAGTGTTTCCGGGACTCGTTTAGTTGTGAGAGGCGATCGAATATTGTTGATAGAAGAAATTTGGTCAAATTTCCGCTCTACTGCGTTCATAGCTCTTTGGCTATATGAAGATCGGCAATACAATTGATCAGCATAGCTTTCCTAAAAAGCCTATAGTCTAGACTATCCAATTAACCTAAAGTCAAAGTGTTACCGGGACTCGTTTAGTTGTGAGAGGCGATCGAATATTGTTGAGAGAAGAAATTCAACAAATCTTCGCCTCACTGCATTTATGCCTCTCTGGCTATATGAAGGACGGCAATACTATTAATGAGTATAATCTTTCTCTAAAGCCTATAGTCTAGGCTATCCAATGATACTAGTGTCAAAGTGTTACCGGGACTCGTTTAGTTGTGAGAGGCGATCGAATATTGTTGATAGAAAAATATCAACAAATCTTCGCCTCACTGTATTCATGCCTCTCTGGCTGTATGAAGGACGGCAATACTATTAATGAGTATAGTTTTTCTCTAAAGCCTATAGTTTAGGCTATCCAATGATACTAGTGTCAAAGTGTTACCGGGACTCGTTTAGTTGTGAGAGGCGATCGAATATTGTTGATAGAAAAATATCAACAAATCTTCGCCTCACTGTATTCATGCCTCTCTGGCTATATGAAGGACGGCAAAACTATTGACAAACATTGTCTTTCTCTAAAGCCTATAGTCTAGGCTATCCAATGATACTAGTGTCAAAGTGTTACCGGGACTCGTTTAGTTGTGAGAGGCGATCGAATATTGTTGATAGAAAAATATCAACAAATCTTCGCCTCACTTTATTCATGCCTCTCTGGCTATATGAAGGACGGCAATACTATTAATGAGTATACTTTTTCTCTAAAGCCTATAGTTTAGGCTATCCAATGATACTAGTGTCAAAGTGTTACCGGGACTCGTTTAGTTGTGAGAGGCGATCGAATATTGTTCATAGAAGAAATTCAACAAATCTTCGCCTCACTGCATTCATGCCTCTCTGGCTATATGAAGGACGGCAATACTATTAATGAGTATACTTTTTCTCTAAAGCCTATAGTCTAGGCTATCCAATAAACCTAGTGTCAAAGTGTTACCAGGACTCGTTTAGTTGTGAGAGGCGATCGAATATTGTTGATAGAAGAAATTCAACAAATCTTCGCCTCACTGCATTCATGCCTCTCTGGCTATATGAAGGACGGCAATACTATTAATGAGTATACTTTTTCTCTAAAGCCTATAGTCTAGGCTATCCAATGAACCTTGTGTCAAAGTGTTACCGGGACTCGTTTAGTTGTGAGAGGCGATCGAATATTGTTCATAGAAGAAATTCAACAAATCTTCGCCTCACTGCATTCATGCTCCTCTGGCCGTATGAAGGACGGCAATACTATTCACGAACATTGATTTTCTGTAAAGCCTATAGTCTAGGCTACCCAATTAACCTAGTGTCAAAGTATTACCGGGACTCGTTTAGTTGTGAGAGGCGATCGAATATTGTTGATAGAAGAAATTCAACAAATCTTCGCCTCACTGCATTCATGCTCCTCTGGCCGTATGAAGGACGGCAATACTATTGATGAGTATACTTTTTCTGTAAAGCCTATAGTCTAGGCTATCCAATAAATCTAGTGTCAAAGTGTTTCCGGGACTCGTTTAGTTGTGAGAGGCGATCGAATATTGTTGATAGAAGAAATTCAACAAATCTTCGCCTCACTGCATTCATGCCTCTCTGGCTATATGAAGGACGGCAATACTATTAATGAGTATAATCTTTCTCTAAAGCCTATAGTCTAGGCTATCCAATGATACTAGTGTCAAAGTGTTACCGGGACTCGTTTAGTTGTGAGAGGCGATCGAATATTGTTGATAGAAGAAATTCAACAAATCTTCGCCTCACTGCATTCATGCCTCTCTGGCTATATGAAGGACGGCAATACTATTAATGAGTATAATCTTTCTCTGAAGCCTATAGTCTAGGCTATCCAATGATACTAGTGTCAAAGTGTTACCGGGACTCGTTTAGTTGTGAGAGGCGATCGAATATTGTTGATAGAAAAATATCAACAAATCTTCGCCTCACTTTATTCATGCCTCTCTGGCTATATGAAGGACGGCAATACTATTAATGAGTATACTTTTTCTCTAAAGCCTATAGTTTAGGCTATCCAATGATACTAGTGTCAAAGTGTTACCGGGACTCGTTTAGTTGTGAGAGGCGATCGAATATTGTTGATAGAAAAATATCAACAAATCTTCGCCTCACTGTATTCATGCCTCTCTGGCTGTATGAAGGACGGCAATACTATTGACAAGCATTGTTTTTCTGTTAAGCCTATAGTCTAGGCTATCCAATAAACTTAGTGTCAAAGTGTTACCAGGACTCGTTTAGTTGTGAGAGGCGATCGAATATTGTTGATAGAAGAAATTCAACAAATCTTCGCCTCACTGCATTCATGCCTCTCTGGCTATATGAAGGACGGCAATACTATTAATGAGTATACTTTTTCTCTAAAGCCTATAGTCTAGGCTATCCAATGAACCTTGTGTCAAAGTGTTACCGGGACTCGTTTAGTTGTGAGAGGCGATCGAATATTGTTCATAGAAGAAATTCAACAAATCTTCGCCTCACTGCATTCATGCCTCTCTGGCTATATGAAGGACGGCAATACTATTAATAAGTATAGTTTTTCTCTAAAGCCTATAGTTTAGGCTATCCAATGATACTAGTGTCAAAGTGTTACCGGGACTCGTTTAGTTGTGAGAGGCGATCGAATATTGTTGATAGAAGAAATTCAACAAATCTTCGCCTCACTGCATTCATGCTCCTCTGGCCGTATGAAGGACGGCAATACTATTCACGAACATTGTTTTTCTGTAAAGCCTATAGTCTAGGCTATCTAATTAACCTAAAGTCAAAGTGTTAACGGGACTCGTTTAGTTGTGAGAGGCGATCGAATATTGTTGAGAGAAGAAATTCAACAAATCTTCGCCTCACTGCATTCATGCTCCTCTGGCCGTATGAAGGACGGCAAAACTATTCACGAGCATTGTTTTTCTGTAAAGCCTATGGTCTAGGCTGTCCAATTAACCTTAAGTCAAAGTGTTACCGGGACTCGTTTAGTTGTGAGAGGCGATCGAATATTGTTGAGAGAAGCAGTTCAACAAATCTTCGCCTCACTGCATTCATGCTCTTCTGGCCGTATGAAGGACGGCAATACTATTCACGAGCATTGTTTTTCTGTAAAGCCTATAGTCTAGGCTATCTAATTAATCTAAAGTCAAAGTGTTACCGGGACTCGTTTAGTTGTGAGAGGCGATCGAATATTGTTGAGAGAAGAAATTCAACAAATCTTCGCCTCACTGCATTCATGCTCCTCTGGCCGTATGAAGGACGGCAATACTATTCACGAGCATTGTTTTTCTGTAAAGCCTATAGTCTAGGCTGTCCAATTAACCTAAAGTCAAAGTGTTACCGGGACTCGTTTAGTTGTGAGAGGCGATCGAATATTGTTGAGAGAAGCAGTTCAACAAATCTTCGCCTCACTGCATTCATGCTCCTCTGGCCGTATGAAGGACGGCAATACTATTCACGAGCATTGTTTTTCTGTAAAGCCTATAGTCTAGACTGTCCAATTAACCTAAAGTCAAAGTGTTACCGGGACTCGTTTAGTTGTGAGAGGCGATCGAATATTGTTGAGAGAAGCAGTTCAACAAATCTTCGCCTCACTGCATTCATACTCCTCTGGCCGTATGAAGGACGGCAATACTATTCACGAGCATTGTTTTTCTGTAAAGCCTATAGTCTAGGCTGTCCAATTAACCTAAAGTCAAAGTGTTACCGGGACTCGTTTAGTTGTGAGAGGCGATCGAATATTGTTGAGAGAAGCAGTTCAACAAATCTTCGCCTCACTGCATTCATGCTCCTCTGGCCGTATGAAGGACGGCAATACTATTCACGAGCATTGTTTTCTGTAAAGCCTATAGTCTAGGCTATCTAATTAACCTAAAGTCAAAGTGTTACCGGGACTTGTTTAGTTGTGAGAGGCGATCGAATATTGTTGAGAGAAGAAATTCAACAAATCTTCGCCTCACTGCATTCATGCTCCTCTGGCCGTATGAAGGACGGCAATACTATTGATGAGTATACTTTTTCCGTAAAGCCTACAGTCTAGGCTATTTAATAAATCTAGTGTCAAAGTGTTTCCGGGACTCGTTTAGTTGTGAGAGGCGATCGAATATTGTTGATAGAAGAAATTTGGTCAAATTTCCGCTCTACTGCGTTCATAGCTCTTTGGCTATATGAAGATCGGCAAAACAATTGATCAGCATAGCTTTCCTAAAAAGCCTATAGTCTAGGCTATCCAATTAACCTAAAGTCAAAGTGTTACCGGGACTCGTTTAGTTGTGAGAGGCGATCGAATATTGTTGAGAGAAGAAATTCAACAAATCTTCGCCTCACTGCATTCATGCTCCTCTGGCCGTATGAAGGACGGCAATACTATTGATGAATATACTTTTTCTGTAAAGCCTATAATCTAGACTATCCAATTAACTTAGTGTCAAAGTGTTACCGGGACTCGTTTAGTTGTGAGAGGCGATCGAATATTGTTGATAGAAGAAATTCAACAAATCTTCGCCTCACTGCATTCATGCTCCTCTGGCCGTATGAAGGACGGCAATACTATTCACGAGCATTGTTTTTCTGTAAAGCCTATAGTCTAGGCTGTCCAATTAACCTAAAGTCAAAGTGTTACCGGGACTCGTTTAGTTGTGAGAGGCGATCGAATATTGTTGAGAGAAGAAATTCAACAAATCTTCGCCTCACTGCATTCATGCTCATCTGGCCGTATGAAGGACGGCAATACTATTGATGAATATACTTTTTCTGTAAAGCCTATAGTCTAGACTATCTAATTAACCTAGTGTCAAAGTGTTACCGGGACTCGTTTAGTTGTGAGAGGCGATCGAATATTGTTGATAGATGAAATTCAACAAATCTTCGCCTCACTGCATTCATGCTCCTCTGGCCGTATGAAGGACGGCAATACTATTCACGAGCATTCTTTTTCTGTAAAGCCTATAGTCTAGGCTATCCAAATAACCTAAAGTCAAAGTGTTACCGGGACTCGTTTAGTTGTGAGAGGCGATCGAATATTGTTGAGAGAAGAAATTCAACAAATCTTCGCCTCACTGCATTTATGCCTCTCTGGCTATATGAAGGACGGCAATACTATTAATGAGTATAGTTTTTCTGTAAAGCCTATAGTCTAGACTATCCAATTAACCTAGTGTCAAAGTGTTACCGGAACTCGTTTAGATGTGAGAGGTGATCGAATATTGTTGATAGAAGAAGTTCAACAAATCTTCGCCTCACTTCATTCATGCCTCTCTGGCTATATGAAGGACGGCAATACTATTCACGAGCATTGTTTTTCTGTAAAGCCTATAGTCTAGGCTATCCAATTAACCTAGTGTCAAAGTGTTACCGGGACTCGTTTAGTTGTGAGAGGCGATCAATTATTGTTGATAGAAGAAATTCAACAAATCTTCGCCTCACTGCATTTATGCCTCTCTGGCCGTATGAAGGACGGCAATACTATTCACGAGCATTGTTTTTCTGTAAAGCCTAGGCTATCTAATTAACCTAAAGTCAAAGTGTTACCGGGACTCGTTTAGTTGTGAGAGGCGATCGAATATTGTTGAGAGAAGAAATTCAACAAATCTTCGCCTCACTGCATTCATGCTCCTCTGGCCGTATGAAGGACGGCAATACTATTAATGAGTATAGTTTTTCTCTAAAGCCTATAGTCTAGGCTATCCAATTTACCTAGTGGCAAAGTGTCACCGGGACTCGTTTAGTTGTGAGAGGCGATCGAATATTGTTGATAGAAGAAATTCAACAAATCTTCGCCTCACTGCATTCATGCTCCTCTGGCCGTATGAAGGACGGCAATACTATTAATGAGTATAGTTTTTCTGTAAAGCCTATAGTCTAGGCTATCCAATTAACCTAGTGTCAAAGTGTTACCGGAACTCGTTTAGTTGTGAGAGGCGATCGAATATTGTTGATAGAAGAAATTTGATCAAATTTCCGCTCTACTGCGTTCATAGCTCTTTGGCTATATGAAGATCGGCAATACAATTGATCAGCATAGCTTTTCTAAAAAGCCTATATAATAGGCCATCAAATAAACCTAGTTTCATAATGTTATTGCATCTAGTTGAGAATCGTGAAGTGGTTATTGGAGCAAGGTTTTTTTTTAATAATTTCATTGGAATCCGCCGTTACGTCTTTTTTCTTGCGGAAAAGCCTTTTCCTGGTGACTGAAAGCCTCAGATTTAGTTTAATATTTCAAAAACATTGATTTTAGAACGTTTATTACCATTTTCAAGTTAATTTTAAAAAAACTTCCTAATTTGGTCGGGTTATAATCGGCCGCTGAAATCGGCCGCTAACTTCACACCGGTCATTAGTCCTACTAAGAACCGAAAATGAAATTGGGATATCGGGTGATATTCTTCAGTATTCTACTTTTAGAGATTCGAGCAGTTATTACTAACGTGTTAGATCCTAAGCTTTTTGAAGATGTGTTAGATTCGGAGTTGTGTGACGAACAATTAAGTGTAATTTCAGGAAACGTTTTACTTGCAACGAAATGTAATTATTATTTTCGTTATTTTTTAATGGTGCAGTTATTTAGCTGCATCGTGTTGGCTTAGAATACCAAATAAATAAATATCAATAATAGATTTATTTTCGTGGGTGTCGCAATATGAGTTTTAGGATTTTAAAGTGATTGTTGGACGTTGTGACCAGAGACCTTACATCAGCATTAATTTATCTCCACAATTATCTCCCCACTAATCTTCCGAAGGCGACTGAGGTATTTACAATTCCGAAACTCTTTCCGGCTACCCCTTTCTAGAATTTATATGCTTAAAATTATATATCAATTATTTATTTATTCATAAATGTTACTTATTACCATATGGGTGAACAGACACTACCGGTCTCTGTTTTATACAAACCTTTTACCGTTTTACCTTCGTTTACATTGTTTTTTTTTCGTTCATGTCTTAATGCGAGTGTAAGTCACTCTACTGATACCAGTCTTGTCAGCAGAATTTCTGTTCTCCATAGTCGTTAACTTTTTTATCTGAAGTGACCTCACTTTGTGTTACCTCAACATCGGCAGAGTGTTAGCTCAACATCCGGGGGTGCCCAAGGGACACTGTGTTGTGTGCTCACGAGATCTATAGTTATTTTCATAGCATCATGTCTTATGGCATTTTACTCTGGGGCAGAGCTGCTGATGTTGGGTCCATATTCATTCTACAGAAATGAGCAATAAGAGCTATTTATAATTTAGGTTCACGAGATTCCCTTAGAGAATTGTTTAAAACCATAAATATAATGACACTGCCATGTCAATATATTTGTGAAAACATCATGTATGTGAAGAAATTGAAAGTAATTATAAAACGCAGTCTTCATTTAAAAGCTTATTACAGTTTTAATGATTACGTGATAGATGAAACTGCTTGGTGTCACCAGGGCTCTATTCAGGATATTTCCATACATATACCAATATTGTAATATGACTAAGAAAAGATGTGTGTTGCTGAGTTTCTTACGGGTTCTTCTCGCAACAATACACCTTCCAAATCCGAAGTCGAGTCAGTAGAGTAAGATTTAACTTATACGTAAGTTTGTGACGTTCAAAAAATAGAGAACAATTCTTTTTAATTTACGTAGCCGTAAACGTGAATATAGGTACGCCAGGGTGTATTTTTGATATCCTCAATTATTCCCATGCAGTTTTGGATTCCGGTATAAGAATACCGCGAGGACTTCTCGACGGCAACTTTGCCGACCTCGGCAACTACTATCAGTGTTTGTCAATCAACGAAGATATCGGCACCAGTGTCATCGGCGGAAAATATTGCTCAATATCTGTTCCATTAGAACAAAACTTACCAACTTTACTGAAACATGGTGAATATGAATGGACAGAGTTTTCTGAGGATATGATTTCAAATGACGTCACCAAAAGAGTGAAGGATTACGATGTCTTGAGGAATGACATTCAGGAACTCAGTGGAGATATAGGGCGAAGTAAAAGGTTCGTTTATACTAAGTTAAAGAGAAACAAAATCTTCATAACAATAGCAGGCTGCTATTTCTTTTTAGAAAATTGTAAAAAAATACATTTATTAAACATCTTGTGAAACAGCTGGTAATATCAATGAAAGATTAGTTTATCTTTTAAGCTCATTATATATTATGTTTAACTAAAAGATTTTGTAGGAGTACCAATTAAAATCTTTAGATCAAAACGAATAAAGATATTAGTAACTAGTAATCCACTCCAGTTTTGCACGGATGGTTTTAATTATTTTTCACTGCTTACCCCCTAAAATATATAGCGTAATGATATATAACCTATGTTGTTTCTGAAAGTCTTAGTTTTCCATTGGTGAAAGATTTTTTTAAATCTGTTTTGTAGTTTTTGAGCCTATTCATTACAATCAATCAACGTTTTCCTCTATATATTTTAGCGTAGAAGTGTATTTAGTGTATATGAATAATGACAAGCCAAATATCATTCCTTTTTAGGAACACAGAAGCACTAGGAACCAGCAAAATATCACTAACCCTCGCCATGTGCATTCCCAAAACCTGCACGACAAACCAAGCTCTGGATTCATTATTCTTTAACATTTCACAAATATTTAATTATACAGAACTATATTGCCGTCTTCCCAACGATAAAAAATTTGTTGCTGCTGATTACGTTGCTTTGTAAGTACTTACGTGATAACTTACTATATATAATATAGAACAAGATTAAAGTTAGGCTTAAACACCAACATATAACTATATAAATATTACGGAACCTGATTTTTTTTTACGAATAATTTTATTAATAATAAATAAAGTAAAGATAAATTTCGACACTGGCGGGGATCGGGGGCATATACCCGAGGTCGCGGTTCGATCCCCGCCAGTGTCGAAATTTTTCTTTCTTTTATTTATTAGTAATAATCCCTACATGAGGTTTTTCATGACCAAAAAAAAACATACTAATTTCATTGACAATTAACCGATCTTACTTCTGTGAGAACTCTAAATCAGTATTGTGAAATTTAACTCATTACAATACTTTGACATAAATGTCTTAATGTTGACTTTTATTTTCTTATTGTTATTTTAAATAAGTACTAAATTGTATTTGTGTACAACAAATAAATAATTTTCTGTCTTTCTTTCATTTTAATATTATTATTTTTTAAATTATGAACTAACACAATGTTTACATATTTTCAAGAGACCCAGTTGTTTATATACTCATTACATATCTTTAAACTTGTATAGTTTGAAGTCCGGTTGATTTTAATTAATTATTTTATTTTCAGTTCTATTTTTGGGTTTTTAGCAGTTTCGACTATCATAAGTACAAGTTATGATGTCAGGCATACAGTTTTTCGTCAAAAAGGTATGTATATACTTATATTAGATACATACTGTATACGTTTATACCAATACTAAGATTTACGCGGAGCTGGTTAGTTATATGATTTTTAACAAATTTCTTAGTAGGTACATTTATAAGCTATGAGAAACTCCATGCATAAAACAATAATAGTTACAGTACGAAATCAGGAACAATCGGGTTAACAATATAACTTTCTACGTCATAAACTAACAGAGCAATTTCGGATAAAAGCCTGAAAAATTGCGTAGCAAAATGAAACAGTAAATTATTGAAATGTACGTGAAAATAAAAGAATTCGTACCCTTGTAAAGTTTACGGAACCTGTTCTGTTTCTAAAACAACAGACCATTTATTGCAACATTACACCCTTAGCACCAAATGCTGAAAGATTGCGTACTAATATAACAGGGTTGACTGTATTTAATTACTTAATAAGGTTTAACTATATAAACTACATCTATTTAGGGTCCCTAATCAACAGCTTTTTCAGCAAAGCTAGAGATATATTACCTTAAAGAGCAATGTTCTTTTAATGATAGTTTTGCGGAATAAATAACGGATGTAAGATTCTGAAATTTAACTGAAAATACAAAGTGCGGATATGACACTATAGTTTAAGCCTGTGTATCAAAAGAGAAAAAGAATATTGCAATGTGACATACATATTTGAACAAACGCTGTTCGTAATCAGAGCAGCGCAACCTCCTATGATTATTTGACCTCAAGTAATTTGTGGCCTTACCAAGAAAAACCAAATTTATTGTTACTGGTTTGTGGATCTTTTTAAATTGGAAATAAATTGATAGACTTATTAACTTAAAAAAACCTTTGTTTTTCAGATGTCAAATCGTTGAACCCATTGTACAAATCGTTCTCAGTATTTTCGAACACAAGAAAATTGGTTTCATACAATTCGAATCCAAAAGCTATAGAATGTTTAGATGGGATACGAACCCTAGCAATGGCCTGGGTTATAATCGGACACACCTTTTCAACCCATATGCAAATATCTCTGACTAACCCAATAAACATTCTTGATGTGAGTTACAATATGTTCTAATATATCTATATATAAATAGATAAAAAAAAAACTTCTTTATTTACTAAAAATACAAATTTACAATTTAAGTTTACATTTGCCCTCGCACTAGGCTAAGCCTGTATCGCGAGGACCAATTTTACTTAACACATATAAAGTTTAAATTTAATAAAAATTAAAAACTATATTACAAATTTTAAAAAGGTTTTAAAACAAAATAAAAAGTATGCAAGTATAAAAGGGGAATGGAAGTAAAATAAAAATATAAGGTAAAACGTCATGCAGCTGTGCTATGTGTGTACGTGTGTGTGAGAGCGTATGAATGTGTGCGTGAGAGCGTATGTATGTGTGTGTGAGAGGGTATGTATAGTAGTATGTATGTAGATAGATAAAAACTTTATAGTGTCTGCTGTGTAGTGTCGGCATAGAATAACACTACCCCATTTCTTCCGGTGGGTGTACTCAAGAGGCGACTAACGGATTTGGAGCTTTTAAGGGATTTTTAGGCGATGTGGCTGGAGACCCATCACCGAAAACCTTTATTTTACCATCTTTTCCCCACTAAAATTTCCAAACATGGCTGAGGAATTTCCAATTCCTTAGCTCTGGCTACCTCTTCTAGGGATTTATAGCCGTGAGCATATGTATGTATGTATAAAAACTTTATTTACGTTATCATAACGATCACATACAACATATTAAAACACATAATAAATCTTGCTTGCTTGTGATCGTTCATTTTATAGCTCTGGCTACCCCGTTTATGGATTTATTGACTTGAGTGTATGTATATTTATGTATATAAGTGTGTGTGTCTCTGTGTATATCCGATATATGGCATGACCTCTGTGTTAGTTCTACCTGAAACTATAAAAAGTTTTGATCGCAGAAAGGATAACCAGAATTAAGGAATCAGTAATTCTTCTTTAACCACTTTTGGAAATCCAGAAGAGAATAGACGGTAAAATAGGGATATGTTTGCGAAAGGATTTATTATTCTAATGTTAATATATAGCAACCGTGATAGCCCAGTGGGTAGAACACTCGGTTATCGTGCAAACGACTAGTGTTCAAATCCTGGGTCGGGCCTACACCAATTTGTCTTTTCTAAAGACATATGTGTGGTTAATTTATCATGGTTGTTAACGGTGAGGGAAAACATCGTGAGGAAACCCACATGGCTGAGTTGTACTTAGTCATGTGACAGTGTACATAAACATAACATAAACGTTCACGCCGTTTATCCCCGAAGGGGTTGGCAGAGGTACCAATATTTCTGAACTCACATGGCAGCGCCATGTAGTGTCCAGAGAAGGTACCCACGTTTTGCTTAGACAGTGTACTCACGTGATAGGGGGCAGGCCTATCGCCGTTTTGTACGAATACACTGTCACATGACTAAGTACAACTCAGCCATGTGGGTTTCCTCACGATGTTTTCCCTCACCGTTAGCAACCATGATAAATTAACCATACATATGACTTTAGAAAAGACAAATTGGTGTAGGCCCGTCCCAGGATTGGAACTCACGCCCTTCTGTTTTTCGGGCGGGTGTTCTTACCCACTGGACTATCATGTGACAGTGTATTCGTACAAAATGGCGATAGGCCTGCCCCCTATCACGTGAGTACACTGTCCATGCAAAACGTGGGTACTCTGAACACCAGGTGACAAAGTCACGTGATGTTCAGAAGTATTAGTACCTTTGCCAACCCCTTCGGGGATATTCGGCGTGAACGTTTATGCTTATGCTTTGTGCTTATGTTCATATATACCATGTCAAATGTTCACGCAGTTTATGTCCGAAGGGGTGGCAGAGATACTTATACTTCTGAATATCACGAAACAATAATGACAGTGCACTTACGTGATAGGGAGCAAGCCAATTGCCGTTTTTGTACGAATACACTGTCGCATGACAAAGTACAAGTCAACCATCTGGGTTACTTCACGATGTTTTCTCTTACCGTTGGCATCCATGATAAGTTAACTACACATACGACTTTATGCGACTTTATGCTGTGTCGTGTCGGCTTAGAATAGCTCTACCCCATTTCTTCCGGTGGGTGTACGTAAGAGGTGACTAACGGTATTGGGGCTTTTAAGGGATTTTTGGGCGATGCGGTTGGAGACCCATCACCAACAACCTTTATTCCACCATCTTTTCCCCACGCAACTTCCAAAAGTGGCTGAGGAATTTCTGATTACCTAGCTTTGGCTACCCCTTCAAGGGATTCATAGCCGTGAGTATATGTATGTATGTATCCATGATAAGTTAACTACACATACGACTTTACAAAAGTCCTATTGGTGTAGGCCCGACTTATATATGTCTGTACTTAATAAATAAACGAACAGTTTCATACATCCTAACTTGTAATTTTTTTCAGTGGTTGTCAAGTTTCCGATCAGCTCTGATAACCACAGCTCCGGTTACCGTTGACACGTTCTTCATGATGAGTGGCTTACTGCTGGTGTACACTTCTGTGGGGAAGATGAGTGGGCGTAAGTATATTTTTTGGTATATAATTATTTTGCCAGACTTTCCGTGTGTGCCGGCTTATAATGTCACTCTCCTATCCCCACGGGTGTCGTAAGGTGCGACTAAGGATTTGGGGATTTTTAATTCCACCCATCACCAACTATACCTTACCTATACCTTTATTTCTACTATCTTATCCCCTTCTTCCAAATTTTGCTGAGGAGTTTCCAGCTCTTATCCGTTTAGGTATTTATGGCCGTGAGTATATGTATGTATGTTTCTTAAACTAAGGGGCTAATCTTAATTAAGGGGAAAAATAATAATAAATGTATAGTATTCAACCGAAGAAATATTTTAATATTTATACAGAAACAAAACTAGATCAAAATCAAAATAAAGGTCTAAATATAACGACAAGATACTCAATAAAAAATTACGGCTCTAAATTGCCAACTTTTGTAAGTCTGAATCTGAAGAGTTTCAAGTTGATTCAGAAATCACCTGCGATACAGAGGGATTAGCAATAAGAAACTACCAGACTAGTGCAATTCGATTTCCTCAAATCGCCTAGAAATGTGAATTCCATAAAAACTTGAATATAAGATTAAGTGAATTTAAGATATTTTTTTACTTTCAGGAACCTTGCTCCAAAATCTCCACAAATTTTACCTCCATCGCTATCTGCGAATGTTCCCAATTTTGGCAGCGGCGGTGTTACTAATGGCGTCCTGGTTCAACTGGGTAGCTGACGGTCCTTACTGGCAGCCAGTCATGAGGAAAGTTAATAATTGTAGAGGAGAGTGGTGGGCCACTTTATTACATATACAAAACTTCGCAAGCACTAGAAGAGAAGGGAAACAAATGGTACGGATCATATCAAAAACAATAACAACGGAACATAGCTCTACTTTTGGTACAGTTCAACTCTTTATGTCATCGATACATTAATTAAAGGACATTAAAATTAATTCAGTTAATATAATACTTCAGTTACGTATGTTCGATATAGCGCTGAATACATAGTCCAGAAAAAAAATTTAAACTTTCTTCATAATTGATATTACCAAAACTTTTTTTTTCAGTGTCTAGGACATACTTGGTACCTGGCTATAGATTATCAATTACACATAATATCTCCGATATTCCTGTTCTTCGTACTGAGGAGCCGACGGTCAGCCTGGCTGTCACTGAGTGCTGGGATGGCAGTGTCTTTGGCTGTTGTTATATACATGATTGTCACCAATGACTTCCCGGCTTCTGTGTTTAATGCTGAGTAAGGCCACCAGATATTTACATCTAACAATAAATTTAAACTTAGTAGCCTTAATAGTTGTTCAAGTGTGAAAATCAGCAATATTCTATTCTGGGGCAATAAACTGCCATCCAAATTCGTTGCTACTACGCAGGTTATCCGGCTATAGTTTTTTTTTTCTTTTATATCTTGGAATTAGTGTGTGTGACATTGTCTTTTTATTATTATTTTTCTGTATGTTTGTATATAATTATTTTTGTGCTGTGTCTTCCTTTGTACGTGTGTAGCAGCGAATAAATGTTTTTCTCATTCTTCTTCTTCCTCTTCCATCCCGCTGAACGCAACTCTGAGAACATACGCACTAATAAATGCAAATGTTTATAGAAGAATACATAATGTTTTTAAAGATAGAGTCACATTTTTACAAAGTATTTCTATTAAAAACATCGTTGTATTCCTCTATACACATTTGCATTTAGTAGTGTGCGTTTTGATGTTCACACTTGAACAATAGTTCCAGAAATAAAATACTGTGACATGCGTACATACTTATAGGTGGATAGACAGGCATGATAAAACTGTAAGAATTTTGTTATTTGCCATTCAGCTAAGAAAGTCATACACCGAAATTCGCAATGAGAGCGTAATGTTACCCAAATTTCACATAATCATGTCAAGACTTTGTAATATTGTTCACAGGACGATGGGCTCGAATAGAGATTACAGTATTAACTATTATGTAAATACTTTGACAAGATCACCTCCGTTCTTCGTTGGAATGATATTCGGATATTTAATACACATTGGAAGAGGAAAGAAAAATTTCATGAACAAAGTAAGTTTTTTCAATTACTATCTTATCATCTCCTCGTGAAACATCTGATTTCGAATTCACCGAGAGTATCAGAGATGGAAAAACGCGCGTGTAGTAGAAATACACTAAATATTGTTTTTTCCATAATATCATATTAAAGTGAAAAGTAAACATCATTATTTATATATATGTAATGTCGGTGGAGCATTTACGTTTTTTTGTAATAACAAATTTTAAAAACAAAAAGTCAAAATAAGCATATTTAAGAAATACAACCAAAATAGACTCATTGTAGCGGGCAAGAAAAATAAATATGAATATTGATAAGAATGCAGTGATTGAACATTATCAATTGTAGAGGATTAGTGCAATTTGGAAATAATATCTATTTTATCTTTTCGATATGAACTTATCACGTGTGCAGGATAAAAAAGTAACGTAATGCGTAATTGCATTGCATCTTAATGAGTCACTTTATCGATTGTTTTGAAGATAAATAATATGTTGACGAATGAAGATATATTGTTTTGTAAATAAAATAATTTTTAAAGTAGTTTATAGTAGTGTGTATAGCATACAGCCAGAATTGCACTACATCTTGGACATTTCACAAGACGACGAAGGCGAATAGCGATAGATAAATGACGGCTTAGATTAGCACTACCCCATTTCTACCCATGGGTGATCATAAAAGGCGACTAAGGATATAGGGGCTTTTAAGTGATTTTTGGGCGATGTGGAGACCCGTCACCAGCAATTATTTATTATTACCATCACTTCCCCACTAAACTTCCAAAAGTGGCTAAGGAATGTCTCATTCCAAAGCTCTGGCTACCCCGTTTAGGGATTTATAGCCGTGAGTATATGTATGTATGTATGTATAAATGAATTCATCATTCTTCTCATAACTGTCTTCCTTTCATTCTTCTAACTTTAGTGTCCGGCCTTCTTAAAAATGATTTTAAGTCTTAAAACGTTTTGCATGATCGTCATCTACTAAGAATACCATCCAGGTTAGCTTCATATATCTCTTTCGCTACATTACTTTCATCGATATATTTTATTTAATTTAATTTAGAAGACTAACAGCATAATATATCTTATAAACTAATACATATATATATTCGTGTGCCAATTATAAATCTTCACCAATATTTTGAAGTATACAACTGTTACGGATACTGACTGATCCGGAAATACATATAGAAATAAGTATAAATAGGATAAACTTCGGACAGATTAACTACGCTACATACGTCAACATCAACATAATAATATACATACGCACAATAAATAACTTTACATACATACATACATATTCTCACGCCGTTAGTTCCCATTGGGGTAGGCAGAGACTATCGATCGCCACTTTGTACGATCCTGGCAAACCTCTCTGGCTTCGTTTACATCCATCAATCTTTTCATACATGCTCTTTTATTCTTCATAAACAGAAAATCTAGTTTTCTTTCTTCCATAATCAAACATACTTCATCTAATTTTTCATGCATCCCTCCACACACATTCATCGTACCAAAGCGGGTCTCTTTAGCCCACTTTTCGCCCCGCCCGCTTTTAAATAACTTTAATTGCCTTAATACTCGTAAAAACTGCTGAGGTTCGCATTATAAATCCTAGCGCTTTGGAAGCCTTATTAGCTATGTTATTAATATGTTTATCGAATAATAATTTACCAAAACACCTTAACAATCTTTTTTCTAACTTGACAACATCACGCTTAACATATTATTGTTTGCGAAACAGACTATTTGATTATGTCAAACTAGCGTTGATTTGATTCTTTCTGAAAAAACTTTAAACTAAACATATAAAAATTTATTTAGAAATTGTAAAAAATTGAAATGTAAGGAGTTCCTTTTTATAAACAACTACCAATGTAACGACAGTAGTCAGTAGTTTTAAATTTTGATGTTTTTAGAATTGAATATTAAATATGGAATAAAAACATTAGGTTTGAGAGTTTGAACTTATCTGTGGAAATGGCAGATTTTATATATTTGCCAACAAGCCTCCAGAAAATTTCCACTAAAGCTTCGTCCAGTAATATTAACATTTTATTTCCAATAACTTCGGTATAAAACCACAATTAATAAAAAAAAATAAGTTAATATCTATCGACACAGATACATACTTAAAAGGGGGCTCCAACCTTAGACTTCTGTAAACAAACATAAAACTGAATAAAGATTTATGTATTTGTATTTCTTTAAACGCCCACAAAAAGAAATTTTCGTTTAAAATAATTCTTCTATGAGGAGTTGGTAGCTCTATATAAGTAGCCAAATAACTGTTCTAAGCCAGCAGGATTACGAACATTGCACGTAAAATATTTTAGTATTTTTTTTACTAAAATACCCAACTTCTTACAGGCAGTCGCAAGTTTCATGTGGCTATTATCAGCGTGCATAATGTTCAGCGTGACATATTTGACATTCCGGACACAAAATGCGGGGTGGGACAACCCTGTCATGGATGACGTCATCAACATCCTCATGAGACCAGCCTGGTCCGTGGCTGTCGGCTGGGTGGTCTTAGCTTGCGTCTCGGGATATGGAGGTAGAAATACGTTTCTAACTTATTTTACGTTACAAGTTTTTACCATTTTTTACTATTATACAATATTTTACATTTGTTACAGGTCTAATTAATTGGTTCCTTTCTCTCAGATTTTGGAAATTGCCTTCCAAGTTGACATATGCTATGTACATATTTCACTATCCGTTAATTATAATGATGAATAGTACCGCTTTATCAACGGTGTATTTCACTGAAGGCGCATTTGTAAGTAAAACGCCTGCATATTTATTTATAGCTAAGTTTCGTATACGCAATTTTGCTACTGCTACCATAGAATACCATTGTCATTTGCTCAAAAAGTGTTTTGAGCACCCAATTTTATTGCATTGGAAATACATATTTTACGGCATCATACCGTCAAGCCTTTTGTAACGTTATACGGATACACTTTACTACTACATTTACCAATATCGTTATAGACTGATAAAAGAACGCAACATTTCACCTCAGAAAATTAGTTATACTGAGAAGGGCATATATAGCACGGTTCTGGCTACTATCACGGCCAACCCACAATAGGCCAAAGCGTGGAGGACTCGAGCCCATATAGGATAAATAAAAAAAAATCACAGCAATTCAAAACTATTTGCGTTTCGATTTAATTCAATATTTATACTGGGTGGTACCATTTACTTACTTCTCATGATGACGTTACATAACGACGATACATACTTACATACACTCACGGCACGACGATACCTATATGGATAAACTGATCAAGATTATAGAATCATAACCTAAAACTTTATTTTTTTCTCTTAGTAATGTTAACTACCGTCTGTACATTTCTGTTCATATGTTAAAGTTATTTAGATAAAAATTTAGATGCTTTTTATAATAGTGAACATTGCTGTGTAGTGTCGGCATAGAATAACACTACCCCATTTCTTCCGGTGGGTGTACGTAAGAGGCGACAAACGGATTTGGAGCTTTTAAGGGATTTTTGGGCGATATGGTTGGAGACCCATCACCGAAAACCTTTATTTTACCATCTTTTCCCCACGAAAATTTCCAAACGTGGCTGAGGAATTTCCAATTCCTTAGCTCTGGCTACCCCTTCTAGGGATTTTTAGCCGTGAGCATATGTATGTATGTATGTAAAATTTTATGTATATGTAACTCAATTAGAGACAATACTTTAAAACATACATACATACTCACGGTGTACACGGCACGGCACTCACGGCATACATATCCCTAAAAGTGGTAGCCAGAGCTTCAGTACCAGAAAATTCTTCAGCCACGTTTGGAAGTTGATAGGAGATAAAATGATAGAAATAAAGTATCGTTGGTGACGGGTCTCCAACCGCATTGCCCAAAAACCTCTTAAAAACGCCCCATATCCTTGGTTACCTCTTACGACACCCGTAAAGATATTATAAATGCTTTTAACTAAAAAGATGTATGTATGTATAAATGAATGATTCTAATTTTTCATACATATTTTTTTTTTATTTTCTGTTGCAGGTATACAGATTTTTTGCTGATCTCATGTTGGCTCTTTTAGTAGGTTTCCTTGTAACGTTGTTAGTGGACCTGCCGTTTTCCAACATCACCAACATGTTCCTAAGACGAGGTAAGACCATCGGAATTTTCAGAATATTTTTACATCATTGTACTAGAATCTATCGTAAACAAATTCAATTTGTTAGTTCACAAGAAGCAAATCCTGGGTCCATTGGGCCGATTTTGGAAATTCTCTTACTAATGACAAGTATCATAATTTTTTTAAACATTAACTTACGTTGATTCAATGGTATTTTAATATATTGTATAGGTATGCATGCGTCCTTTTTATAATATTCGATTCTTTTTCATCATATTTTTTGCAAAATATTAACGTAGTAATTTAAATTACATGAATTGAAACCCTAAAAATGTTCATCAATTTACTCTCTTCTGTTCTACATCCGTAAAAAGAGATGAATTAGTGCTTTTTTAAGCTAAGTGAACTATACATGGCACGAAAATATTGATTAAAACGTAGAATTTGTTATCTGCACTAAGGAGTATTTTATTATTGTAGCATTAAACAAAATCCCACCAAAAACATTCTGTAAAAAACTAGCCAAGTCTCGATAGAGCTGCTTGTTTATCTCTAAAATGTAATGAAATCTCTAAAATAAGTGGAGCCAAGTCTAAGGTTCCTTACTACGATTTATTTATTATTATAGTTTATTTTACGTGACTTGGCCGTTCACCATTCTTTACTCGTTTAGTATGTACAAGTTTATTTACCAAGTTATTTGCAGATTTATTTAAATTTTCTAAAGTTCTTGTGCCGATTATGTAGAGTCCACTTAATTTTTTTTTGGTGATTCTAATCTATCTTTATTTTTAGTTGTAAGAACTCTGGTGATTGTTTAATGTTTCCCTTAAACTTTAATCATAATCTACTTATTACAAATCAACGGCCAAGTCACGTAAAAATAACTATAATAATAAATAAATCGCAGTAAGGAACCTTAGACTTGGCTCCACTTATTTTAGAGATTTCATTACTTTTTAGAGATAAACAAGCAGCTCTATCGAGACTTGGCTAGTTTTTTACAGAATGTTTTTGGTGGGATTTCACTTCTTTTTGACAGGACGTAGACTGATTGAATGGTTACATTACCTTATTAGGTAGTTTTTTCTTTATAGTAGTTTTTTTATTATAACTAATCTTTCTTTTATTTTTTTCCGGTTCTGTTTCTTGTACAGTAGCAACAGTTTTTCGTATTGCCCATTCTCGTTCATTATTTATTCTTCTAGATGGTTTAGACAGTTTAATTTCTGAAAAACCAGAGCAATATTTACGCCTAAGCCGGTTGTTTTCGGTAATCGCTGATACTTGAGCCTTTATACTATTGAAGGAAATATTTATAAGGTGCACCCCATGAAGATTGGTTACTCTTGAAAGCGCCACGTATTCCGTTCCGTTCCAATATCCATGAGGGCACTTTCTAGGCTTAGGCCTTGGCTCTTGTAAATTGTTAGAGCATACGCCACGCAGATTGGGAATTGCTCTCTGTAAACGTATGCTCGAGGTATAATCTCATCTCAAATTTTGACTGAATGGGCAATAATTTATGAATCAAATTATTACCAAATTTTATTATTAATTGTTTAGGCTTTGTTTGGTCTTCCGGGTCCCATTTTACTTTTTGTATAACGCCTATCGACCCATTCACTAAACCTAAACTAACATCAATGTTTCTCCTCAGCATTACCTTAGCTCCCTCTTTAATGATTATAGTCTCTTCTAATCCAGCAGTCATCGACGAATCATCTTCGTATTTATTTAAACACGCCCAGGTTTTCTTTATCAAACTTTTTGAATAATCCAAGGAATCTTTAGCTATCAATTTTATCTCGGGGTGCGGAATCGCTTTTTAATTGAATGGAAGAGACATGATCCGTCTTTGGGCATACCAACTACACGGTAGCCATGAAATTCCTCGTCGCCTTTCAATATTGTGGACATTTTTAATGATATTATCTTGTGAAATCAAATAAAACAAATTCCACGACTTCTCAAGAATACACTCTTTAAAATGGGTATGTATGACATGTTACCGAATGTCGCGAGGTGATTTTTCAATAAGCGTAATTATTTTACTTAACTAAAAAATCAAAGTACCTTCAAAGAAAATATGTTTAATATTTCGCGGATCTTTGTTCCCCTCATGGGCCACCATGTTCTATTTTTAGCGGATAGATGGTGTAAATTAAATGCCCAGATACTTTACAAATTAATATATTTTAAAAAGGATGTTAATTGTACAATGGTCGTACGTAGGTCAAGTGACATGAGTAGACTAGACAGATTTGTATTAAGTATCTTTAAGCGCCTGAATGTGTTTGCCGTGTAGTGTCGGCTTAGAATAAAACTACCCCATTTCTACCCGTAGGTGATCGTAAGAGGCGACTAAGGGTATAGGGGCATTTTTAAGTGATTTTTGGGCGATCTGGTTCGAGACCCGTCACCAATAACATTTATTATTACCATCTTTTCCCCAATCAACTTCCAAAAGTGGTTGAGGAATTTCTCATTGCCAAGCTCTGGCTACCCCGTTAAGGGATTTATAGCCGTGAGTATATGTATGTATGTTAAGCGCCTGACGTACGGGTGACGGCAATTGTTCTCGCGATGGTATTTTTGCGTAATATTTGTTCACCCGTTAAGTCTGAACAAGTACAACATGTTTTCTTTCAGGTCTTCCATAAACCTTGTTCTGATAGTATTTTCTTTATGTGGGCGTTAAAATCTACCTCTGTACCAAATTTCAGCTCTGTAGGTCTATGGGAAGTACTAGTTCTATTTTAATGATCAGTGAGTCAGTCAGTGTCGAAAATGCGAAACTTTGCATTAGCTTAACTTGGGAATTAATTAATTTACCGACTTGAAATTTTGGATTTTAAGTGTGTGATTACAAATTTCTAGATGACGAAAATTTCAGCGATTTAATCCTATCCAGAGGTTCTCGAATGGGGGCCTGAAAATGCGGCGAAACGGTTCCAGTAAAGGATGGTACGGCAGTGTTTGCTTCGCGCTCGACTTGGCGGGGGCACTGCCGTGCCCCCAGATGTGATGAATAAAATAGCTAATTTAAAGTGATAAATGTTTTACGTTTTTCAGGTGAAAGACCAGGAATGAAGGATAAGGCTCCTGTCACTGCAACTAATGAATGGATCGTTGAAAAACTCTGAATTACTAAAATAGTACAAAATCTCTGTTGTGTTTTACTTACAGACCCATATTGCGGTACCTTTTCTACCCACGGGTATCCTAAGGGCATGAGGCTTTTTAAGTGGTTTTTGGGCGATGTTGAAGACCCATCACCAACGATACTTTATTTCTACCATCATGTCCCCTACCCATTCCAAATGTGGCTGAAAAATTTCTAGCTCTGAAGCTCTGGCTACCCCTTTTTTGCATTTATGGCTGTGACTATATGTATGTATGTACCCATAGTCCTGAGCCATAGTCAAACTTCAGGAACCACGGGTGGATTAAGCAGAAACGCTCGGCTACTTGACACATTTTAACACCACTAATCGGTCAAGTCAGAGGCTAAAATGTTTATCTTTAATTAGTATTATAAATATATTAAGATAGCTGTCGCGAATATGGAGATGCAATAAATTTAAATTGTTAGATAAGAAGTATTAAAGAGAACCCGCGCATTATTGGACTGATACTCACGTGACGGTGATTACTATATCATGTATTGCGAATAGAAACATTTACCTTCACGTCACAGCCAGTTTATGTCCCCACCGAAGGGCTCGAGCCCTACCCTATCCTTCCTTCTACTACTACCGTGATAGAAGCTGGCACTGACGGCTTAAAGTGCCACACATAATGCGTAAGATTTTTTTCCTAACTAACTTCTGAAGCTCTGGCTACCCATTTTGGGATTACTTATCTTGAGTATAGGGTATTAAAATGTCAAAGGGAACTAAAATCGTAAAAAGTGAGTGAAATTAACGTAATGAAAAAAGTTATTTACTGAGTGAGCCTAAGAGACTTTTAAGGGAACATTGGGCGTTGGGCGATGCGGTTGGAGACCCACTACCAACAAACTTTATTTTACCATCTTTTTCCCACTCAACTTTCCAAAAGTGGCTGAGGCATTTCTAATTCCTTATCTCTGGCTACCCCTACTAGCGATTTATAGCCGTGAGTATATGTATGTAGAATAATAGAATTAAAAAGGCTATAATACTATATATCGAATATCTAATATTTCATGCAATAGAATAGATAAGATAATTCAGTTTCAAATATGTATAGGTGTATTACAAATTTGAAGAGCATATAGTAAACATTCTTACAAGGAAGGAGTCCGAAGGGAAAAGAATAAAAGGGCATGTATAGGGAGAATTATGAATGCGAGGGAAACAAGAGAGATTTGTTAGTATCGTGCAAAGTGGCGATGTTAAGTCTTGGTTTCCCTACCTTTCATAACCTACTCTTTACATACATACATACATATACTCACGGCTATAAATCCCTAGAAGGGGGTAACAAGAGCTAGAGAATTAAAAATTCCTCAGCTACTTTTGGAAGTTGCGTGGGGGGGTAAGGATGATTAAATAAAGGTTATTGGTGATGGGTCTCCAACCGCATCGCCCAAAAATTGCCTAAAAAGCCCCAATACCGTTAGTCACCTCTTACGTACACCCACCGGAAGAAATGGGGTAGTACTATTCTAAGCCGAAAATACACAGCAAAATTATGAATTTAAATTATGAATGTGAGGAAAGCAAGAGAGATTTGTTAGTATCGTGGAAAGTGGCGATGTAAAATCTTGATCTACCCTACTTTTCATAACCTACTCTTTAAGAAATTACATAATTCAAAACAACATTACTGTTTCATACCATACTTTTAAACACAGACGTAAAATAGTCATGTGATAAATTCTTACATAAACAATAACCCTGCCATGGAAGTTTACATACAGATCGAAAACTCAGCAGTCAAACCTATGCGGTACATGTGTCCTACTCCTATATAGTATACTAGCTGACCCGACAGACTTCGTACTGTTAAATTTGCTTATGACAAAGCTTAAGGCGTTTTTTTCGGTACTCTTAGTTCAATCAGGCGTGAACATTTTATCCTCAAAAATTGTAGCCTATGTGTTATTCTGATGTATAAGCTATATTGTGGTAAAGTTTCATTCAAATCCATTCAGTAGTTTTTACGTGAAAGAGTAACAAAGATCCATACATCCATACTTACAAACTTTCGCCTTTATAATATTAATAGGATAATACAATTGTCCTAAACCTCGTTTTTAAAACGTACCCTTTTTATGTTTTAAATTGATAGAAGACATCAAGCTAAACAACTTTGCCTATGGAATGCTTATCAAAAATATTGTAATTTTCAAAATAATTAATAATTAAAAAGTATCGTACCTAGATCAAACTGAGAAAGTGTAGTGAGGTTCTTAGCCTTAGCTGAAATAAAAATAATAAGCTGAATAAAGTTGTTTAGTTTGATCTCCTTAATCAATTTCAATTTCCTGAATAAATTTCTCTGTATCGAAAGTCATCTTATCAAAGTGCGGAACGCAAAATAAATCTGGCTGCTACAACTAGTGCGCGGAGACTGACCGCAGCCACATACATTAGCCTACACACGTTCTGGCTGCGCGTAGCCAGCTGGCTGCCGTGCATATAGGCGCGTTTCATTGGCTGCCGCAGCCGAGATTTTGTGGCTGCCTAGTGCGTGGGATCCCATACAACCTTATATGCTTGACTGGCTGCCGCAGCCTGGCTGCCGCCGCAGCCAGGCTGCCTAGTGCGCGGAGGCACTAAGAAAGGGTATGTTATAAAAGCGAGGTCTAGGCCAATTATTGTCAACAGTTTCTTAACTTAAATATTAAGACGATAAAATTTGGCCATTTTCTTGATAATCGTCATTGATATATATTGTATTATTATCATTCATTTTTATTGTTAGAAGTTTTACAAATTAAACTTATACGGTTGTTATAAATCATTGGGTCTTTATCAGCGTTGCTAATCAACTTTCAAAAAAAGAATAAATTTATTACTTTTAATCTGTCATAGCTCAATGGATAAGAACTTCCGTCGATCATTGAGACAGGCGTGGCGTGGGTTCAAATGGAGACGGGCCTACACCCATTTGATTTTCATACGTTTCACCGAATGTCGCGAGCTCGACGCACGCGAGCTCGAAAAAATATTTGAGTGGTACGCCAGCTCGAAAGTACGTGAATTCGAAAGCCGCCAGCTCGAAAGTGGTTGGTGCGAATCACGTTTCACCGAAAATCTATCGCAATGGTTTATCAGTTTGAGAAGCAGATGATAATTAATGTCTTAATCTTATTAATATTAACCAAATTTTCTTTGAAGGTACTTTGATTTTTTAGTTATTGATGTTATTTTGCATCCACCCTCAGTAAAATATCTACGCTTATTTGAAAATCACCTAGCTACCTACCTAAACTAAGGTAAGTTATCAAGACCCAAAAAAGTAGCCAGAGCCACACAATTAGAAATCATACATACATATAATCAATAAAATGGGTAGCCAGAGAGAGACAATTGGTAATTCCTCAGCAAATTTTTGAAAGTTATGTGGGGAAAAGATAGTAAAATAAAGGTTGTTGGTGATGGGTCTTCTACTTCTAGTTGCCTCTTACGTACACCCACGGAAAGAAATGGGGTAGTGCTATTCTAAACCGATACTAAACAGCATCTTTTTTTGCTGAAACTTAATTTTTGCTACAGAATGGAATGAAACTCTAACTATTGTTTCTTAAGGGAGTCATACGTTTCACCGAATGTCGCGAGCTCGACGCACGCGAGCTCGAAAAAATATTTGAGTGGTACGCCAGCTCGAAAGTACGTGAATTCGAAAGCCGCCAGCTCGAAAGACGTTGGCGCGAATCACGTTTCACCGAAAATCTTTCGCAATAGTTTATCAGTTTGAGAAGCAGATTATAATTGATGTTTTAATCTTATTAATATAAAACATATTTTCTTTTAAGGTACTTTGATTTTTTAGTTATTGATGTTATTTGCATCCACCCTCATTAAAATAATGTAGAACAAAACATATTGGTGCATATAACTTAGCGCAGTATATAGCTATAGCTCCTAATACTCATCTTAACTGATTTTTATATAATTTGGTTTTATGTTTTTTTTGTTTATATTTTGTCAAAACAATGTTTCCTATATAGATTTTTTTTTGTTGAAATTTTTGTTACCTTGCTTTAAGATGATGGTAGGAGTTTACCTATTTTCTACATCAACTTAGTATTTTTCATTTAATATTTTCGAACATATATAGTTTTATATTGATTTTTTTACGCTACGATTAAATGGCAAAGAAACAATAGTTACAGTTTCATTTCGTTCTGTACCAAAAATTAAGTTTTAGAAAAAAAAAGATGCTGTTTAGTATCGGTTTGGAATAGCACTACCCCATTTCTTTCCGTGGGTGTACGTAAGAGGCAACTAAGGGTATTGGGGTTTTAAAGGCTTTTTGGGCGATGCGGTAGAAGACCCATCACCAACAACCTTTATTTTATTATCTTTTCCCCACATAACTTTCAAAAATTTACTGAGGAATTACTAATTTTCTCTCTCTGGCTACCCATTTTAGTGATTTATAGCCATGAGTATATGTATGTATGATTTCTAATTTTGTGGCTCTGGCTACTTTTTTGGGTCTTGTAGGTAAGTTTAGGTAGGTAGCTAGGTGATTTTTCAATAAGCGTAGATATTTTACTGAGGGTGGATGCAAATAACATCAATAACTAAAAAATCAAAGTACCTTCAAAGAAAATATATTTAATATTAAAAAGATTAAGACATTAATTATAATCTGCTTCTCAAACTGATAAACCATTGCGAAAGATTTTCGGTGAAACGTGATTCGCGCCAACGTCTTTCGCGCTGGCGGCTTTCGAATTCACGTACTTTCGAGCTGGCGTACCACTCAAATATTTTTTCGAGCTCGCGTGCGTCGAGCTCGCGACATTCGGTGAAACGTATGACTCCCGTTTCTTAATCGTAGCGTAAAAAAATCAATATAAAACTATATATGTTCGAAAATATTAATTGAAAAATACTAAGTTGATGAAGAAAATAGGTAAACTCCTGCCATCATCTTACAACAAGGTAACAAAAATTTCAACAAAAAGAATCCTATATAAGAAACATTGTTTTGACAAAACATAACATAACATAAACATAACATATACATAAACGTTCGCGCCGAATATCTCCGAAGGGGTTGGCAGAGGTACTAATACTTCTGAACATCGCGTGACTTTGTCACCTGGTGTTCAGAGTACCCACGTTTTGCATAGACAGTGTACTCACGTGATAGGGGGCAGGCCTATCGCCGTTTTGTACGAATGCACTGTCACATGACTAAGTACAACTCAGCCATGTGGGTTTCCTCACGATGTTTTCCCTCACCGTTAACAACCATGATAAATTAACCACACATATGTCTTTAGAAAAGACAAATTGGTGTAGGCCCGACCCAGGATTTGAACACTAGTCGTTTGCACGGTAACCGAGTGTTCTATCCACTGGGCTGTCACGGTTGCTTGTTGACAAAAAAAAACAATATGTTTTGTTCTACATTATTTTACTGAGGGTGGATGCAAAATAACATCAATAACTAAAAAATCAAAGTACCTTCAAAGAAAATTTGGTTAATATTAATAAGATTAAGACATTATTTATAATCTGCTTGTCAAACTGATAAACTATTACGAAAGATTTTCGGTGAAACGTGATTCGCGCCAACGTATTTCGAGCTGGCGGCTTTCGAATTCACGTACTTTCGAGCTGGCGTACCACTCAAATATTTTTTCGAGCTCGCGTGCGTCGAGCTCGCGACATTCGGTGAAACGTATGACTCCCCACGTAAGTACATTGTCTACCTAAGCAAAACGTGGGTACTCTCAACTCCAGGTGACAATGTCACAAGATGTTCAGAATTATTTGTTAGTACTTCTGCCAAACATTAAACCCAAACATTCTGTGTGAATGTTTGGGTTTAGTTAATCTGTCATACTCATTTTTCAATAATCAAACTTTCATATACTTAAATATTGGAAATCAAAGGATTTTTAATATATAATAACCGGCATCTAAAGAGATGCCGGGTTTGCTGTCAGTTATGTCCTATATTTTGATTGCCATTATCGCATTATCTAGCATGAATGTCTTCCATATCCCATCATCCTAACATGCAGTAATGGAGAATGCGTAAAATAATGGCTTATTCCGTTTATCCACCCTAAAACAGCCTCCCTAAGTCGGATATTCGGACACGCATGTCCTTTTATCCACCCTGAACGGGGTGGATATCCGGAATGCATATAATATGGTTCTTCCGATTTTTCACCCCAAGTACAGTAATTTATAGAAACATACACAACACAAAATGGGTCCAAGAAACATCGTGAACATTAAAAAACTTAAGATAAACATACCTACTTTCTTACTTACAGTTTAAATAAAAATATCTTAGAAAATTAGGGTCTTTTTTCTGTAAATGACTGTACATAGGCAGGGTAGAAAATCGGAAGAACCATATTATTTGCATTCTGGATATCCACCCCGTTCAGGGTTGCTAGACGGACATGCGTTTCCGAATATCCGACTTAGGGAGGCTGTTTTAGGGTGGATAAACGGAATAAGCCAAAATAATATATAAAAAACCTCGTGTGACATACAGCATGACTTCGGCTTCAAAGGGTACTCCTAAATCGCACGTTAAAAAATTACAATCAGAGAGCAATAAACTCTAATAAAAGAAAAGTCAAACAAATGACCAAAGATAAAGTAATAAGTACATCAACTGTCCTCATTGGTAATACTATCTTTTGAATCGATATTACAAAATCGTGATACATATTAGCAACTGAAGTTAGTTATAACAATACACCGTGTATAATAACATTAGTACTTTAGAGAACAAAAAAATGAAATTTAAATTTTGGATCATATTTATAAGTGTTCTTGTATTAGAGACTGTGTCTGGTACTACTAACGTTTTGGATCCTAAAATTTTCGAAGATGTGTTGGATTCGCAGTTGTGTGAGGAACAGTTAAGTGTTATTTCAGGAAACATCTTGCTAGCATCGAAATGTAAATATATATTTTGGTTTGTATGATTAAATTTTGACCCATTGTAATTTTTTTCAATAACAACGTTATTATTATCATTTTATACAATGGCTCTATAATCAATTAAACTGCTAAACTAAATTTCTTTGAAAGATTTTCAGAAATATACTTCTATTTATGTTATTCAACCTCTTCTTTTGACATATGATTTCCAACTCATCTCATGAAGCTGTATGTAAATAATAGCAATCGCCTAAAAATAAATGTCGCTCATTCACAAATTTCAGTTACTTTTTTTTCGTCTTTTAATGTTTCGTTTCTGTCGTACGATTTTATTACCAAGCATTGTATTAATATATTACTCAATCAAATAATTCACTGTTGATGAAGAACATATGGTATATAGATAAAGCTGAGTTTATTCTAAATTTAAAACAACTCCAATTTTCTTCTCAAATTATTATCGAAGAAGCAAGAAAAATATATATAGGTAGTTTGGCTGCGTTTACGGAGGCAAACCGTACAGCACTACGGTAAAAAAATATAAAATAAATGGCCCTTAAGGCTTGTACCTCAACTGGCAGCACGAAATAGCAATTTCCGTCGCCTTTTCTCTTTATGTTGCTCAGAACTGCCATTTGCTAGACCGAGACAGAAAGCAAAAGGCGATCGCATGCGGCGGAAACTCCGATGAGCAACGGAAAAATGCGATTCCAGGCTGCCAGATGAGGGCCAACCCTAAGAGCGCCATGTTTTTCAAATTTCGAAGGAACTTTTTTTCTGAATAAGTAATATAGGTTAATAAAACATCAGTTTCGGTTTATTTATAAATATCTTTCCACAACCATTCTAAAAGGATCATCCTTCTCACTTTACCTAAACCTGTCAGTTAAGGCGCCGTTGGTTCAGCGAAAAATATCATCTCAGGGGGTGCGGCCTCGCGGTTACTCAGCGCTATTAAATATAATATATTTTTCCTAAAATTTCAGTCTTAGATTCCGGAATAAGAATACCGCGAGGACTTTTTGACGGCAACTTTGCCGACCTCGGCAACTACTACCAATGTTTGTCAATCAACGAAGATATCGGCACCAGTGTCATCGGCGGAAAGTATTGCTCTATATCGGTTCCATTTGAACAAAGCATACCAACCTCACTAAGACGTGGTGAATACGAATGGACGGACTTCAGTGAGGATATGATATCAGATGATGTCAACAGAAAAGCGCGAGAATACAGCGTGTTGAAGAATGAAGTTCAGAAACTTAGTGGCAATGTAGGCAGAAGTAATAGGTATAGATTGTTGTTTAACTACGATGCTGTGAAGTGTAGTATTTCGGCTTAGAATAGCACTACGTAAGAGGCGACTAACGGTATTGGGAGTTTTTAAGGGATTTTTGGGCGACGCGGTTGGAGACCCATCACCAACAACGTTTATTATACCATTTTTTCCCCCATGCTACTTTCCAAAAGTGGCTGAGGAATTTCTAATTCCTTAGCTCTGGCTACCCTTTGTAGAGATTTATAGCCGTGAGTATATGTATGTATATGTATTGTTGTTTAAAGCTTTTAGTACAATATGAAACCCGGAAGTCCATAATAGAAGGTGAATGAGAAAAGCACGGTCTCAGTTGCCAATAAAATAAGACTATGAAATCCTAAACAGCGGCTATCGAACGGAACCCATCACGTGGATGCACCATCCAAACAAAATGTGGTTACTTCGAACACCTGATGACGAAAGTGACTCCTGATTAAAAATATTCGTACTAATAACAATTTTAAGAAGATACTGAAGTTATTTAAACTTTTTGTATTTTATATTTAGTTTGGGATTTTCACTTAAGTATGTTTTATTTTAGGAATTTTGCTAAGCATCTGTGTTTATTTATTCTTTATTTATTAGTAATAATCCCCACATGAGGTTTTCATGAACAAAACCATTCAAATTAAATGAACACTAAATATTAATACGAGAGTCAGTGAGAACACAAGTACAACACATTCACTCCCGTGGGTGTTTAACGAAGCGTATTGGGGCTTTTCAAGTGATCACTAGGTGATGTGATGTATGCTGTGTAGTGTCGGCTTAGAATAGCACTACCCCATTTCTTCCGGTGGGTGTACTTAAGAGGCGACTAACGGTATTGGGGCTATTAAGGGATTTTTGGGCGATGCGGTTGGAGACCCATCACCAACAACCTTTATTTCACCATCTTTACCCCACTCAACTTTCATAAAGTGGCTGGGGAATTTCTAATTCCTTAGCTCTTGCTTTCCCTTTTAGGGATTTATAGCCGTGAGTATATGTATGTATGTATGTACGTACTAGGTGATGTAACTGGAGACCCATCACCAACCATCCTTTTTGTTTTACAATGTTTCTCCCTCTCAATTTCGAAAAGTGGTTGTGGTTGGTTTATCAATGCACGAGCTGTATGTATCTATGTTTATATTTCATAATCAATTCACTTTATATCATTTTAGGAACACAGAAGAGCTTATTGCAAACAATATATCGTTAACTCTCGCCGTATGCATTCCCAAAACCTGCACCACAAACCAAGCTCTGGACACATTGTTGGACAATTCTGGTCAACAGTTTAATTATACAGAACTATACTGCCGTCTTCCCTATGATAAGACATTTGTTGCTGCTGATTACGTCGCTTTGTAAGTGGTCACGAATTTTTTAATTAATTTTTTTCTGAAGATTTGCCAAAAGATTAGTTAAAAGAGCAATGATATAAAAACTGGTTAAAATGGTTAAATTTGGGAGGAAAAATCAGAGGACTACAGACTGCTCCTTATCTGCGGTGTTAGCTAGTGGTAGGAGACTTAGCAGGGAGAAATTCTAACTGATTTTACAAAAGCTTATGAGTAAACTCTCTCTATCTCAGCCTAAACTGCCATTTTTCTATACAAATTAGGTAAGGTATAGTAAAGTGCAGTTTTTTTTATTATTCATAAGTGTTCTTATTTTTAAAACTGAAGAATCATCCAACTATTGGTATCTTTAATATTATTTACCTGCTCCTCTTTACTTTTTTATACTTAAAATAATTCGCTACTTTGCAACCCTTTTAACAACCTTTAACAGGTGAACATCGATGGATATATGTAATTTTTAAATTTTCAGTTCCATTTTCGGATTGATTGCCATTTTGACTATCATAAGCACAAGCTATGACGTCAGACAAACCGTTTTCCTACAAAAGGGTAAATACTTTATAACTATTGGTTAAAGTCATTTAGTATATAACAAAATTAAGTCGTAAGTAGTTGAGTCAGGAGCCGTAGCATGCTTGTGATCATATTTTGAGCTCGTCGGTTACATGAAGTTATAGTATACGATACTTTTTCAGTGTGACAAGGATAGCTGCTTTAAACCAACTGATTTTTAGCACAAATAACAAGCATGGTAGCTCTGCTAGTAAAGATATTGAACCGAGTATTGTTATTTTAGAATACCATGTTTTCCCGAGGATGTCATACGAGGCGATAGTAATATAAATTGGTACAGAATTGTTAAATCCCTTCCAAACTCCTTTCAGAGTATCGAGCATCTATCATTCAAAGAATTGTTCAAAAATCTAACTTATTTCATTCCTTACGTACATTTTGCAAAAAGATTAGTTAAATTTATCAGTTTAATTCTTACTTATATTTTATACTAAATGCATATAAATAGGTATAACTAATTAAAATTAACAACAAATACTACTGTTTTCAGATGCCAAATCTGTGAATCAATTATACAAAGCGTTTTCAGTATTCTCAAATTCTACAAAATTGGTATCATACAATTTGAACCCAAAAGCTATAGAATGTTTAGATGGAATCCGAACACTCGCGATGGCCTGGATTATAATCGGACACACATTTTCAACTCACATGCAAATATCTTTGACCAACCCAATTCAAATTGTGGATGTAAGTTACCATCAAGTACATTTATTGATATTAGAAGTTTTGTTAACTGATATTAGAGATGTGTAGTGTCGGCTTAAATAGCACTACCCGATTTCTTCCCGTGGGTGTTCGTAAGAGATGACTAAGGGTCTCACCAATGACACACTCCAATCCCGAAGCCTAAACACTTTTTTTAGGAAAGCTAGTACGAGCGCTATTATGTCGACACGATAACGCTTAGAATGAGATGGCAGTATACGATACTAAGTAAGTGCATGAGAGATGGCTGATTCATACCACGCGATTACTAGTTTAAACACCGCTCGCACTAGCTATGCAGATAAACATAATTTCGAAGAAAGAACTGATCTTTCAAGAATCTCCCAAAATTATTAAGTGTTCTCAGACCCTGAAAAGTACGGTCTTCTTTTTTTCCAGTGGCTATCAAGTTTCCGATCAGCTCTGCTCACCACGGCTCCTGTCACAGTTGATACGTTCTTCGTGATCAGCGGTTTGCTGCTGGTGTACACTACCGTGGGGAAGATGAATGGACGTATGTAGCGCTTGGTATCTACGTGACTAGAAGTGTTACTATTATATATTACTATGTTGACTATTATACAAGTCTTTGAAGTTATTAGCAACCGTGATAGCCCAGTGGGTAGAACACTCGGTTATAGTGCAAACGACTAGTGTTCAAATCCTGGGTCGGGCCTACACCAATTTGTCTTTTCTAAAGACATATGTGTAGTTTATTTACCATGGCTGTTAACGGTGAGGGAAAACATCGTGAGGAAACCCACACGGCTGAGTTGTACTTAGTCATGTGACAGTGTATTCGTACAAAACGGCGATAGGCCTGCTCCCTATCACGTGAGTACACTGTCCGTGCAAAACGTGGGTACTCTGAACACCAGGTGACAAAGTCACGTGATGTTCAGAAGTATTAGTACCTCTGCCAACCCCTTCGGGGATATTCGGCGTGAACGTTTATGTTATGTTATGTTATGAAGTTATTAATTGCCTTTGACTGTTATTATGTGACGATGATAGTACTGGTTGTTGGTTATGTAGGTATGGTTTTGAAATTTACTAGGGTAGGTTTACTTTTAGCAGTGGCTCAGTATTGGTTGGGAATTCAACGAATTTTTTTCTTTCCTATGTCCCTTAAGCATAACACTAACCCATCTCTTCCCACTTCTCCGTAAGAGGCAAATAAGGAACATGGGGCTTTTCCCAAATTAACTTATAAAAAATAGCCCAAGATTTTCTAATCTTGAAGCCCTGGCGGTACGGAGATTCACACCGTAAATTACATTTCTACGCTATCCTGAAAAGTCTAACTTAACATTAGTGCAATACCATCTATCTAAATCTAAGAAACTATGTGTAATCATTAATCAATCTATATAATATACATGATTTTATATTTTCAGGAAGTTTACTCCGGAATCTCCACAAGTTTTACCTCCTCCGGTATTTACGAATGATTCCTGTTCTGGCAACGGCAGTGTTGCTGATGGCGTCCTGGTTCAACTGGGTAGCTGACGGTCCTTACTGGCAGCCAGTCATGAGGAAAGTTAACAACTGTAGAGGAGAGTGGTGGGCTACTTTGCTATTGGTACAAAACTATGTAAGCAGTAGGAGGGAAGGGAAACAAATGGTTGGTTTCTTTATTAATTGTTTTATAATAAATAATAATTTATTAAGAATATGGCTAACTTTTGTGGAAATCGCTAAAAGTATGGCTCTAAATATATAGTTTGACATAAAACTGATCCTTTTCATGGTTTACTATCGATTTACGTTCATAATAATAACTATTCCCATTTCATAATTTTACGGACAAGAACTTGAAACTTCTCATATTTTAACACCATTAATAATTATCGTGTATTTATATATATATTGAATTACTATTAATATATTTGCTGTGTAGTGTCGGCTTAGAATAGCACTACCCCATTTCTTCCGGTGGGTTTACGTAGATGCGACTAACGGTATTGGGACTTTTAAGGGATTTTTGGGCGATGCGGTTGGAGACCCATCACCAACAACCTTTATTTAACCATCTACCCACTCAATTTTCCAAAAGTGGCTGAGGAGTGTCTAATTCCTTATCTCTGGCTACCCCTTCTAGGGATTTATATCCGTGAGTATATGTATGTATGTATTTATTTAATTACGATAAATACATAAAGCCGTTTTGATCGTTAGCATTTATAAACATGTATAATATAGTTACAAACGAGATAACTCAATCGGTAGAACATCCGCCTTTCATGCAGACAGGCTGAGATCAACTCCCGGGTTATACATAGATACATACATTCATATTCTCACGCCGTTAGCTCCCATTGGGGTAGGCAGAGACTATCGATCGCCACTTTGTACGATCCTGGCAAACCTCTCTAGTTTCATTCACATCCATCATTATTTTCATACATGCTCTTTTATTTTTCATACTTTGGGTCATATATTTTGTTAATTTACATGGGTGTTAACGGAGGGAAAACATGACAGTGCCAGTGTAATCGTACAAAACGGCGATAGGCCTGCCCCGTATCACGTGAGTCCACTGTCCAAGCAAAACGTTAGTACTACGGACAACAGGTGATAATATCACGTGATGTTCAGTAGTATTAGTACCTCTGCCACCCCGTCATGAATAACAATTTAAAATCCATTCGGCTATTTGAACCTATTTCTGTGTGATGTTCGGCTGTGTGGGTGGGTAGATGTGTGTGTGTCTTTGTGTAATAGTATGTATTTAATAATGTAAATATGAAATGTAATACAAGTATTATCTGTAGCTATTGTTTTTGGATGTAAAGAAATAGAGGTATAATTATGATTTCTCTACATTGCAGTGCCTAGGACATACATGGTATGCGGCAATAGATTTTCAATTACACTTAATATCTCCACTAGTCCTATTCTTCGTGCTGCGGAACCGAATGTCCGCCTGGTTGTCTTTGAGTGCTGGTATGGCAGTTTCTTTGGCTATTGTTATCTACATGATTATTACCAATGATTTCCCTTCTACTAATATTAATGTCAGGTAAGATATTTTAAAAGTAAGGATTTCACACTCTAGATCTTTGTAAAATAGAGTTTCCGTATGACTGGAAATTTCTTGACATGACCCAAGCATAAGCTGTTTGTCGTAAGGTAAAGAGAGGAATTGACAGAATAACGAAAAAATATATATATGATAATAGCTTATGGTATAATGTCGGCTTCGAACAGCCCTTTATTTTTGTTTGTGTCTATCAAAGCGACTAAGGGTGTTTGACTTCCATTTTTTTTCTATTATGACATGAAAAATTACGATCACGACATATATCTTTCCTTAGCACACCTTATAAATCTATATTATTATTTTAGGTCCATGGGCAACCCAGAGTACAGTATATTCTATTACATTAACACCCTGACAAGATCACCTCCGTTCTTCGTTGGAATGATATTTGGATACTTGATCAATATTGGAAAGGGGAAGAAAAACTTCATAAATAAAGTAAGTACTTACTTTAAAAATGGTCCGAAGAGAAAACTAGAAATTCTTTCTCGTTTATATTTTAGTATACTTTTCTTAATTAGAATGTTTTGTTCATGGAAACCTCATGTGGGGATTTATTACTAATAAATAAAGGAAAGAAAATTATAGACTTTACGAAATACTGTACTTCTCTGCAAACCATTTCATAGTGCATTGTACTCCATTCTTTTCAGAATGAAGTAATTTATATTTTTAGATTTATAATTTGTTAAATTTATTTCTTTGCTTTACTGAATACAATAGAGCTAGCCATGACAATTTAATTGAAATGTAACATAACTTAGTTCTGTGACTTACTAAAAACTTCAAAGAACAAAACATGAAAATGACATAAAAGCTCAAAGCAAAATTATTGAGCACTATAAAAAAATTACAATGAGTGTTTCACGGCTGCAAGGCTATCATTGAATATAACTAAATGGAACGTACTGAATTTGTTGTTGAATACATACGATAAACAGGGGAGTGAATTCCCAGGTTGGTTTTTATTATTATAAATCCTACTACAAGATCGCGGAACTAAAACAAATTAAAGATTCTTAAAGTTCTGGAGAATCAACTTGGCCTTTGATGCAATAGTTAAGAATCCAAATGATTGTCTAAGAATTCGGTATGCAAAGTTTTACTAAAGTGATGCTGATTACAAAACCATTTCGAGATATTATGGTTATAAACAATATTTTCTTGAAATTATATCAATTGAAGCTAAGATGACTGTTATTTTAAAAAAAACTGTAACAGTGTTTGACCTTCAATGTTGTTTCAAAGACATACGGTTTTACAGTTTATTAATAAAATATCGAAAATCATAAGTTTGTTTAGTATAATATCGTAATAATTTCATTTGACATCACAAATTGGTGATATGTTTTGCAATCAGCAACATTTTTATAAAACATTTCCCTTCATTTGCATGTCGCTGCGTGATTTTATCGATCGATGACGTCATTAAGTACAAAAGTTGAACAATCTTTAAAAAATCATAACTTTACAATTACTCATTTTAAATGGAAAATATTCAAATTAGTCTTTTATTTTCGTGTTTACTATCGAATAAAAATATTTAATAAATACAAAAAAAAACTTTGCATACTGAATTGGATTTGGAACGCTCGTATCTACTATATCGGTTCAATATCAGTTTATGGCGTGATTGGGATTATAAAATAAAAATGGTTCATGATAAGTATTTTTTATCAATCAAACTTGTAAAAAGCAATAAAGACATAGTTATAAATTATACAAGTATTATATTCAATATAGAAGAACAATTAGAGACAATCTCGTCATTTAAACTAAGTAAAATGTTACTTTTAATAGGCCCTTAAGAGTTTTTTTTTTAAAAAGACTAATAAAGATATAGCATGTATATATCGTAGGATGATTTGATGTTTAGGTTTTTTGCAAAAAACCTAGGGATTTTGCAAAAATCCGGATAATTAGACAACGGTTATAATATTTTCTAATCTTACTAGGTTTTTTGCAAAAAAACTAGTTGGTTTAGTATGACTCCGAAACGAAATGTCACTTTTTATGAATACTGTACACTGATTGGTCGATTGCATTGCCCCATAAACACGTCATCTCTGATTGGTTGTTAATACGTACTTACTTCATTGTTCCTACCTACATTTAATTTTGTTGTTATTTTAATTTTAGTTACAAAAAGTTCCTAAGTATTAAAATAGTATTGTCATTTCCCTTTATAACTCTAGCTATAATACCTCAATACTACAATTTAAAACGTAGTTACTTTATTGTTCCTACCTATATTGAAGACGTCCATGGCTGAGTGGATAGGTGACTAGCTTTTCGGTCTGGAGGTTGCAGGTTTGATCCCCGCTGAGAGCAACATTTATGTGATGAGCATATGTGTATTATATTATACTAAATATATTGCTGAGTTAGTATCCCATAATTGAAGTGTTACTTAGTTTGGGGTAACTTGACCTGTGTATAATATGTCCGAGCGTGATTGTAATTTTACTCCAACAAAAGAGTAAAAAAATATATTTAATTCCTAGTCTCAAATAAGTATTGTAATTTCTTACCTTTTATAACTCTAGCTATAATATCTCAATACCACAATGACGAACCAATAAGAATAAGTGTAGGCGAGCAATCAGAAATCAGCCAATCAGCATTAAAGAAGTACAATCTTACTAAACCACCTAGTTTTTTTGCAAAAAACCTAGTAAGATTAGAAAATATTATAACCGTTGTCTAATTATCCGGATTTTTGCAAAATCCCTAGGTTTTTTGCAAAAAACCTAAACATCAAATCATCCTACGACATATATACATATTGATAAACGTGATCGAAGCTTCAGTGGTTTAGCAGAATCGTACAAATGGGCGATCTATAGCATAGTCTATGTCTACCCTAACGGAAACTAATTCCATGAGTATATGTAAAAAAATTGTTCCATACCTTCCCCATAAATCATTTAAGAATTACAATGAACATATATACATATACATACATATACTCACGGCTATAAATACCTAAATGGGGTAGCCAGAGCTAAGGAATCAGAAATTCCTCAGCCACTTTTGGAAAGTTAAGTGGGGAAAAGATGGTAAAATAAGGGTTGTTGGTGATGGGTCTCCAACCGCATCGCCCAAAAATCCCTTTACCCCCCTACAAAGCCCCAATACCGTAAGTCGCCTCTTACGTACACCCGCCGGAAGAATTGGGTTAGTGCTATTCTAAGCCTTATTACAATGAACTTTCTTCATAAAGGCGTTTTGACTTTGAATGGGAATCAGAGGGGCCGATATTGTAAACGTAACTCGACATTTTATCATTCTGTGTTTAGATACTTCAAACTATCATACAAAAATCTATGTATCAAATATATTTTCAAAAATCAATCATTCCTTTCAGATCGTCGCAAGTTTAATGTGGTTATTAACAGTTACAATAATGATGGGTGTGACATACTTGCAATACCGACTACAAAGTGCTGAGAAGGAGAACCCAGTTCTGGATGACGTCGTCAACATCCTCATGAGACCAACCTGGTCTGTTGCTGTCGGATGGATGATTTTAGCTTGCGCTACGGGATATGGAGGTACGGAAACGTTTCTAACTTACTCTGGATTGCCGCTTTTGTTGAAACATTTTCTATCTGATCTTCAAACTGCTGACGTGGCGAACATAATTTTCAACACTTTTCTTTCATCTATCCGCTTCAAATCATCTTAACATTTTTAGTTTATATATGTATGCTTACTGACAAAAATATGAGTCACAGTATAAAATTGCACTTACTTAAGTTTTCTCTTCCAATACGTGCCTTCCTCTTTAGAACTTTAAACCTTAGCTTTTAAACTCTTGTCCTTTTTTGCAACTGTTGTACTTAAAATTAAATATTTGAAATATATTATTTTTACAGGTCCGCTCAATTGGTTCCTTTCTCTCAGATGTTGGAAATTGCCTTCCAAGTTGACATATGCGTTATACATATTTCACTACCCGTTAATTATAATGATGAACAGTACCGCTTTATCAACTGTGTATTTCTCTGAAAGCGCATTTGTAAGTAAACGCCTACTAATTTATTTATAGCCAATTTTTGTTTCCGAGGCGTTGCTACTGTCTCTTTACTGAGCAGGATAACCATACCACACTCATGACTAAGTATGACTCTGACAAAGAGGTTTCCTCACGATTTTCTTGCTCAAAGTATAAATACCTGTTAAATGAAACTCCCACAAATCAACATCTTCAGAAGAGACATAAGGAACCTATCCTTTCATTCGAACAAAGGACAATTAAATATTTAAATGAGACAGAACGAAACAAAGAGGGTCTGGAGAAGGGACATTAAAACATATCATCACCAACAACCAATATTCGTCTACTGCTGGACATAGGCCTTCCCAAAAGATCTCCACAACGCCCGGTCCTGTGCTGCCCTTGTCCATCGGTTTCCCGCAACCTCGACCAAGTCGTCGGTCCACCTTGTGGGAAATAAATAAAGAATAAATAAAGGAAAGAAAAATTTCGACACAGGCGGGGATCGGTGTTTTTTTTTTTTTTTCCTTTATTTATTCTTTATTTATTAGTAATAATCCCCACATGAGGTTTTCATGAACAAAAAGATTTAAACCACCTTGTGGGATTCATTTAAAACATATGTTCATTATCTATTACAGATATACAGATTCTTCGCCGACCTAATGTTGTCTCTCCTAGTAGCGTTCCTTGTTACGTTGTTTATTGACGTACCAATTTCCAACATCACCAATATGTATATAAAGCGAGGTAAGACTATTATCAATGGTATATACAAGTAGAAGTTATTAATTTGTTACCTTCTTAATACCAAAAACATAGTAAAAAATATTTTTAATGAGACATTAAAATTTTCGTGTTTTTTACTCATTATTATATAAAAAATAAACTTCTTTATTTACTAACTAGTGGATCGTCCCAGCTTCGCACGGGTAGCGTTGTTTTTTTAAATATCTGGGGTTTCTTTCTTCAGTCACTGCTCAAGCATTGTGAAATTCAGCGCAATGTTTTCAATTTATTAAATTTATAGCACTCCCTAAACAGTGTAGTTTGGTGATTTTAAATGCGCTTTGATGAACGGTTCAGTATTTCCGTTTAATAGCAAATTTTTAAATAAAACACTATGAAGTATTTATAACAATCTAAAAAATAAATCATTCCGTGATTTAGGATGCAACTACTCGCGCCATCTAGTATGTTATATGTAAATTAGTAAAGATTTGGTTTTGATCACGGGCGCGATGGCTTATTTTATGTATAATTTCGGTGTTTGTCTACCGATTTCTATGATTCTTTTTTTATTGAGTAGGTAATAATGTTACCTTTTTTAAATTTGGGATGAATGAGACGTTTACAAACGTAAAAGTAAACAAATATAATCAGAATGATCCGAACTGCTAAGCTATCAGGAATTACACGTGTTATTGTGAGCCAACCGTAAAAGATAGACATAAACTGCTGAGGATTTTCTTTTAGATAATTTTATGAAAAATATTTCCGTCACACATGATTTTTATGTAAGTTTAACCATTGAGGCTGCACACGCGACGGAAGCTTAAAAAATGGAGTCACTTCTCCCTTTTTCCCAAAATTACCCAAAATTCCCCTTTACTACTCTGCTGGAAAGTATACAAAAACCTGCGCAGGTGTATGAAGAATAATTGTACCAAGTTTCGTTAAAATCTGTCGAGTAGTTTTTGTTTCCATACGGAACATACAAACCGACAGACAGACAGACAGACAGACAGACAGACAGAAAGACAGACAGACAGACAAAAATTTTACTGATTGCATTTTTGGCATCAGTATCGATCCCTAATCACCACCTGATGGTTATTTTGAAAGTATATTTCATGTACAGAATTGACCTCTCTACAGATTTATTATAAGTATAGAAAATACAAATTTACAATTTAAGTTTACATTTGCCCTCGCTCTAGGCTAAGCATGTATCGCGAGGACCAATTTCACTTAACACATATAAAGTTTAAATTTAATAAAAATTAAAAACTACATTACAAATTTTAAAAAGGTTTTTAAACAAAATAAAAAGTATGCAAGTATAAAAGGGGAATGGAAATAAAATAAAAATATAAGGTAGAACGTCATGCAGCTGTGCTATGTGTGTACGTGTGTGTGAGAGCGTATGAATGTGTGCGTGAGAGCGTATGTATATCTCGATATTGATAACAGCAACGACAACTCTCGCAATACCCACAGAATATTCAGATTGTCAAGGGTAGAGGTAAGGAGAACCATCTCTAGGATAGAAAAGTGTCCGGTTAAAAGATTCAAATAAGTGGTGCCACTGTAGCAAAAGTGTAACGTTTTGTATTTTGATTCTAAGCAAATATTATCATGATTTAAAGATAGTTAGTAATATTGCCTAACATTTTCCGGTTTTCAGGTAACCGATCAAAAGATAAAATCAAGGCCACAGCTGCAGAAATCAATGAACAAAGCGCCAAAAATTGTGAATAAACCTATCAAAACTCTACTGTGTTTCTTAACATGTTATTTCCACAGAAATGTTCATAACTTTAATTAAGGCGAAATCCCCAAATATGGGTAGAGCTGCCAAGATCAACTCATTGTTATTTCCTAAGAATACTTATGCCTATGCTAATAACGGCCATATATACAAAGAAAGAGTAGCCAGAGCTTTCGAATAAAAATCTGAAGGGCAAGCACGAGCGCTATTTTATCGACACGATAACGGTTAGAACGAGATGGCAGTATACGATACTAAGTAAGTGCGTAAGAGATGGCTGCTATATAACTAGTTTAAACACGGCTCGTGCTTGCCCTTCTAGATTACTTTTGGATGTTTTCTCTGCTAAAGTTCTTAAAGTGGCTGATGCTGATTTGTGCAAATGTTTAATGTAAATATTGGAAATAAGCCGTTGATGGTGAAGCAAAGAAGTATGTTTGCAATATTTCAAGGATTTCTTTGTATCAACCCTATTGGCTATTATTTGGGAATTGTTGAAATTCTAAGCAGCAAACAAAATTGTAGACAAATACAATTTTATTTAAACAAATGAGTATTTTTGTTGTGTTTTACAATTTCATCTTTTTGTGAACATATTCTGGTTGCGATCGATAGTCTCTGCCTACCCCAATGGGAACTAACGGCGTGAGAATATGTATGTATGTATGTATTCTGGTTGTGCATTTCCGCACAGTCGTAATTCATGTTATTGTTCCCCGCCATTTCCTTTTCTGAAGAGCAAGCACGAGCGCTACTTTATCGACTCGATAACGGTTAGAATGAGATGGCAGTATACGATACTAAGTAAGTGCGTAAGAGATGGCTGCTTTATCGCACGCGATAACTAGTTTAAACACCGCTCGTGCTTGCTCTTCTGGTTTATCAATATATAATTAAATTATTGAATGATTTTATTTACAAGTGCTCATTTACAAGTGTTTGGTAGGGTGCACCATCGTCATTATTGTGGTTACGTTCTTTTAGTTTTTTTTTAAAGTTCATTGTGGTTAATGATGAGGAAGAACAGTGTAGTTTTACAGAAACGGGAGGCCTGCCCCCCAACACGGGAGTAACTTGTCAAAGCAAAACTTGGGCAATCTTAATACCAGGTGACATTGATGTCACGTGATGATCAGATGTAATTTTTATCTTTAACACCGCTTCTGAGATATGCAGCATGAATTTTTGAACTTCAGAGTAGAAAATAGTCTTATGGCTCACAAAAACATAACATAACATAACATAAACGTTCACGCCGTTTATCCCCGAAGGGGTTGGCAGAGGTACCAATACTCCTGAACGCACATGGCAAGCGCCATCTAATTTCCAGAGAAGGTACCCACGTTTTGCTTAGACAGTGTACTCACGTGATAGGGGGCAGGCCTGTCGCCGTTTTGAACGAATACACTGTCACATGACTAAGTACAACTCAGCCATCTGGGTTTCCTCACGATGTTTTCCCTCACCGTTAGCAACCATGATAAATTAACCACACATATGACTTTAGAAAAGACAAATTGGTGTAGGCCCGTCCCAGGATTGGAACTCACGCCCTTCTGTTTTCGGGCGGGTGTTCTGTAGTGTAGTGTGGTGTACAAAAACAATTCGTGTAAAATGATTAATTTTCCAAACTTTATCATAATGTACAATTTTATATCAAAATTATTCTGAGTTTAATTATCTACCCAGTTCCTATCGCTTTCTGATAGATAATGCAGTGCTGCAAGCCTCCCCAGTCGCCTTATCAGTGATAGTATCGTACAAGAAAATGTAAAGTAATTATACAGATAAATGATATGCAAATTCACCAGATTCTAGTGAAAATGCACCTGGTTAGATTAAATTTACTTCTATATATCGCAACCTTCACGCTGTTAATCGACCAAATGGATTGCAGAAGAAATAATACTTCTTAAGCGCAATACACACAAAGCGCGTCAGGCAACTTTTTGTCGGCGGTCTTTTTTCATACATAGGTTAGACATACATCATTCTTAAAGCCTGTGTTTAAGGACTTAGACATAATTCTTTAAACACAGGCCGCCGCAGAATATCATGAAATATTCATGCCACCTATTGTCCAGAGTTCCCACTTTTTATATAGACAGTACATTCATACTATCGCCGCTTTTTACGAATATACTGAAACAATTTTGATTAATTAACCATAAAAATGACGCAAGAAAAAAATCTGTATAAAAATGGAGGACTTCCTACTGAGCATTTAAAGTAAGGGATCAAGCAAGCACATTTTCATGGCTATTCGTCAATTTTCAATGTAAAATAAAATTCAGGAAGTAAACTGTGGATAAATCAAAATTGTATTTGCTATTTTCGCAGTCATATTTATTTCCTGCTCCTGAGGGCATGATAAACCGTCAGTACCGGCTAGTATAACTAAAGAAATCGTTAATCGTGGTGGAGTAAGGCCAAATCACCCTATACCTACCGCACGCTCTGGACTAGTGGAAGAAACCAGTAATACAATGATACCCGCTTGTTGGCATTTCTAGATAAAATTGATTTGGTTGGTTTAATTGCATTTTTTAAAAAGTTATCAATCAAAATAATTTGCAACCAACATTTTTATCGTATCGTATCAGGTTGATACTCATGCAATTCAATTAAATTTTTGGCAAATATTGATACTCATTTAATTAATTATTGTAATGATCTTAAATCTACAAAAATGTGGCAGTAAAAACTTAATAACTGCCAATTTTTTTATAACTGGTTAAAAAAGGTTAGTAAAATCGAACACAAGTTAAATGCTTCGCGATGCCAAATTGGGGCGAAGTGGCAATGGTAAGTGATTGTTAAGTACTCGCTAGGGCGATCACGTCGACGGCTTTTTATACATACTACATACATGAATACAGTATTGTGTAGAGATGTCACGAAAAATTCTTTAAGCGCGTGCGAGTTGTGTTTATACTCGTTTCCCATAGACTAACATGGGAAACTTTCAAGGGTGATTATTCCTCAATGGTAACATCTATCTAAATTTTCTTTTCATTAAAACCTTGTCCTTGATGTACTTGTTATTGGAACATCCATTTAGGAGGAGTTCTAAGACAAGCCTAATACAAAAGTTAACGTATTTTTGTAATTTACCACCGGTAAATGGATGACTTGTTTTTGGTTCAAAGATCTTTTTTTTTTGTTTGGCACAACCATTTATTTAGCGCGAAGCATGAGTTGCATATAATATTAAGATTAAAATGTACTGTCCCTTTTAGATTGACCATATTAATTAATAAATAAATAAATATCTTGTGTGTGGGTCACTAAAAATGTTAGATAAATCCTTCGGTAAATACTATGCTTAAACACGTGTTTATGAGTATTCTTCGCTCTGGTGTACCATCTACGTTAATATCGCATAAGTGAAGTAAAAAATGAATTAAATTCCTTTTTTAAATTTGCTAGAGATAGCCGCAGAACTTATTGTGTCTCAAGAGTAAATTTTTACTATTTTAAATAATCACTGGGGTATGAAACATATTTCGCTCGGTTAATTTCAAAAGACTTGAATGTTCTTCTATAACTCGAAATGAAGACTAAAGCCTAGAGATTTTTACAAGAGTGATTGTAATTTTTAAAGTCCCGATAGTCAACGCCAGTTACATGCCGTCTGCATAACTAGTGATATTTACTTTTTCTTACACTCTTTCCAAGGAAAAAAATCACTTTTGAAACCGAGTCGGTAGTCGAAAAGGTGTAAATATATAACCAATGCCATTAACTATTTTTACTTATTATATACAATATTGTTGGATTTTTATGTGGCAAGACTAGATTTGTTGGGCCTGAACACATCCTAAATGCAAATGCGTAATAATAAACCAACACAACACTTAACTATAAATCCTTAGGACTTATATGTATGTGTATGTTATTTTGTATGTTCACTTCTAAGTTAGTTTTATTTAGTTATAAGTATAGGTTAGAGCCGAAAACCGGAGCTATCCGCTTTAAGTGGTTAGACCGAGCTCGTAACCATTTTGGCTTTTTTTTTTAATTGTTATTTAATTAGTTCTTCTTTTTTAACTTCTTTTCACTGTACGAGTATTATTATATAGATTTTTTGTTGTATGTGTTAAAAGACAAATAAAATGTTTTTATTTATTTTATTTTATTTATTTGTATGTGTTAACAAACTAACGCATGGGAAAACTGGTATCGGTCACATATTGGTTACATCGTCAATAAACATGAATCGATCGTGTGTGAGTTGGAGTATATGGATCACAAAAAAGACAGATCCCAAAGGTAAACCGATTTTCAACAATGAATAGATACCTTGCCATCACTATTGATGACAACCTGAGCTTTTGTGAGCATATTAATGTGATTGCTTCTGGAGTGGTAAAATGACTAACCCTGTAAGACATTTACGTGATGTCACAAATGGTGACAATGTATAATTGATTATTTTGCTCTCCATCAATCAGTTATCAGTTATTGTGCCAGCTCTATAATGATAGCTCTGAATTGAGCCTTAGGACGTTTCCTTACAGACAGATAGACCGTAACCAAAATTGATAGTTAAGAACTAGGACTGATAAAAACACAACATTTACGATTGGTCAGTAAGACTTCTAAGCGATGTTTTAGGAGTAGTATGAAAAAACTTGATATTTTTTTGTTCTATAACTCGTAAGATGTGCTTTAATTAATAAAATAGTTACATTCATTTGTATCCCATGTTGAAAGAAAGACATTTATTCACCGTGCAATTTAAAACATTAAGATTAACCATGCGAAGCGCACGGGCAATACCTACCTTTTCTCGAAGCGCTTCCTCGTTTATTTGAACCCTCATAACTTGGGTTTGGATTATGCTAGATCAACAAAATTTTCGAGATATATTATCAATAGCGGACTCATTGAATATATAAAGTTTTAATTACATTAGCTTTTATACTTCAGCTTTTATTTATATCAGTCACTGACTCACTGATGATCATTAAAATTCTTAGGGTATTTCCTAATGTCCTAGAAAGCTGAAATTTTGTATGTAAGCTAGTATTAGCACACAAAAAATAAGAATATAAAGCTTATAACTTTCATCCCCCAACCCCTTAAACTAGGGGATGGGAGTTTGTATGAGACCTATATTTTTTAATTATGACGCTAGAGGTCTAATCTGATCCAAAACTTGATGCCCCCAGATATATAAATGTATAGGTACCCCTTGTTAAAAAATATATATTGTTACAAACAACTTACAAAAAGAAATGAAATCCCGCCAAAAATATTTTCATGTAAATGTTGCTAAGATGAGCCCATATGACTCGCACTATCAAAAAGTTATCAGATCTCATGTAGAACCAAGCTTCTAACACTACACGCCGTAACTCTACAAGGCCTAATTTGAATGTTTTTAACATGAAAATCTCATGTGAGGATATTATTAATAAATAAAGGAAAATTTCGGCACCGGCGGGGTTCGAACCCGCGACCTCGGGTATACGCCCCCGTCGGTCTGCCAATTGAGCTACAGTGCAAGTGCAAGTCTACAAGGCCTAACTTCACAAACGCTACACCTTAGTCAAAATATGTGGCTTGGCCGTTTGTTACTACAAGAACTATTGTATGACACAAAAGTAATGAACAGTGAATTAATTTTCCACCTTACGCCGATGTGAATGTAGCAAAATTGCCAAGCCACATATTTTGAGTTTGAGTAGAGTTTGTGAAGTTAGGCCTTACAGAGTTAGGGCGTGTAGTGTAAGAAGCTTGGCTCTACATCAGATCTGATAACTTTTTGACAGTGCGAGTCATATGGGCTCGTCTTGGCAATATTTTATATAAAAATATTTTTGGCGGGATTAAAACATTCAACAAAAGGTTATTAATAAAAATGTCTCTGCGCAGCGAAACGGTACTCACCCAGCACTATGAATTGTTGCGGATAACTCTAAATATTTAATGTTGGATAAAATCTATTTTTGATAGGATTGAATCTATTCTTCATTGAAGATGAGAAAAAATATACATTGTCGCATACTGATAAATAAAAACTGAAAATTTTGATAATAAGCTAAATTTTGTGCATTTATAAGCATAGAAAAAATATTAACTCGGTAGTTATTTTTACCGTTATAGAGTCTACCTTGTCTAAAAGTTGTATCAGGAATTTCTCAGTCTGATAAAACTCGAACTTTATTCGTATATCGAACAATCATCGGACTTTGATGTTAGATTTATCTTGCTCTAAAACAGACTAATATTCTATGATAAGATATATATAAGTTAATCATTCCTGTTTATTGCGTAGTATAGTTACATGTTTGATCAAAGTTTGATCGATAAAAATTCTCTCGTACTAACATTAATGATTTCAAGTCGTAGGTTCTTGTCGAAGCATGCATATTTTCTTACCGGTTACTTTACATAATATAGTTTTATTATATTTGAATGTACTTTCTACTCAACTTCACCAAGTTTTCACTATCCTTGCGTACCTATGCCGTATCTCTTCAATTTATAATGTTAATACTATACATCTGTTAATGTTAATATATTTTAGTTATTTTTGCACTATGCTTTAAATTGAACTGTGGCCTAATAAATTCGGGAACCTCATATAGCAAGACTTTCTAAAAGACTAAGCTCAGGAGCCTATGCTGTGTGTGATATTAAAGAAATATCAGATGTGGAGACGGTTCATCATTGTCCTATACCGAAGCATAGGCAAGCATAAGCAAATAATTTATAACCTATATTTAAACTACATAATACGTATTATGTAGTTTACACTAGCGACATATAAGGGGAAAAGAACTTATAAAATCAATTATGTGTTAGGTGACATGATAGTCCAGTGGGTAGAACACCTGCCCGAAAAACAGAAGGGCGTGAGTTCCAATCCTGGGACGGGCCTACACCAATTTGTCTTTTCTAAAGTCATATGTGTGGTTAATTTATCATGGTTGCTAACGGTGAGGGAAAACATCGTGAGGAAACCCACATGGCTGAGTTGTACTTAGTCATGTGACAGTGTATTCGTACAAAACGGCGATAGGCCTGCCCCCTATCACGTGAGTACACTGTCTAAGCAAAACGTGGGTACCTTCTCTGGAAACTAGATGGCGCTTGCCATGTGAGTTCAGGAGTATTGGTAACTCTGCCAACCCCTTCGGGGATAAACGGCGTGAACGTTTATGTTATGTTATGTTATGTGTTAGGTTGGAATAAACGTGTCCAATATTTTTCATAGTAAGGATCGGCTTTTGTTTCGGATGTGATGTTCTTTTTGGGGAACCAAAAAATTCAGTGTTGTATGAAACTATTTTGGAAGAAATGGTGTCCAATTAATGAACCAAATATTAGAAAAGTTATATACACTCAACCTCACAGAAAGTTTTCTTTTGTCTAAATTTTGGAAACAAACCATAAACTGCGAAGCGTTCCAGCCAATGTGTACACAATTAAAGTTACTAGGGACAGGAGGAACACATATTTAAGGATTACTTTAAAGTCGTTATGTCCGGGGTTGTGATAGGACTACCTATTATACGGCAAAGCAGGTCAGACAGGTAATCAAAAGAATGACACGTGGGAAATCTCCAGACCTTGACGGCATTAGTGTTTAACACCAGCAACAAAATCACTTTCGCCTGCCTCGGGTCCTAGCCATGCTCTACACCTTCTGTGTGAGCCAATCTTACCTTCCGCCTGATTGTATGAAAGTTGTTTTTGTACCAATAGTGAAAAAAATATAATTGATGAAAACAACTACAGACCTATTTTAATGGCTACACTGTTGCTAAAGCGACGCGCTATCAATACACATACCTCAGGCAGGCCCACAGACTTCATAAAATCGGCAAGTATATGGCCACGGGTCATAAGTCTTCCAAATCCTAAATTCTCCACTCTCATGCGCTTCTTTGAAAATTTATCTTAAATACATTCGTATACTCACGGCTGTAAATCCCTAAAAGGGGTAGCCAGAGCCAAGGAATTAGGAATACTTCAGCCACTCGTGGGGAAAAGATGGTGAAATAAAGGTTGATTGGTCTCCAACCGCATCGCCCAAAAATCCCTTTAAAGCCTTAATACCGTTAGTCACCTCTAACGTTTACCCATCGGAAGAAACGTGGTAGTGCTATTCTAAGCCGAAACTACACAGCCAATTTCGAAAATGTTACGCCATAAACGCCACGCCTGGCATGCAGATCTGTGATATAATGTTATTAATAAAATGTTATTGGTATTCAGTGTAATACAAGGGGTATGCCATAAGAAACTAGATACTCAAAAGTTATAAAATTGATTCTTTACTAGTGGATTGGCCCAGCTTCGCACGGGTAGTGTAGTTTTAAAAATATCAGAGCTTTCTTCAATCACTGCTCAAGTTTAATTAAATTTACATACATAATACATATACTCACGGTTTATGAATTATAAATTCCTCAGCCACTTTTGGAAGTTGAGTGGGTTTAATTAAATTTAGCGCCTTGATTACAACTAATAGCGCTCCTGAATAGAGTAACTTGGTGATTTTGAAAGCGCTTTTTTGAACTGTTCAGTTTCAAATCATTTCAAATCATTTATTTATTGAAACATCATAAAAAAATAACAAATGGGCTTACATAACCTTCATCACATTTGTTATAAACGAAGAATTTATACAATTTATAATAAGCCGTATGGAAGACTCTATTCCCTTAACTAGGTTAAACCTGTAAGAAAGGGTCATAGGGAAGTACAACGGTTCGTTGTTCAACTTCGTAAAACTTTTTAAAGATACGAATATAGGAATAAAATTTAAAAAGAAATAATAATAACTTATCGAAACATACAAATTAAAAATTAAATAGAAATCAATATTAATATAATGACATCCTTTAGAGTAAGTAAAGTGTTTTTGAGTGTATGATAAGTGTGAGTATTGTGTGTGAATATATGTCTGTTGGAGGTTTGATGATTTAATAATTAAGATATAGTGTTTAGGTGATCGTTTCAAGAAGGGATTCGGTTTCAATATAATTTAATTCTGAAAGGTAGGTATTTACAATCCTGAGCAAAACCCTTTTATTGAGATGCACAATCGAAACATCTTTACTCAATCTATTGTATAGAAAAGGGCCAATGTATTCAAACTGATGCTTGCCGAAATTGGTGCGAGTACGTATACATTTAAAAACAATATCACTCCGACGTTTATTATTGCATGAGAATATCATCGAAGAATTAGCCTTCGTATGCTGAACTGCAATTACACTTTTAATAAACAACTGTCTAACTGTGAGTAAACTGCATTCCCGGTATAAGGTGCTTGTACAATGTCGTCTTGGTTCATGATATATTACCTTAAGTAAGATCCGCTGTGCTCTTTCCAATGGTATCAGATGACATTTTAAGGCTGAGCCCCAGACAGTTTTGCAGTAACTGAGAACTGACTGTGCCAAAGCGAGGTATACCATTTTAAGTGTCTTGATACAACTTACGTGTCTCAGGAACTTGAAGGTGTAGACAAGTTTTCTGATTCTACCCGAGACTTGGTTTATATGGTTAGTCCACCTAAAAAATTGTCTGTAGTCACTCCCAAGTATTTAATTGACGTTGCGCATAAGAGTGGACTGCAATCGCAAATTTTGTCTTAGAGATATTAACGGACAGAATATTATTTTGAAGCCAACATGCAATTATGTCCAATCCGTCATTTGCGTTCTTTTCCACTCTTACCCAATCCTTGTCATGAAATAGTAGGACTGTGTCATCAGCATAAGTTATTATTTTTCCTTTGTGCAGTACTTGGTCGAATAGGTCGTTGATATAGATCAAGAATAGAGTTGGGCCTAGAATACTCCCCTGTGGCACTCCAATCTTATACCCTCTTCAGCGCTACACCCACCATTAATTTTTACTCTTTGGGATCTTTCTGACAGATAACTCCTAAAGCAGTCGAGTTGAAGCCCTCGTATTCCAAGAGATTCTAGCTTGGCTAGCAGTATTGGAATGGAAACAGTATCAAAAGCCTTAGCCATGTCCAAGAATATACCAACTGCTTTGTCCCCCCTGTCGAGAATATTTACAACATAGTTCACAAGTTCTGATACTGCATGTTCTACTGATTTTCCGTTTCTGAAGCCAAACTGGTTGGAAGATAGAAGTTTCATGGCTTCAAGATAACTTGTGAGACGCTGATTCTGAGTATCTCCACAAATATGCAAATTTTCAAGTAAAGTTGGGTGAGTTCAAGTTGAGTAGAACGCTATGAAGTATTTATAACAATCTAAAAAACCTACTGCAACGTTGGATGCGTGCTACTGTCGCCATCTAGTATGTAATATGTAAATTAGTAAAGATTTACCACAAAATAGTTTCTTAATGGGATGTTTCGAAAGATGGTATGGAATAGGGAAAGAGATAGATTCGAGAATGTCAGGACAATCCAATAAATTATTTAAAGTTTTGAACAGAAATATTAAATCATGTGTGTCTCGTCTATTACGTAAGGAAGGCATTTTAAAGAATTGGTGCTCATAAGGAGATCTGTGACAAATATTGCGGGAAATGAAGGCTAGGTGACGAGTAAAAGATCTTTGTACGCTTTCGATTTGTTGTGAATGTACGGAATGAGATGGACTCCAAGCAGCAGAAGAGAATTCCAGATAATAATAATAATGAAAATCTTTATTTCCAATAAATTGTAATATTACAGTCTATACAATAAATAATTTCACCTAATAAAGGGTAACCTTTGCTATAGGTATCGGTAAAAAACATCAGTGACGCTAGGAATATAAAATAAGCACTGCGTGCGTAAAAAAACATTAAGCACTAAACTAAAGAAATACGTTTAATTAAAAAAAACTACTAAGATATTCAAAATAAAACACAAAAGGTGTAGGAAAAGGAAACTTAAACTAGGTGTGAAGTAAAATATCTTATAAATAAATAAATAAAATATAATATATTAATAACAATACAATAAAATATAATGTAAACAGGTTTATATATATATAAATATAAATATTATACAGTCATATAAATGTACACAAATATAATACCTTTAATAATCATACTAAGAAAACAGAATAATTATAGTTCACGTTAGTTTAGATAGTAAGTACTCTGTTTCACGGCCTTATTACTCCTGTCGTTCATTCTTGACCTTAGGGAAAATTTGATACTGATATAGATCCACAATCTTTTCTTGGCCGGCGGCGACTACTGATACTACTGTCGCCATTTTGAAATTTCGCCCTATCATTGTCAGTTAGTTCTCAACTGAATAAAAATTATAGGGTGACCTACGTATATAATAAATTATCACTTAGTGGAAACTTTTTTTTAAAGACTTTTTATTATGTATCTTTGCTTATTAATAAACGCTTTTATTTCCAGTATTCAATAAAAAAAATATGAAAATTACTATTTATTTTGTAAAATTTTATCTAAGTACACCGTCCAAAAAGTTGTGCGCGCATGACTATAGCGGTGCGGGTTACGGGAAGTGGGGAAATGCTCCCGAATAAGATTTCACTTCTTATACACTGATGCGTGGGTTCTAATCCTAATGCGGGGATGTACCAATATGTCATTTCTTAAGTCATAACTGTCTGACATATATATAAAAATACAAGGCAAATAGGACGTGATAGCTAAATTGGTAAAACACGGATTAACGTGCAAGCGACTAGAGTTCAAATCCCGGATCGGGCCTACACCAACTTTTCTTTTCTAAAGACATGTGTGGTTAATTTATCACGGTTGTTAACGGTGAGGGAAAACATCGTGAGGAAACCCACATGGCTGAGTTGTACTGAGTGGTGTGACAATGTATTCGTACAAAACGGCGATAGGCTGCCCCTTATCACGTGAGTACACTGTCCATGCAAAACGTGGTTTCTCTGAACAACAGGTGACAAACTCACGTGAATGAAAAAAATGGAACAATTTGCAGAGAAGTACAATTGGCAGTGTTATCGCTAAAAGCGATCTCTTCCAGATGTTATATGTTACAAGGCTGTTAACAGCAACAAAAAAGTGCCCATAAATTCACTGACCCAGCAAAATGAATGACCCAAACGATATCTGATATTTAGTATTATTTTTTCTATGCGACCTTTTTAGGGGATCTATGTTTGAATATGAAATGTAATGGACAGTACACGACAAGTTAAGTCTCTGATTTACAGGATTAAAAAAATGATTTTGTGTTGTTACCAACTTAAGTAAGTGTGTGTGTACTTACTGTGAGTGTCACAAATAACAAATCCTTGAGTATAAAATAATGGAACAGTTTGCAGAGAAGTACAATTGGCAGTGTTATCGCTAAAAGCGATCTCTTCCAGACAACATTCGGGAGGTCATATCAGCAAATTTAGGATACCCAGTCATTCGGGTAGACATACCAGACAAGGGCAAAAATAAATAAATATAGTCAGCTTACATTAAAACGAACTTGTTTACTTACAATAATAGTTATTAGTATTACACACACACATACACTCACGGCTGTAAATCCCTAGTGTAATTTGTGCGATTGTTGTATTTTTTTATTTTACTTTTGAAGGGGTAGCCAGAGCTAAGGAATTAGAAACTCCTCAGCCGCTTTTGGAAAGTTGGGTGGGGTAAAGATGGTAAAATAAAGGTTATTGGTGATGGGTCTCCAACCGCATCGCCCAAAAATCTCTTAAAAGGTCTTGTTGAGAAGATCTTGAATGTATTTTTTTGTTATTTTAAAATAAATAGTTTCCAAGTTATTCAAGAAAATAGACGAAAATTGACCATTCACCCCCCTCCCCCTTATCTCCGAAACTACTGAACCTAAAATTTTGAAAAAAATACAGAAATTAGTTTTCTCCTTATAGATTATAGGAAAACCTATAAGAAGTCCATGATATTTAAAAAACATGGTAAATCACTCAATATCAACATCGTACGGAACCCTCTTCACGCGAGTTCAAATAGCACTTGTCCCCTTTTTTTTTTTTTGAATAAGTAATAATGTTAGTAACGCGTGTCATTGTGAGTCAACCATAAATGATAGACATATGCTGTTGAAAGATATTTTTTAGACGATTTTATGTAAAATATTTCCGTGATACATGATTTCTATTTAACTATAACCATTAAGGCTGCACACGCGACGGAAGCTTAAAAAATGGAGTAACTTCCCCCGTTTTCCCAAAATTTCCCAAAATTCCCTCCACTACTCTGCTGAAAAGTAAACTATAACCTGCCCAGGAGTATGCAAAATAATTCTAACAAGTTTCGGTAAAGCCCGTCGAGTAGTTTTTTTTCCATCAGGAACATACAAACCGACAGACAGACAGACAAAAATTTTACTAGTTGCATTTTTGGCATCAGTATCGATCACTAATCACCACCTACAAAATTGACTTCTCTACAGATTTATTATTTATTAAGTATAGATATAGATGTGAGAAAAAAAAATTTAGTTTTGAGTTAATAATTATACCAAGATCTCTAATTTCAGACACTTCAGGAAGTAAATCGGTCCCAAAACCGATTTCGTTTACCAGTGAATTTTATGTGATAACATTTTTGTGCATTAATCGTCATGTTGTTTGATTGACACCAATTAAAAATATTATAGAGATCATTTTGAAGAAGAGCACTATCTTCAGGAGATGAGATGTTATAGATTTTGATATCGTCAGCAAAGAGGGAGTGGTTACTATATTTTATATTGGGAGTAAGGTCGTTAATAAAAATTAAGAAAAGAATAGGTCCTACGTGTGAACATTGGGGAACCCTTTGATTCTGCATATAAAAATCTAGATTCGTGGCCAATAATTGGATAAGGTGTAGAGTTTGTGAAGTTAGGCCTTATAGAGTTAGGGCGTGTAGTGTAAGAAGCTTGGCTCTACATCAGATCTGATAACTTTTTGACAGTGCGAGTCATATGGGCTCGTCTTGGCAATATTTTATATGAAAATATTTTTGGCGGGATTAAAACTTTCAACAAAAGGTTTTTAATAAAAATGTCTCTGCGCAGCGAAACGGTACTCACCCAGCACTATGAATTGTTGCAGATAACTCTAAATATTTAATGTTGGATAAATTCTATTTTTGATAGGATTGAATCTATTCTTCATTGAAGATGAGAAAAAATATGCATTGTCGCATACTGATAAATAAAAACTGAAAGTTTTGATAATAAGCTAAATTTCGTGCATCTATAAGCATAGAAAAAATATTAACTCGGTAGTTATTTTTACCGTTATAGAGTCTACCTTGTCTAAAAGTTGTATCAGGAATTTCTCAGTCTGATAAAACTCGAACTTTATTCGTATATCGAACAATCATCGGACTTTGATGTTAGATTTATCTTGCTCTAAAACAGACTAATATTCTATGATAAGATATATATAAGTTAATCATTCCTGTTTATTGCGTAGTATAGTTACATGTTTGATCAAAATTTGATCGATAAAAATTCTCTCGTACTAACATTATTGGTTTCAAGTCGTAGGTTCTTGTTGATGCATGCATATTTTCTTACCGGTTACTTTACATAATATAGTTTTATTATATTTGAATGTACTTTCTACTCAACTTCACCAAGTTTTCACTATCCTTGCGTACCTATGCCGTATCTCTTCAATTTATAAATCTATTAATGTTAACATTTTAGGTATTTTTGCACTAAGCTTTAAATTGAACTGTGGCCTAATAAATTCGGGAACCTCATATAGCAAGACTTTCTAAAAGACTAAGCTCAGGAGCCTATGCTGTGTGTGATATTAAAGAAATATCAGATGTGGAGACGGTTCATCATTGTCCTATACCGAAGCATAGGCAAGCATAAGCAAATAATTTATAACCTATATTTAAACTACATAATACGTATTATGTAGTTTACACTAGCGACATATAAGGGGAAAAGAACTTATAAAATCAATTATGTGTTAGGTGACATGATAGTCCAGTGGGTAGAACACCTGCCCGAAAAACAGAAGGGCGTGAGTTCCAATCCTGGGACGGGCCTACACCAATTTGTCTTTTCTAAAGTCATATGTGTGGTTAATTTATCATGGTTGCTAACGGTGAGGGAAAACATCGTGAGGAAACCCACATGGCTGAGTTGTACTTAGTCATGTGACAGTGTATTCGTACAAAACGGCGATAGGCCTGCCCCCTATCACGTGAGTACACTGTCTAAGCAAAACGTGGGTACCTTCTCTGGAAACTAGATGGCGCTTGCCATGTGAGTTCAGGAGTATTGGTAACTCTGCCAACCCCTTCGGGGATAAACGGCGTGAACGTTTATGTTATGTTATGTTATGTGTTAGGTTGGAATAAACGTGTCCAATATTTTTCATAGTAAGGATCGGCTTTTGTTTCGGATGTGATGTTCTTTTTGGGGAACCAAAAAATTCAGTGTTGTATGAAACTATTTTGGAAGAAATGGTGTCCAATTAATGAACCAAATATTAGAAAAGTTATATACACTCAACCTCACAGAAAGTTTTCTTTTGTCTAAATTTTGGAAACAAACCATAAACTGCGAAGCGTTCCAGCCAATGTGTACACAATTAAAGTTACTAGGGACAGGAGGAACACATATTTAAGGATTACTTTAAAGTCGTTATGTCCGGGGTTGTGATAGGACTACCTATTATACGGCAAAGCAGGTCAGACAGGTAATCAAAAGAATGACACGTGGGAAATCTCCAGACCTTGACGGCATTAGTGTTTAACACCAGCAACAAAATCACTTTCGCCTGCCTCGGGTCCTAGCCATGCTCTACACCTTCTGTGTGAGCCAATCTTACCTTCCGCCTGATTGTATGAAAGTTGTTTTTGTACCAATAGTGAAAAAAATATAATTGATGAAAACAACTACAGACCTATTTTAATGGCTACACTGTTGCTAAAGCGACGCGCTATCAATACACATACCTCAGGCAGGCCCACAGACTTCATAAAATCGGCAAGTATATGGCCACGGGTCATAAGTCTTCCAAATCCTAAATTCTCCACTCTCATGCGCTTCTTTGAAAATTTATCTTAAATACATTCGTATACTCACGGCTGTAAATCCCTAAAAGGGGTAGCCAGAGCCAAGGAATTAGGAATACTTCAGCCACTCGTGGGGAAAAGATGGTGAAATAAAGGTTGATTGGTCTCCAACCGCATCGCCCAAAAATCCCTTTAAAGCCTTAATACCGTTAGTCACCTCTAACGTTTACCCATCGGAAGAAACGTGGTAGTGCTATTCTAAGCCGAAACTACACAGCCAATTTCGAAAATGTTACGCCATAAACGCCACGCCTGGCATGCAGATCTGTGATATAATGTTATTAATAAAATGTTATTGGTATTCAGTGTAATACAAGGGGTATGCCATAAGAAACTAGATACTCAAAAGTTATAAAATTGATTCTTTACTAGTGGATTGGCCCAGCTTCGCACGGGTAGTGTAGTTTTAAAAATATCAGAGCTTTCTTCAATCACTGCTCAAGTTTAATTAAATTTACATACATAATACATATACTCACGGTTTATGAATTATAAATTCCTCAGCCACTTTTGGAAGTTGAGTGGGTTTAATTAAATTTAGCGCCTTGATTACAACTAATAGCGCTCCTGAATAGAGTAACTTGGTGATTTTGAAAGCGCTTTTTTGAACTGTTCAGTTTCAAATCATTTCAAATCATTTATTTATTGAAACATCATAAAAAAATAACAAATGGGCTTACATAACCTTCATCACATTTGTTATAAACGAAGAATTTATACAATTTATAATAAGCCGTATGGAAGACTCTATTCCCTTAACTAGGTTAAACCTGTAAGAAAGGGTCATAGGGAAGTACAACGGTTCGTTGTTCAACTTCGTAAAACTTTTTAAAGATACGAATATAGGAATAAAATTTAAAAAGAAATAATAATAACTTATCGAAACATACAAATTAAAAATTAAATAGAAATCAATATTAATATAATGACATCCTTTAGAGTAAGTAAAGTGTTTTTGAGTGTATGATAAGTGTGAGTATTGTGTGTGAATATATGTCTGTTGGAGGTTTGATGATTTAATAATTAAGATATAGTGTTTAGGTGATCGTTTCAAGAAGGGATTCGGTTTCAATATAATTTAATTCTGAAAGGTAGGTATTTACAATCCTGAGCAAAACCCTTTTATTGAGATGCACAATCGAAACATCTTTACTCAATCTATTGTATAGAAAAGGGCCAATGTATTCAAACTGATGCTTGCCGAAATTGGTGCGAGTACGTATACATTTAAAAACAATATCACTCCGACGTTTATTATTGCATGAGAATATCATCGAAGAATTAGCCTTCGTATGCTGAACTGCAATTACACTTTTAATAAACAACTGTCTAACTGTGAGTAAACTGCATTCCCGGTATAAGGTGCTTGTACAATGTCGTCTTGGTTCATGATATATTACCTTAAGTAAGATCCGCTGTGCTCTTTCCAATGGTATCAGATGACATTTTAAGGCTGAGCCCCAGACAGTTTTGCAGTAACTGAGAACTGACTGTGCCAAAGCGAGGTATACCATTTTAAGTGTCTTGATACAACTTACGTGTCTCAGGAACTTGAAGGTGTAGACAAGTTTTCTGATTCTACCCGAGACTTGGTTTATATGGTTAGTCCACCTAAAAAATTGTCTGTAGTCACTCCCAAGTATTTAATTGACGTTGCGCATAAGAGTGGACTGCAATCGCAAATTTTGTCTTAGAGATATTAACGGACAGAATATTATTTTGAAGCCAACATGCAATTATGTCCAATCCGTCATTTGCGTTCTTTTCCACTCTTACCCAATCCTTGTCATGAAATAGTAGGACTGTGTCATCAGCATAAGTTATTATTTTTCCTTTGTGCAGTACTTGGTCGAATAGGTCGTTGATATAGATCAAGAATAGAGTTGGGCCTAGAATACTCCCCTGTGGCACTCCAATCTTATACCCTCTTCAGCGCTACACCCACCATTAATTTTTACTCTTTGGGATCTTTCTGACAGATAACTCCTAAAGCAGTCGAGTTGAAGCCCTCGTATTCCAAGAGATTCTAGCTTGGCTAGCAGTATTGGAATGGAAACAGTATCAAAAGCCTTAGCCATGTCCAAGAATATACCAACTGCTTTGTCCCCCCTGTCGAGAATATTTACAACATAGTTCACAAGTTCTGATACTGCATGTTCTACTGATTTTCCGTTTCTGAAGCCAAACTGGTTGGAAGATAGAAGTTTCATGGCTTCAAGATAACTTGTGAGACGCTGATTCTGAGTATCTCCACAAATATGCAAATTTTCAAGTAAAGTTGGGTGAGTTCAAGTTGAGTAGAACGCTATGAAGTATTTATAACAATCTAAAAAACCTACTGCAACGTTGGATGCGTGCTACTGTCGCCATCTAGTATGTAATATGTAAATTAGTAAAGATTTACCACAAAATAGTTTCTTAATGGGATGTTTCGAAAGATGGTATGGAATAGGGAAAGAGATAGATTCGAGAATGTCAGGACAATCCAATAAATTATTTAAAGTTTTGAACAGAAATATTAAATCATGTGTGTCTCGTCTATTACGTAAGGAAGGCATTTTAAAGAATTGGTGCTCATAAGGAGATCTGTGACAAATATTGCGGGAAATGAAGGCTAGGTGACGAGTAAAAGATCTTTGTACGCTTTCGATTTGTTGTGAATGTACGGAATGAGATGGACTCCAAGCAGCAGAAGAGAATTCCAGATAATAATAATAATGAAAATCTTTATTTCCAATAAATTGTAATATTACAGTCTATACAATAAATAATTTCACCTAATAAAGGGTAACCTTTGCTATAGGTATCGGTAAAAAACATCAGTGACGCTAGGAATATAAAATAAGCACTGCGTGCGTAAAAAAACATTAAGCACTAAACTAAAGAAATACGTTTAATTAAAAAAAACTACTAAGATATTCAAAATAAAACACAAAAGGTGTAGGAAAAGGAAACTTAAACTAGGTGTGAAGTAAAATATCTTATAAATAAATAAATAAAATATAATATATTAATAACAATACAATAAAATATAATGTAAACAGGTTTATATATATATAAATATAAATATTATACAGTCATATAAATGTACACAAATATAATACCTTTAATAATCATACTAAGAAAACAGAATAATTATAGTTCACGTTAGTTTAGATAGTAAGTACTCTGTTTCACGGCCTTATTACTCCTGTCGTTCATTCTTGACCTTAGGGAAAATTTGATACTGATATAGATCCACAATCTTTTCTTGGCCGGCGGCGACTACTGATACTACTGTCGCCATTTTGAAATTTCGCCCTATCATTGTCAGTTAGTTCTCAACTGAATAAAAATTATAGGGTGACCTACGTATATAATAAATTATCACTTAGTGGAAACTTTTTTTTAAAGACTTTTTATTATGTATCTTTGCTTATTAATAAACGCTTTTATTTCCAGTATTCAATAAAAAAAATATGAAAATTACTATTTATTTTGTAAAATTTTATCTAAGTACACCGTCCAAAAAGTTGTGCGCGCATGACTATAGCGGTGCGGGTTACGGGAAGTGGGGAAATGCTCCCGAATAAGATTTCACTTCTTATACACTGATGCGTGGGTTCTAATCCTAATGCGGGGATGTACCAATATGTCATTTCTTAAGTCATAACTGTCTGACATATATATAAAAATACAAGGCAAATAGGACGTGATAGCTAAATTGGTAAAACACGGATTAACGTGCAAGCGACTAGAGTTCAAATCCCGGATCGGGCCTACACCAACTTTTCTTTTCTAAAGACATGTGTGGTTAATTTATCACGGTTGTTAACGGTGAGGGAAAACATCGTGAGGAAACCCACATGGCTGAGTTGTACTGAGTGGTGTGACAATGTATTCGTACAAAACGGCGATAGGCTGCCCCTTATCACGTGAGTACACTGTCCATGCAAAACGTGGTTTCTCTGAACAACAGGTGACAAACTCACGTGAATGAAAAAAATGGAACAATTTGCAGAGAAGTACAATTGGCAGTGTTATCGCTAAAAGCGATCTCTTCCAGATGTTATATGTTACAAGGCTGTTAACAGCAACAAAAAAGTGCCCATAAATTCACTGACCCAGCAAAATGAATGACCCAAACGATATCTGATATTTAGTATTATTTTTTCTATGCGACCTTTTTAGGGGATCTATGTTTGAATATGAAATGTAATGGACAGTACACGACAAGTTAAGTCTCTGATTTACAGGATTAAAAAAATGATTTTGTGTTGTTACCAACTTAAGTAAGTGTGTGTGTACTTACTGTGAGTGTCACAAATAACAAATCCTTGAGTATAAAATAATGGAACAGTTTGCAGAGAAGTACAATTGGCAGTGTTATCGCTAAAAGCGATCTCTTCCAGACAACATTCGGGAGGTCATATCAGCAAATTTAGGATACCCAGTCATTCGGGTAGACATACCAGACAAGGGCAAAAATAAATAAATATAGTCAGCTTACATTAAAACGAACTTGTTTACTTACAATAATAGTTATTAGTATTACACACACACATACACTCACGGCTGTAAATCCCTAGTGTAATTTGTGCGATTGTTGTATTTTTTTATTTTACTTTTGAAGGGGTAGCCAGAGCTAAGGAATTAGAAACTCCTCAGCCGCTTTTGGAAAGTTGGGTGGGGTAAAGATGGTAAAATAAAGGTTATTGGTGATGGGTCTCCAACCGCATCGCCCAAAAATCTCTTAAAAGGTCTTGTTGAGAAGATCTTGAATGTATTTTTTTGTTATTTTAAAATAAATAGTTTCCAAGTTATTCAAGAAAATAGACGAAAATTGACCATTCACCCCCCTCCCCCTTATCTCCGAAACTACTGAACCTAAAATTTTGAAAAAAATACAGAAATTAGTTTTCTCCTTATAGATTATAGGAAAACCTATAAGAAGTCCATGATATTTAAAAAACATGGTAAATCACTCAATATCAACATCGTACGGAACCCTCTTCACGCGAGTTCAAATAGCACTTGTCCCCTTTTTTTTTTTTTGAATAAGTAATAATGTTAGTAACGCGTGTCATTGTGAGTCAACCATAAATGATAGACATATGCTGTTGAAAGATATTTTTTAGACGATTTTATGTAAAATATTTCCGTGATACATGATTTCTATTTAACTATAACCATTAAGGCTGCACACGCGACGGAAGCTTAAAAAATGGAGTAACTTCCCCCGTTTTCCCAAAATTTCCCAAAATTCCCTCCACTACTCTGCTGAAAAGTAAACTATAACCTGCCCAGGAGTATGCAAAATAATTCTAACAAGTTTCGGTAAAGCCCGTCGAGTAGTTTTTTTTCCATCAGGAACATACAAACCGACAGACAGACAGACAAAAATTTTACTAGTTGCATTTTTGGCATCAGTATCGATCACTAATCACCACCTACAAAATTGACTTCTCTACAGATTTATTATTTATTAAGTATAGATATAGATGTGAGAAAAAAAAATTTAGTTTTGAGTTAATAATTATACCAAGATCTCTAATTTCAGACACTTCAGGAAGTAAATCGGTCCCAAAACCGATTTCGTTTACCAGTGAATTTTATGTGATAACATTTTTGTGCATTAATCGTCATGTTGTTTGATTGACACCAATTAAAAATATTATAGAGATCATTTTGAAGAAGAGCACTATCTTCAGGAGATGAGATGTTATAGATTTTGATATCGTCAGCAAAGAGGGAGTGGTTACTATATTTTATATTGGGAGTAAGGTCGTTAATAAAAATTAAGAAAAGAATAGGTCCTACGTGTGAACATTGGGGAACCCTTTGATTCTGCATATAAAAATCTAGATTCGTGGCCAATAATTGGATAAGGTGTAGAGTTTGTGAAGTTAGGCCTTATAGAGTTAGGGCGTGTAGTGTAAGAAGCTTGGCTCTACATCAGATCTGATAACTTTTTGACAGTGCGAGTCATATGGGCTCGTCTTGGCAATATTTTATATGAAAATATTTTTGGCGGGATTAAAACTTTCAACAAAAGGTTTTTAATAAAAATGTCTCTGCGCAGCGAAACGGTACTCACCCAGCACTATGAATTGTTGCAGATAACTCTAAATATTTAATGTTGGATAAATTCTATTTTTGATAGGATTGAATCTATTCTTCATTGAAGATGAGAAAAAATATGCATTGTCGCATACTGATAAATAAAAACTGAAAGTTTTGATAATAAGCTAAATTTCGTGCATCTATAAGCATAGAAAAAATATTAACTCGGTAGTTATTTTTACCGTTATAGAGTCTACCTTGTCTAAAAGTTGTATCAGGAATTTCTCAGTCTGATAAAACTCGAACTTTATTCGTATATCGAACAATCATCGGACTTTGATGTTAGATTTATCTTGCTCTAAAACAGACTAATATTCTATGATAAGATATATATAAGTTAATCATTCCTGTTTATTGCGTAGTATAGTTACATGTTTGATCAAAATTTGATCGATAAAAATTCTCTCGTACTAACATTATTGGTTTCAAGTCGTAGGTTCTTGTTGATGCATGCATATTTTCTTACCGGTTACTTTACATAATATAGTTTTATTATATTTGAATGTACTTTCTACTCAACTTCACCAAGTTTTCACTATCCTTGCGTACCTATGCCGTATCTCTTCAATTTATAAATCTATTAATGTTAACATTTTAGGTATTTTTGCACTAAGCTTTAAATTGAACTGTGGCCTAATAAATTCGGGAACCTCATATAGCAAGACTTTCTAAAAGACTAAGCTCAGGAGCCTATGCTGTGTGTGATATTAAAGAAATATCAGATGTGGAGACGGTTCATCATTGTCCTATACCGAAGCATAGGCAAGCATAAGCAAATAATTTATAACCTATATTTAAACTACATAATACGTATTATGTAGTTTACACTAGCGACATATAAGGGGAAAAGAACTTATAAAATCAATTATGTGTTAGGTGACATGATAGTCCAGTGGGTAGAACACCTGCCCGAAAAACAGAAGGGCGTGAGTTCCAATCCTGGGACGGGCCTACACCAATTTGTCTTTTCTAAAGTCATATGTGTGGTTAATTTATCATGGTTGCTAACGGTGAGGGAAAACATCGTGAGGAAACCCACATGGCTGAGTTGTACTTAGTCATGTGACAGTGTATTCGTACAAAACGGCGATAGGCCTGCCCCCTATCACGTGAGTACACTGTCTAAGCAAAACGTGGGTACCTTCTCTGGAAACTAGATGGCGCTTGCCATGTGAGTTCAGGAGTATTGGTAACTCTGCCAACCCCTTCGGGGATAAACGGCGTGAACGTTTATGTTATGTTATGTTATGTGTTAGGTTGGAATAAACGTGTCCAATATTTTTCATAGTAAGGATCGGCTTTTGTTTCGGATGTGATGTTCTTTTTGGGGAACCAAAAAATTCAGTGTTGTATGAAACTATTTTGGAAGAAATGGTGTCCAATTAATGAACCAAATATTAGAAAAGTTATATACACTCAACCTCACAGAAAGTTTTCTTTTGTCTAAATTTTGGAAACAAACCATAAACTGCGAAGCGTTCCAGCCAATGTGTACACAATTAAAGTTACTAGGGACAGGAGGAACACATATTTAAGGATTACTTTAAAGTCGTTATGTCCGGGGTTGTGATAGGACTACCTATTATACGGCAAAGCAGGTCAGACAGGTAATCAAAAGAATGACACGTGGGAAATCTCCAGACCTTGACGGCATTAGTGTTTAACACCAGCAACAAAATCACTTTCGCCTGCCTCGGGTCCTAGCCATGCTCTACACCTTCTGTGTGAGCCAATCTTACCTTCCGCCTGATTGTATGAAAGTTGTTTTTGTACCAATAGTGAAAAAAATATAATTGATGAAAACAACTACAGACCTATTTTAATGGCTACACTGTTGCTAAAGCGACGCGCTATCAATACACATACCTCAGGCAGGCCCACAGACTTCATAAAATCGGCAAGTATATGGCCACGGGTCATAAGTCTTCCAAATCCTAAATTCTCCACTCTCATGCGCTTCTTTGAAAATTTATCTTAAATACATTCGTATACTCACGGCTGTAAATCCCTAAAAGGGGTAGCCAGAGCCAAGGAATTAGGAATACTTCAGCCACTCGTGGGGAAAAGATGGTGAAATAAAGGTTGATTGGTCTCCAACCGCATCGCCCAAAAATCCCTTTAAAGCCTTAATACCGTTAGTCACCTCTAACGTTTACCCATCGGAAGAAACGTGGTAGTGCTATTCTAAGCCGAAACTACACAGCCAATTTCGAAAATGTTACGCCATAAACGCCACGCCTGGCATGCAGATCTGTGATATAATGTTATTAATAAAATGTTATTGGTATTCAGTGTAATACAAGGGGTATGCCATAAGAAACTAGATACTCAAAAGTTATAAAATTGATTCTTTACTAGTGGATTGGCCCAGCTTCGCACGGGTAGTGTAGTTTTAAAAATATCAGAGCTTTCTTCAATCACTGCTCAAGTTTAATTAAATTTACATACATAATACATATACTCACGGTTTATGAATTATAAATTCCTCAGCCACTTTTGGAAGTTGAGTGGGTTTAATTAAATTTAGCGCCTTGATTACAACTAATAGCGCTCCTGAATAGAGTAACTTGGTGATTTTGAAAGCGCTTTTTTGAACTGTTCAGTTTCAAATCATTTCAAATCATTTATTTATTGAAACATCATAAAAAAATAACAAATGGGCTTACATAACCTTCATCACATTTGTTATAAACGAAGAATTTATACAATTTATAATAAGCCGTATGGAAGACTCTATTCCCTTAACTAGGTTAAACCTGTAAGAAAGGGTCATAGGGAAGTACAACGGTTCGTTGTTCAACTTCGTAAAACTTTTTAAAGATACGAATATAGGAATAAAATTTAAAAAGAAATAATAATAACTTATCGAAACATACAAATTAAAAATTAAATAGAAATCAATATTAATATAATGACATCCTTTAGAGTAAGTAAAGTGTTTTTGAGTGTATGATAAGTGTGAGTATTGTGTGTGAATATATGTCTGTTGGAGGTTTGATGATTTAATAATTAAGATATAGTGTTTAGGTGATCGTTTCAAGAAGGGATTCGGTTTCAATATAATTTAATTCTGAAAGGTAGGTATTTACAATCCTGAGCAAAACCCTTTTATTGAGATGCACAATCGAAACATCTTTACTCAATCTATTGTATAGAAAAGGGCCAATGTATTCAAACTGATGCTTGCCGAAATTGGTGCGAGTACGTATACATTTAAAAACAATATCACTCCGACGTTTATTATTGCATGAGAATATCATCGAAGAATTAGCCTTCGTATGCTGAACTGCAATTACACTTTTAATAAACAACTGTCTAACTGTGAGTAAACTGCATTCCCGGTATAAGGTGCTTGTACAATGTCGTCTTGGTTCATGATATATTACCTTAAGTAAGATCCGCTGTGCTCTTTCCAATGGTATCAGATGACATTTTAAGGCTGAGCCCCAGACAGTTTTGCAGTAACTGAGAACTGACTGTGCCAAAGCGAGGTATACCATTTTAAGTGTCTTGATACAACTTACGTGTCTCAGGAACTTGAAGGTGTAGACAAGTTTTCTGATTCTACCCGAGACTTGGTTTATATGGTTAGTCCACCTAAAAAATTGTCTGTAGTCACTCCCAAGTATTTAATTGACGTTGCGCATAAGAGTGGACTGCAATCGCAAATTTTGTCTTAGAGATATTAACGGACAGAATATTATTTTGAAGCCAACATGCAATTATGTCCAATCCGTCATTTGCGTTCTTTTCCACTCTTACCCAATCCTTGTCATGAAATAGTAGGACTGTGTCATCAGCATAAGTTATTATTTTTCCTTTGTGCAGTACTTGGTCGAATAGGTCGTTGATATAGATCAAGAATAGAGTTGGGCCTAGAATACTCCCCTGTGGCACTCCAATCTTATACCCTCTTCAGCGCTACACCCACCATTAATTTTTACTCTTTGGGATCTTTCTGACAGATAACTCCTAAACCAGTCGAGTTGAAGCCCTCGTATTCCAAGAGATTCTAGCTTGGCTAGCAGTATTGGAATGGAAACAGTATCAAAAGCCTTAGCCATGTCCAAGAATATACCAACTGCTTTGTCCCCCCTGTCGAGAATATTTACAACATAGTTCACAAGTTCTGATACTGCATGTTCTACTGATTTTCCGTTTCTGAAGCCAAACTGGTTGGAAGATAGAAGTTTCATGGCTTCAAGATAACTTGTGAGACGCTGATTCTGAGTATCTCCACAAATATGCAAATTTTCAAGTAAAGTTGGGTGAGTTCAAGTTGAGTAGAACGCTATGAAGTATTTATAACAATCTAAAAAACCTACTGCAACGTTGGATGCGTGCTACTGTCGCCATCTAGTATGTAATATGTAAATTAGTAAAGATTTACCACAAAATAGTTTCTTAATGGGATGTTTCGAAAGATGGTATGGAATAGGGAAAGAGATAGATTCGAGAATGTCAGGACAATCCAATAAATTATTTAAAGTTTTGAACAGAAATATTAAATCATGTGTGTCTCGTCTATTACGTAAGGAAGGCATTTTAAAGAATTGGTGCTCATAAGGAGATCTGTGACAAATATTGCGGGAAATGAAGGCTAGGTGACGAGTAAAAGATCTTTGTACGCTTTCGATTTGTTGTGAATGTACGGAATGAGATGGACTCCAAGCAGCAGAAGAGAATTCCAGATAATAATAATAATGAAAATCTTTATTTCCAATAAATTGTAATATAACAGTCTATACAATAAATAATTTCACCTAATAAAGGGTAACCTTTGCTATAGGTATCGGTAAAAAACATCAGTGACGCTAGGAATATAAAATAAGCACTGCGTGCGTAAAAAAACATTAAGCACTAAACTAAAGAAATACGTTTAATTAAAAAAAACTACTAAGATATTCAAAATAAAACACAAAAGGTGTAGGAAAAGGAAACTTAAACTAGGTGTGAAGTAAAATATCTTATAAATAAATAAATAAAATATAATATATTAATAACAATACAATAAAATATAATGTAAACAGGTTTATATATATATAAATATAAATATTATACAGTCATATAAATGTACACAAATATAATACCTTTAATAATCATACTAAGAAAACAGAATAATTATAGTTCACGTTAGTTTAGATAGTAAGTACTCTGTTTCACGGCCTTATTACTCCTGTCGTTCATTCTTGACCTTAGGGAAAATTTGATACTGATATAGATCCACAATCTTTTCTTGGCCGGCGGCGACTACTGATACTACTGTCGCCATTTTGAAATTTCGCCCTATCATTGTCAGTTAGTTCTCAACTGAATAAAAATTATAGGGTGACCTACGTATATAATAAATTATCACTTAGTGGAAACTTTTTTTTAAAGACTTTTTATTATGTATCTTTGCTTATTAATAAACGCTTTTATTTCCAGTATTCAATAAAAAAAATATGAAAATTACTATTTATTTTGTAAAATTTTATCTAAGTACACCGTCCAAAAAGTTGTGCGCGCATGACTATAGCGGTGCGGGTTACGGGAAGTGGGGAAATGCTCCCGAATAAGATTTCACTTCTTATACACTGATGCGTGGGTTCTAATCCTAATGCGGGGATGTACCAATATGTCATTTCTTAAGTCATAACTGTCTGACATATATATAAAAATACAAGGCAAATAGGACGTGATAGCTAAATTGGTAAAACACGGATTAACGTGCAAGCGACTAGAGTTCAAATCCCGGATCGGGCCTACACCAACTTTTCTTTTCTAAAGACATGTGTGGTTAATTTATCACGGTTGTTAACGGTGAGGGAAAACATCGTGAGGAAACCCACATGGCTGAGTTGTACTGAGTGGTGTGACAATGTATTCGTACAAAACGGCGATAGGCTGCCCCTTATCACGTGAGTACACTGTCCATGCAAAACGTGGTTTCTCTGAACAACAGGTGACAAACTCACGTGAATGAAAAAAATGGAACAATTTGCAGAGAAGTACAATTGGCAGTGTTATCGCTAAAAGCGATCTCTTCCAGATGTTATATGTTACAAGGCTGTTAACAGCAACAAAAAAGTGCCCATAAATTCACTGACCCAGCAAAATGAATGACCCAAACGATATCTGATATTTAGTATTATTTTTTCTATGCGACCTTTTTAGGGGATCTATGTTTGAATATGAAATGTAATGGACAGTACACGACAAGTTAAGTCTCTGATTTACAGGATTAAAAAAATGATTTTGTGTTGTTACCAACTTAAGTAAGTGTGTGTGTACTTACTGTGAGTGTCACAAATAACAAATCCTTGAGTATAAAATAATGGAACAGTTTGCAGAGAAGTACAATTGGCAGTGTTATCGCTAAAAGCGATCTCTTCCAGACAACATTCGGGAGGTCATATCAGCAAATTTAGGATACCCAGTCATTCGGGTAGACATACCAGACAAGGGCAAAAATAAATAAATATAGTCAGCTTACATTAAAACGAACTTGTTTACTTACAATAATAGTTATTAGTATTACACACACACATACACTCACGGCTGTAAATCCCTAGTGTAATTTGTGCGATTGTTGTATTTTTTTATTTTACTTTTGAAGGGGTAGCCAGAGCTAAGGAATTAGAAACTCCTCAGCCGCTTTTGGAAAGTTGGGTGGGGTAAAGATGGTAAAATAAAGGTTATTGGTGATGGGTCTCCAACCGCATCGCCCAAAAATCTCTTAAAAGGTCTTGTTGAGAAGATCTTGAATGTATTTTTTTGTTATTTTAAAATAAATAGTTTCCAAGTTATTCAAGAAAATAGACGAAAATTGACCATTCACCCCCCTCCCCCTTATCTCCGAAACTACTGAACCTAAAATTTTGAAAAAAATACAGAAATTAGTTTTCTCCTTATAGGTTATAGGAAAACCTATAAGAAGTCCATGATATTTAAAAAACATGGTAAATCACTCAATATCAACATCGTACGGAACCCTCTTCACGCGAGTTCAAATAGCACTTGTCCCCTTTTTTTTTTTTGAATAAGTAATAATGTTAGTAACGCGTGTCATTGTGAGTCAACCATAAATGATAGACATATGCTGTTGAAAGATATTTTTTAGACGATTTTATGTAAAATATTTCCGTGATACATGATTTCTATTTAACTATAACCATTAAGGCTGCACACGCGACGGAAGCTTAAAAAATGGAGTAACTTCCCCCGTTTTCCCAAAATTTCCCAAAATTCCCTCCACTACTCTGCTGAAAAGTAAACTATAACCTGCCCAGGAGTATGCAAAATAATTCTAACAAGTTTCGGTAAAGCCCGTCGAGTAGTTTTTTTTCCATCAGGAACATACAAACCGACAGACAGACAGACAAAAATTTTACTAGTTGCATTTTTGGCATCAGTATCGATCACTAATCACCACCTACAAAATTGACTTCTCTACAGATTTATTATTTATTAAGTATAGATATAGATGTGAGAAAAAAAAATTTAGTTTTGAGTTAATAATTATACCAAGATCTCTAATTTCAGACACTTCAGGAAGTAAATCGGTCCCAAAACCGATTTCGTTTACCAGTGAATTTTATGTGATAACATTTTTGTGCATTAATCGTCATGTTGTTTGATTGACACCAATTAAAAATATTATAGAGATCATTTTGAAGAAGAGCACTATCTTCAGGAGATGAGATGTTATAGATTTTGATATCGTCAGCAAAGAGGGAGTGGTTACTATATTTTATATTGGGAGTAAGGTCGTTAATAAAAATTAAGAAAAGAATAGGTCCTACGTGTGAACATTGGGGAACCCTTTGATTCTGCATATAAAAATCTAGATTCGTGGCCAATAATTGGATAAGGTGTAGAGTTTGTGAAGTTAGGCCTTATAGAGTTAGGGCGTGTAGTGTAAGAAGCTTGGCTCTACATCAGATCTGATAACTTTTTGACAGTGCGAGTCATATGGGCTCGTCTTGGCAATATTTTATATGAAAATATTTTTGGCGGGATTAAAACTTTCAACAAAAGGTTTTTAATAAAAATGTCTCTGCGCAGCGAAACGGTACTCACCCAGCACTATGAATTGTTGCAGATAACTCTAAATATTTAATGTTGGATAAATTCTATTTTTGATAGGATTGAATCTATTCTTCATTGAAGATGAGAAAAAATATGCATTGTCGCATACTGATAAATAAAAACTGAAAGTTTTGATAATAAGCTAAATTTCGTGCATCTATAAGCATAGAAAAAATATTAACTCGGTAGTTATTTTTACCGTTATAGAGTCTACCTTGTCTAAAAGTTGTATCAGGAATTTCTCAGTCTGATAAAACTCGAACTTTATTCGTATATCGAACAATCATCGGACTTTGATGTTAGATTTATCTTGCTCTAAAACAGACTAATATTCTATGATAAGATATATATAAGTTAATCATTCCTGTTTATTGCGTAGTATAGTTACATGTTTGATCAAAATTTGATCGATAAAAATTCTCTCGTACTAACATTATTGGTTTCAAGTCGTAGGTTCTTGTTGATGCATGCATATTTTCTTACCGGTTACTTTACATAATATAGTTTTATTATATTTGAATGTACTTTCTACTCAACTTCACCAAGTTTTCACTATCCTTGCGTACCTATGCCGTATCTCTTCAATTTATAAATCTATTAATGTTAACATTTTAGGTATTTTTGCACTAAGCTTTAAATTGAACTGTGGCCTAATAAATTCGGGAACCTCATATAGCAAGACTTTCTAAAAGACTAAGCTCAGGAGCCTATGCTGTGTGTGATATTAAAGAAATATCAGATGTGGAGACGGTTCATCATTGTCCTATACCGAAGCATAGGCAAGCATAAGCAAATAATTTATAACCTATATTTAAACTACATAATACGTATTATGTAGTTTACACTAGCGACATATAAGGGGAAAAGAACTTATAAAATCAATTATGTGTTAGGTGACATGATAGTCCAGTGGGTAGAACACCTGCCCGAAAAACAGAAGGGCGTGAGTTCCAATCCTGGGACGGGCCTACACCAATTTGTCTTTTCTAAAGTCATATGTGTGGTTAATTTATCATGGTTGCTAACGGTGAGGGAAAACATCGTGAGGAAACCCACATGGCTGAGTTGTACTTAGTCATGTGACAGTGTATTCGTACAAAACGGCGATAGGCCTGCCCCCTATCACGTGAGTACACTGTCTAAGCAAAACGTGGGTACCTTCTCTGGAAACTAGATGGCGCTTGCCATGTGAGTTCAGGAGTATTGGTAACTCTGCCAACCCCTTCGGGGATAAACGGCGTGAACGTTTATGTTATGTTATGTTATGTGTTAGGTTGGAATAAACGTGTCCAATATTTTTCATAGTAAGGATCGGCTTTTGTTTCGGATGTGATGTTCTTTTTGGGGAACCAAAAAATTCAGTGTTGTATGAAACTATTTTGGAAGAAATGGTGTCCAATTAATGAACCAAATATTAGAAAAGTTATATACACTCAACCTCACAGAAAGTTTTCTTTTGTCTAAATTTTGGAAACAAACCATAAACTGCGAAGCGTTCCAGCCAATGTGTACACAATTAAAGTTACTAGGGACAGGAGGAACACATATTTAAGGATTACTTTAAAGTCGTTATGTCCGGGGTTGTGATAGGACTACCTATTATACGGCAAAGCAGGTCAGACAGGTAATCAAAAGAATGACACGTGGGAAATCTCCAGACCTTGACGGCATTAGTGTTTAACACCAGCAACAAAATCACTTTCGCCTGCCTCGGGTCCTAGCCATGCTCTACACCTTCTGTGTGAGCCAATCTTACCTTCCGCCTGATTGTATGAAAGTTGTTTTTGTACCAATAGTGAAAAAAATATAATTGATGAAAACAACTACAGACCTATTTTAATGGCTACACTGTTGCTAAAGCGACGCGCTATCAATACACATACCTCAGGCAGGCCCACAGACTTCATAAAATCGGCAAGTATATGGCCACGGGTCATAAGTCTTCCAAATCCTAAATTCTCCACTCTCATGCGCTTCTTTGAAAATTTATCTTAAATACATTCGTATACTCACGGCTGTAAATCCCTAAAAGGGGTAGCCAGAGCCAAGGAATTAGGAATACTTCAGCCACTCGTGGGGAAAAGATGGTGAAATAAAGGTTGATTGGTCTCCAACCGCATCGCCCAAAAATCCCTTTAAAGCCTTAATACCGTTAGTCACCTCTAACGTTTACCCATCGGAAGAAACGTGGTAGTGCTATTCTAAGCCGAAACTACACAGCCAATTTCGAAAATGTTACGCCATAAACGCCACGCCTGGCATGCAGATCTGTGATATAATGTTATTAATAAAATGTTATTGGTATTCAGTGTAATACAAGGGGTATGCCATAAGAAACTAGATACTCAAAAGTTATAAAATTGATTCTTTACTAGTGGATTGGCCCAGCTTCGCACGGGTAGTGTAGTTTTAAAAATATCAGAGCTTTCTTCAATCACTGCTCAAGTTTAATTAAATTTACATACATAATACATATACTCACGGTTTATGAATTATAAATTCCTCAGCCACTTTTGGAAGTTGAGTGGGTTTAATTAAATTTAGCGCCTTGATTACAACTAATAGCGCTCCTGAATAGAGTAACTTGGTGATTTTGAAAGCGCTTTTTTGAACTGTTCAGTTTCAAATCATTTCAAATCATTTATTTATTGAAACATCATAAAAAAATAACAAATGGGCTTACATAACCTTCATCACATTTGTTATAAACGAAGAATTTATACAATTTATAATAAGCCGTATGGAAGACTCTATTCCCTTAACTAGGTTAAACCTGTAAGAAAGGGTCATAGGGAAGTACAACGGTTCGTTGTTCAACTTCGTAAAACTTTTTAAAGATACGAATATAGGAATAAAATTTAAAAAGAAATAATAATAACTTATCGAAACATACAAATTAAAAATTAAATAGAAATCAATATTAATATAATGACATCCTTTAGAGTAAGTAAAGTGTTTTTGAGTGTATGATAAGTGTGAGTATTGTGTGTGAATATATGTCTGTTGGAGGTTTGATGATTTAATAATTAAGATATAGTGTTTAGGTGATCGTTTCAAGAAGGGATTCGGTTTCAATATAATTTAATTCTGAAAGGTAGGTATTTACAATCCTGAGCAAAACCCTTTTATTGAGATGCACAATCGAAACATCTTTACTCAATCTATTGTATAGAAAAGGGCCAATGTATTCAAACTGATGCTTGCCGAAATTGGTGCGAGTACGTATACATTTAAAAACAATATCACTCCGACGTTTATTATTGCATGAGAATATCATCGAAGAATTAGCCTTCGTATGCTGAACTGCAATTACACTTTTAATAAACAACTGTCTAACTGTGAGTAAACTGCATTCCCGGTATAAGGTGCTTGTACAATGTCGTCTTGGTTCATGATATATTACCTTAAGTAAGATCCGCTGTGCTCTTTCCAATGGTATCAGATGACATTTTAAGGCTGAGCCCCAGACAGTTTTGCAGTAACTGAGAACTGACTGTGCCAAAGCGAGGTATACCATTTTAAGTGTCTTGATACAACTTACGTGTCTCAGGAACTTGAAGGTGTAGACAAGTTTTCTGATTCTACCCGAGACTTGGTTTATATGGTTAGTCCACCTAAAAAATTGTCTGTAGTCACTCCCAAGTATTTAATTGACGTTGCGCATAAGAGTGGACTGCAATCGCAAATTTTGTCTTAGAGATATTAACGGACAGAATATTATTTTGAAGCCAACATGCAATTATGTCCAATCCGTCATTTGCGTTCTTTTCCACTCTTACCCAATCCTTGTCATGAAATAGTAGGACTGTGTCATCAGCATAAGTTATTATTTTTCCTTTGTGCAGTACTTGGTCGAATAGGTCGTTGATATAGATCAAGAATAGAGTTGGGCCTAGAATACTCCCCTGTGGCACTCCAATCTTATACCCTCTTCAGCGCTACACCCACCATTAATTTTTACTCTTTGGGATCTTTCTGACAGATAACTCCTAAACCAGTCGAGTTGAAGCCCTCGTATTCCAAGAGATTCTAGCTTGGCTAGCAGTATTGGAATGGAAACAGTATCAAAAGCCTTAGCCATGTCCAAGAATATACCAACTGCTTTGTCCCCCCTGTCGAGAATATTTACAACATAGTTCACAAGTTCTGATACTGCATGTTCTACTGATTTTCCGTTTCTGAAGCCAAACTGGTTGGAAGATAGAAGTTTCATGGCTTCAAGATAACTTGTGAGACGCTGATTCTGAGTATCTCCACAAATATGCAAATTTTCAAGTAAAGTTGGGTGAGTTCAAGTTGAGTAGAACGCTATGAAGTATTTATAACAATCTAAAAAACCTACTGCAACGTTGGATGCGTGCTACTGTCGCCATCTAGTATGTAATATGTAAATTAGTAAAGATTTACCACAAAATAGTTTCTTAATGGGATGTTTCGAAAGATGGTATGGAATAGGGAAAGAGATAGATTCGAGAATGTCAGGACAATCCAATAAATTATTTAAAGTTTTGAACAGAAATATTAAATCATGTGTGTCTCGTCTATTACGTAAGGAAGGCATTTTAAAGAATTGGTGCTCATAAGGAGATCTGTGACAAATATTGCGGGAAATGAAGGCTAGGTGACGAGTAAAAGATCTTTGTACGCTTTCGATTTGTTGTGAATGTACGGAATGAGATGGACTCCAAGCAGCAGAAGAGAATTCCAGATAATAATAATAATGAAAATCTTTATTTCCAATAAATTGTAATATTACAGTCTATACAATAAATAATTTCACCTAATAAAGGGTAACCTTTGCTATAGGTATCGGTAAAAAACATCAGTGACGCTAGGAATATAAAATAAGCACTGCGTGCGTAAAAAAACATTAAGCACTAAACTAAAGAAATACGTTTAATTAAAAAAAACTACTAAGATATTCAAAATAAAACACAAAAGGTGTAGGAAAAGGAAACTTAAACTAGGTGTGAAGTAAAATATCTTATAAATAAATAAATAAAATATAATATATTAATAACAATACAATAAAATATAATGTAAACAGGTTTATATATATATAAATATAAATATTATACAGTCATATAAATGTACACAAATATAATACCTTTAATAATCATACTAAGAAAACAGAATAATTATAGTTCACGTTAGTTTAGATAGTAAGTACTCTGTTTCACGGCCTTATTACTCCTGTCGTTCATTCTTGACCTTAGGGAAAATTTGATACTGATATAGATCCACAATCTTTTCTTGGCCGGCGGCGACTACTGATACTACTGTCGCCATTTTGAAATTTCGCCCTATCATTGTCAGTTAGTTCTCAACTGAATAAAAATTATAGGGTGACCTACGTATATAATAAATTATCACTTAGTGGAAACTTTTTTTTAAAGACTTTTTATTATGTATCTTTGCTTATTAATAAACGCTTTTATTTCCAGTATTCAATAAAAAAAATATGAAAATTACTATTTATTTTGTAAAATTTTATCTAAGTACACCGTCCAAAAAGTTGTGCGCGCATGACTATAGCGGTGCGGGTTACGGGAAGTGGGGAAATGCTCCCGAATAAGATTTCACTTCTTATACACTGATGCGTGGGTTCTAATCCTAATGCGGGGATGTACCAATATGTCATTTCTTAAGTCATAACTGTCTGACATATATATAAAAATACAAGGCAAATAGGACGTGATAGCTAAATTGGTAAAACACGGATTAACGTGCAAGCGACTAGAGTTCAAATCCCGGATCGGGCCTACACCAACTTTTCTTTTCTAAAGACATGTGTGGTTAATTTATCACGGTTGTTAACGGTGAGGGAAAACATCGTGAGGAAACCCACATGGCTGAGTTGTACTGAGTGGTGTGACAATGTATTCGTACAAAACGGCGATAGGCTGCCCCTTATCACGTGAGTACACTGTCCATGCAAAACGTGGTTTCTCTGAACAACAGGTGACAAACTCACGTGAATGAAAAAAATGGAACAATTTGCAGAGAAGTACAATTGGCAGTGTTATCGCTAAAAGCGATCTCTTCCAGATGTTATATGTTACAAGGCTGTTAACAGCAACAAAAAAGTGCCCATAAATTCACTGACCCAGCAAAATGAATGACCCAAACGATATCTGATATTTAGTATTATTTTTTCTATGCGACCTTTTTAGGGGATCTATGTTTGAATATGAAATGTAATGGACAGTACACGACAAGTTAAGTCTCTGATTTACAGGATTAAAAAAATGATTTTGTGTTGTTACCAACTTAAGTAAGTGTGTGTGTACTTACTGTGAGTGTCACAAATAACAAATCCTTGAGTATAAAATAATGGAACAGTTTGCAGAGAAGTACAATTGGCAGTGTTATCGCTAAAAGCGATCTCTTCCAGACAACATTCGGGAGGTCATATCAGCAAATTTAGGATACCCAGTCATTCGGGTAGACATACCAGACAAGGGCAAAAATAAATAAATATAGTCAGCTTACATTAAAACGAACTTGTTTACTTACAATAATAGTTATTAGTATTACACACACACATACACTCACGGCTGTAAATCCCTAGTGTAATTTGTGCGATTGTTGTATTTTTTTATTTTACTTTTGAAGGGGTAGCCAGAGCTAAGGAATTAGAAACTCCTCAGCCGCTTTTGGAAAGTTGGGTGGGGTAAAGATGGTAAAATAAAGGTTATTGGTGATGGGTCTCCAACCGCATCGCCCAAAAATCTCTTAAAAGGTCTTGTTGAGAAGATCTTGAATGTATTTTTTTGTTATTTTAAAATAAATAGTTTCCAAGTTATTCAAGAAAATAGACGAAAATTGACCATTCACCCCCCTCCCCCTTATCTCCGAAACTACTGAACCTAAAATTTTGAAAAAAATACAGAAATTAGTTTTCTCCTTATAGATTATAGGAAAACTGGTAAAAGGGAATCTATAGAGCTAGTGTGGATGGTAATGTTAGTAGAGGACGACCACGGAGAACACACTTGGACCAAATTGAGAGTGTGCTCAAAAAGGCTGGCGTCCGAAGTATGAAGAATAAAAGAGCATGTATGAAAAGATTGATGGATGTAAACGAAGCTAGAGAGGTTTGTCAGGATCGTACGAAGTGGCGATCGATAGTCTCTGCCTACCCCAATGGGAATTAATGGCGTGAGTATATGTATGTATGTATTATAGGAAAACCTATAAGAAGTCCATGATATTTAAAAAACATGGTAAATCACTCAATATCAACATCGTACGGAACCCTCTTCACGCGAGTTCAAATAGCACTTGTCCCCTTTTTTTTTTTTGAATAAGTAATAATGTTAGTAACGCGTGTCATTGTGAGTCAACCATAAATGATAGACATATGCTGTTGAAAGATATTTTTTAGACGATTTTATGTAAAATATTTCCGTGATACATGATTTCTATTTAACTATAACCATTAAGGCTGCACACGCGACGGAAGCTTAAAAAATGGAGTAACTTCCCCCGTTTTCCCAAAATTTCCCAAAATTCCCTCCACTACTCTGCTGAAAAGTAAACTATAACCTGCCCAGGAGTATGCAAAATAATTCTAACAAGTTTCGGTAAAGCCCGTCGAGTAGTTTTTTTTCCATCAGGAACATACAAACCGACAGACAGACAGACAAAAATTTTACTAGTTGCATTTTTGGCATCAGTATCGATCACTAATCACCACCTACAAAATTGACTTCTCTACAGATTTATTATTTATTAAGTATAGATATAGATGTGAGAAAAAAAAATTTAGTTTTGAGTTAATAATTATACCAAGATCTCTAATTTCAGACACTTCAGGAAGTAAATCGGTCCCAAAACCGATTTCGTTTACCAGTGAATTTTATGTGATAACATTTTTGTGCATTAATCGTCATGTTGTTTGATTGACACCAATTAAAAATATTATAGAGATCATTTTGAAGAAGAGCACTATCTTCAGGAGATGAGATGTTATAGATTTTGATATCGTCAGCAAAGAGGGAGTGGTTACTATATTTTATATTGGGAGTAAGGTCGTTAATAAAAATTAAGAAAAGAATAGGTCCTACGTGTGAACATTGGGGAACCCTTTGATTCTGCATATAAAAATCTAGATTCGTGGCCAATAATTGGATGTTGATATAAATACCAAAAATAACATGCGATGAGGTACTAACTTCATCACCTAATCACGCCTAAATATTAATGATGCAATAAATTTTATATCTCTGCCTTTATGCGAATGAGCGATAACAAATACTTAATCAAAATTCGGTAATTTTCGCCGTCATAACAGTAAATCGTTTTAAATCATAATCGATAAGCATTAAGTGATACCGATCTTAAATAGTAATTAACGATGTGATAAAAATTTGAGAAGGTGGATATCAACAGTTATTAAAGATAATAAGAGTCGATCCGCAAACAGTTCCGTTTGTCACTTACTTCTTAAATAAACAATTTTGTGCTTGTTATAATGAGCCAAATTATTAAATTCTTAATGTTGCTATTTAGTTTAAGTATATTAGGTTTAATAAATTACGGTTCTTGTGAAGTGTTAAACAGCCAACTGTACGAAGATGTAAAAAACCCTGAACTTTGTAAAGAAGAACTCATGTATATTGAAGCTAATCCACTATTGAGAGCAAATTGTGAGTAGCTTAATCTAAATAAAGTAATTTATTAGTTTTTGGTGAATACTGCTGCAGATCACCGATTCTACACCACTTACGCCCGATTTCTGATTTGAGTATTCCAGCTGAGAATAAATTAAGTATCGTTCTGTCGCATTGTAATCTTAACAACTGAATGAGACAAAACGATACTTAAGTCGTTCCCAGCTTGAATACTCAATTCAGAAATCGGGCGTTAATAAGACATGTGGGAACAGCAAAGATATACTGGCCAGTACACTCTGCTGTGTACCAACTTAAAATTTGTATTTATGTTTAGCTAGAGAAATACGAGGGGCATGCCAATAGAAGTTAGATACTCTTTTCTCATTTAATTGACACTGGCAAGCTATACACCATCTTATGGGCTGGTTCTTCATTGACATATTTGAATATAGAACACACTTATTATTATTTTTTTATTTGATTGATCTACTTTTTTTCCGAGAATCTGGCGGGAATTCATTTGCAATTATGGAGCTCAGTCGGCGTGATTTTCGCGCTATGATTTATTATGACTTTAAAAAGGGTTTAAAGCCTCAAGATTGTTTTGAACTTTTGGCTTCTACTTTTTGTGAGTCTGCTTGTTCCCGAGCAACAGTATTCAATTGGTTTGCTGAATTTAAAAGAGGCCGGGAATGTTTCGAAGATGAAGCAAAGACAGGACGACCGCCAACCGCGGTCACGCAAGAAAACGTTCGTGCAGTCGAAAAACTTATTCGCGAAAACCGACGAATGACATATGCAGAGCTAGAGCGAGAACTAGGAATTGGATCAGCAGCAATGTAAACCGTCGGAGCATTGGTGCCTATTCATGATAGATAAATTCAACGAAGGCGAGAAAAAAAACGTATATGATATACTGACTAGTGACGAAACATGGCTATATAACTATGATCCCGAATCAAAGTGACAGACGACTGTATGGTGCTTTGAAGACGAGCCAACTCCAACGAAATGTCACAACAACAAATGGTCGCCTCGTTTTTCTGCAAAACGGGTCATATTGCTACTGTTGCTAGAGAATGAAAGAACGGTGAACTCCGAATGGTATGTAACAGTTTGTGCTCCAACAGTAATATCAGCTTGGTGTGACAAGCGACCGAAGTCAGGAATCCGGCACCTTCTCTGGCACCACGACATCACGTCTGCCAGAACACTGGATATTTTCAACTCTAAAAATGTGTCAATCCTCCCTCACCCGCCATATTCCCCTGACCTAAAGCCTTGTGATTTTTATATGTTTCCAAAAATCAAAGAAACGCTAAAGGGGAACAGGTTTGAAAGCAAAGAAGATGCCCTGGTTGCCTATAATTTCGAGATTTCTGAGGAATCTAAAGAAGAGTGGTCAAAGATATTTTCCAATTGGTTCAGACGTATGGAAAAGTGTATACGTGTTTAGGGTGAATACTTTGAAAAGATCAATACTTGTAATGAAGAATAAATTTTATAATTTTTGAGTATTTAGTCTCTTTTGTCATGCCCCTCGTATTTCGATACCGCGATGTACGATTTTTTATAACGCTGCTAGTGTGCGAGTGAGTTCGCCGTCTAGCGGCGTAGCCTAATCGATAGACGATACCGAAGAGCTAGGAGGTACCTGTTACCAATAGTAGAGAGGGACTAGTGTGCGAGCGAGTTCGCCGTATAGTAGTAGAGTGCAGTGTGAGCAGTGAGGCAGAGTAGTGTGCCAGTAGATGCTCGGTAGGGTGAGTAGAGTAGTTTGGTAAGGTAAGCGAGGAGTATTAAATGTGGGTAGATTGAGAAATGTAGTAGAAAGATTCGTCATGTTGTTGTCGGGGTCACCTGTGAGAACAGCAAAGATATACTGGCCAGTACACCCTGTTGTGTACCGACTTTATGTTTAGCTAGAGAAACATTTCGATACCGCTATGAACTAATTTTTAAGACACTGCTAGTGTGCGAGTGAGTTCGCCGTCTAGCGGTCGCCACAGGCACATGATACTAAAGAAAATTTCATTCCATTTCTTCCGGTGGGTGTACGTAAGAGACTAACGGTATTGGGGCTTTAAAGGGATTTTTGGGCCATGCGGTTAGAAACCCATCACCAACAACCTTTATTTCACCATCTTTTCCTACCCCTTCAAGGGATTTATAGCCGTGAGTATATGTATGTATGATACTAAAATTATTTTCTTTTCAGTTCTCGATGCAGGCATAAGAATACCCCGTGGAGTTTTAGACGGCAACTTTGTAGATCTTGGTAACTACTTCCAATGTTTATCTATAAAACAAGATGCCGGAAACAGTATTATCGAAGGAAAATATTGTTCTATCCGAGTGGCAGTGCAACAAAACGAGGAGTTTATTGCAATCGCCAAAGAAGCTGGACTTAATTGGCCTAGTGAAATAGTAGGAGATGAAGACGTAAAAGTGACACGACATAGGTATAATGAATTGGTTTCTTCAGCAGAAATTATGAGTGGATCAATGGTCAACAATAATAGGTAACGTATACACCTATTTTATAAAAAAATAAAAAACTTATAAGTTAATACCGATTTTGAAAAAGAAAAGAAGTAGATTCCAAGCCAAATCTTATATACCTGAGTATCAGTAAATTTTCCAGACAAAAATCGGGGTTCTTTGTTGTGCAGCCTGTGGGCTGGATATACTCAAAAATCTTACAATGCCCTCCGGGTCCAGTATAACAACGCGTTTAGGATGTTGTTGGGGCTGCCTCGATTCTGTAGCGGGTCGGGAATGTTTGCGGACGCGCGGGTAGACTGTTTTTTTACGCAACAATGCGCAAAAGGTGCGGATTTCTAGTGCGCGGGATACGGAGTAGTACCAACAGCATCCTAAACATGATCGGGAGTAGGCTCGACTGCCAATATTTGAGGCATTGTTGCGCTATTTCAAGCGGAATGGCGCAGCGATGACTCATTTTACTGCAACTGTATGTATAGTATTTTGTTTTTTACTAACATAGCTATATATATTACTAATATTCTGAGTCTTGACCACTTGAATAAAAATGTTTTATTATTATTTATTTGTAGTGTACCCCAGATGAAAAAATTACACGTAATGATTTTATAAATTAATACCTCTGCCAGCACTTCAGGGAAATACGGAGTGAAAAATATGTCTAAACGAAATAAAAACAATATCATTAAAGAAGGCAACCCCACTCTTATAAATGAATTTAAACCCATGAATTAAATTTTCAGATCTCTCGAAGTTATGCCTCAAGATTTAACTCTGACGTTAGCGGTTTGCATTCCAAAGACTTGCACTACCAACGAAGCTCTGGATTCTCTTTTATTTAACGCCACTACTTTAGGGTTTAAATTCACTGAAGATTACTGCCGACTACCCAATGATAAACCGTATGCTGGGGCAGATTATGCTGCATTGTAAGTTGATCTTTACATACATGACCACTTAAATAAAACCTCCAAGTATCAACTTTAATCAATAAAAATATTTGGTATTTAAGTAGTATATTTTGAATCGCGTCTATACATACATACATATACAAACATATTCTCACGCCATTATTTCCCATTGGTGTAGGCAGAGACTATTGATCGCCACTTTGTACGATCCTGGCAAACCTCTCTAGCTTCGTTTACATCCATCAATATTTTCATACATGCTCTTTTATTCTTCTTACTTCGGACGCCGGCGTTTTTGAGCACACACTCTATTTGGTCGAGATGTGTCCTCCGTGGTCATCCTCTACTCACATTACCTACCACATTTACTCTATAGATATCTTTCACCAATTTGCTATCATCCATCCTCTCTATGTGCCCAAACCATCCCAACATTCCTTTTTCTATCTTTTTTACAATATCATCTTTCACGCCGCACCTTTCACAAACTTTTCTGAGGGACCTCATCTCTATTGCATTCACTCTGCTTTCATGCTTCTTCTGCCACACCCAACATTCACTGCCATACATAAGCGTAGGAACCAGAACAGCATCATGCACTGCCATTCGGGCCTTTTCGGACACCGACTGACTAGACATGAGACTATTCAAAGCTCTATTAATCGCATTACCCTTCTTCACTCTTCTCTCGATATCTTCATCACACTTTCCATCCCTAGCAAACAAACTCCCCAGATATACAAACTCTTTCACTTGTTCCACTTTCTTACCATTAATTTCAATCACGCATTCGGTCATATTCTCCTCTCTCTCAAAAACCATGGTTTTGGTTTTCTCTAAATTTACCCTCATTCCCTTTCTTTTAAATGACGCACTCGCAATATACTTCATCGCTTGCAACTTTTCAACCGACGATGCAAGTAACACTTAATCATCAGCATATAGGAGGCATTTGATGACGAATCCACCGAATTCAGTCCATAATCACTTTCACGCAAATCTATCAGACAGTCATCCATGAACAAATTGAAGAGCCACGGAGAAGCTACACAAACCTGTCTGACACCCCGAGAGAAAAGTATTTCCCCCGTATTTCAGTATTTTCCCCGTTTATTCTTACACATACACTGGAATCCTCATAGAGTGATACCTGTGCACGTATGAGTTGACTCCCCAAACCGAACTTGGACAACCCCTCCCATAAATACTTTTTTACGACCGTATCATACGCCTTCTCTAAAATCTATGAAGGAGCAATACACCTTTCAGTTCTTTGCTAAGTATCGCGTCTATGGAGTCTGAAATTAAAGAAATTAATTATTATAATTATATACTTATATAATACCAATACATCTATGTTAAAATATTTGATATTTTCCAGTGCAATTTTCGGTTTACTGGCTGTAATAACCATAGTATCCACATTATATGACGTTAATCACTCTATATGGAAAGCTAGAGGTAAGTTTAATATTTTAAATTTGATTCATGAAAGCTAAAATATGTTAGAGCTGAAAGGGTAAACATAGACCTCCCATACAGTGGATTGACGAATGTAAACTAAAACGTATAACACGGCACGGTACTACAAGTAAAGAAAACAAAGGAAGAAAGGAGTAAGCACGGTTAAGTTCGGTAGGAAGCAAACGTGTATTGTGATAAGCTAACTTAGACTTACTTAGTTTACCGATATACGATATCGCGTCATACTCACTTTGGCGGGAAAAGTCTTAGGCATTGATGGGGGCAGCTCAGGCCTACATGTAGAAGTAGTTATGCAATGAATGCATACTTTATTTACTCGATTGTTTTTGATATCGGTTTACACGATGCCAATGATAAAGATAATGATACAATATCTAGGGTTAGTCATTGGATTTTTTCATCCGTACTCTCATAAACAGGATGATGAAATTAACTTCTTGAATAAAAATCACAACTTACAGGAAGTAAAGTACTTGGCAAGTTCATTTTAACTTCTTTTTGAAAATGTCTGACAAAACTGGTTAAAACGTTTAGATACTTTTAAAAGAACTGGCCTGCCAAAAAGTATTATTATTATTAAACACTTTATTGCATACAAATACAATGTTTTTTATATAGGTACAGATCATTAGGACTAAGTACACAAAGGCGGACTTATCGCCTTAACGCGATAAGTATATAACCGGGTTAATAATTATACGTTTGGTTTTCAGGCGCTGTAGTTATAACCTATGCTAAGATTTCAAGAAAAATACATTTTCTTACAAGACAGAGCCTTTTTGCTGTGCGAAGCATACAAAATTTATTTCCGTCATATGCCTATTTCATCATCACCCAAAATCTATTTGCTATCACTTTTTTATGACTATTATTTTCCCGACGTTTCAGATCCAAAAACAGCAAATCCGTATTGTGTTTTATTTTCAATGTACACTAACGGCAAACAAATAGTGAAGATATCAAAAAACCCAAAAACTATTCAGTGTATGGACGGCATCAGAGTCATAGCTATGTTGTGGGTAATGTACGGGCACACGTTTTCCTCACAAATGCAATACCGGTTGACTAACCCAGCTCATATGATAAAGGTATTCTTTTGTTAGGTTTTTTGAATGTTTGAGGATAATAAATGATTGTTTTTGCTTTCATTCTTATTTATGAAATTGAAATTTGCAGCTGGAAATTTAATTTTGTGTGTAATGTCTTTGTTCTGTTTGTCTTTGCTTGTAGTGGCTTTGAATAGCACTACCCAGTTTCTTCCCGTGGGTGGTTTAAGATGCGAGAAGGGGTAGGGGTCCTTTTAAGTGATTTTTGGTTGATGTGGCTGGAGATTCGTCACTAACTATACTTTCTTGATACTATCTTTTTCCTGAGTAAGTATCAAAAGTGGCTGAGGATTTGTTTCACCTGAACTTTAGCTACCTCGTTTTAGAATTTGTGGCGGGAAGTATAATTTTGTATGTTGTTTATTAAAAGTTTTAAGATATTTCTTTAATTCGTGAGCGTGTAGTTATTCTGAATCAAAACTGTGGGACAATATAAGATAAAAGAATTTTTACGCCCACGTCTTCAGTATAGGTTTGCTATCGATTGATATGATTTGCTAGAAAGAACAAAACAAAGAAATTTATTTTGAAAAGTGTTTTCAATAATGTTGACATTCTTTATAAATTTATACGTACCCTCTTAGCTTAGGTTTAGTGTGATCAAAACGACTCAAACGATTAATCTTTATTTCTAATTGTGTCTTAGATTTTTTGTCTGTAATGGTTATATTTTATGTTAATAAATAATTTATTTTTTTCAGTGGTTGTCATCATTCAAATCAGTCACAGTGACCGGTGCACCGATGACTGTGGATACGTTCCTAATGATGAGTGGGCTTCTGTTAGTATACACCAATACTGGAAGATTGACTGGCAGTGAGTTGGATTTATCTGAAACTCTCTTTCGTAATAATGATATGATTGATTTGAAAATTAAAGATTTGGTTAATTTTCTTTGAATCATTTCCTAATCAGTTACATTCTTTGTGACACAACATAACATAAACGTTCACGCCGAATATCCCCGAAGGTGTTGGCAGAGGTACTAATACTTCTGAACATCATGTGACTTTGTCACCTGGTGTTCAGAGTACCCACGTTTTGCATGGACAGTGTACTCACGTGATAGGGGGCAGGCCTATCGCCGTTTTGTACGAATACACTGCCACATGACTAAGTACAACTCAGCCATGTGGGTTTCCTCACGATGTTTTCCCTTACCGTTAACAACCATGATAAATTAACCACACATATGTCTTTAGAAAAGACAAATTGGTGTAGGCCCGACCCAGAATTTGAACACTAGTCGTTTGCACGATAACCGAGTGTTCTACCCACTGGGCTGCATAGCTTATAAGAACATAAACATTTGTAACATAGCTTATAAAAATCTTTTTTGTCCGTCACCCTTTACCTAAAAATGAATCCGTTGGAATTTTCAGTGTCTCTCTTAAAGCAGCTACACAAGTTCTACATAAACCGTTACCTGAGGATGTTTCCCATCCTCGCCGCTGGCGTTCTCCTCACTGCTTCTTGGTTCAACCACGTGGGTGATGGGCCTTACTGGCAACCGATGGAGAAATACGTGGAAATCTGTAGGACTGACTGGTGGGCTACCATATTGCTGATTCAGAATTACTACGGGAATCTACGGAATGGCCAGACTGTGAGTTGAAAAAATATTTTATTAAATACTAGCGACCCGCCCCGGCTTCGCACGGGTGCAATGCAAAATATACCTACTACAGAATGTCCTTATACACAACGTTCACAGCTTTTTTGTCATTAGCCAATACAAACATGTTTTGCTTAGACGTTACTCTTGACAGCGCGACATATAATTGGCCATGTGAAAAACACTCAACACTCAAGTCTAATCCTGCAACGTTAAAAGTTTGACCCTGCGATTTATTAATGGTCATTGCAAAAGACATCTGTACCAGAAATCTGATGGTATCAGAGGAAATCGGGGAATTAGTACATCTTCTCCGGTACCACATCCTGAGTATTGTGCACTCTATTATGAATTTTTTTAGTGATTTTACCAGCAAACGTGTGCCATTGCAGAGCTTAGGAGGATTCAGATTTCTTAATAAAATAACAGGACAACCTACTTTCAATTCCATTTTATGAGGAGGGAGTCCAGAAGGGTTCAAAGAATTAAGAAATGATCGCTGCAAATCATAAAGTGCTATAAGGCGAAGCGCGGCCATAGACGCGCTATTTATAGGCACGCGCCGCCCGGCGCAAACAACTACGACCCTGCATTTTAAATTTGTAATATCTTCGGTAATATTCACTTAAATTACATTCTGTAAAAAGCATATTGATCTATAATAAATGCACAATTTATTTTAGGTACTTAATTGGATAAGGATTAATGCTGTATTGTTTAAAATCACTTCGTAAATAACCATTTTTTAGTAAAGAATAAAAATGGTTATGCTGGGTTATCCCTAAGAGATAGACATATACCATCGCGGACTTTTTTGTTGAACTTTTTAAGGTGAACAATACTGTAGTACATTATTTTGGTCTATCTCGTAGGGTTCAGCCAGCGTTTGCAATATAAGCGCAAAAAAACGTGCTTATTTACGACATCACATTAGAAACCTTTAAATTTATCAGAGTTTCTCTACTATATTATGCATTTATTATACATACAAACCTTCCTTAAGAAGCACTCTATCTATTAAAAAAAACCGCATCAAAATCCGTTGCGCAGTTTTAAAGATCTAAGCATACATACGGACATACAGCGAAAGCGACTTTGTTTTATACTATGTATATATATATTGATATATGTACGCACTGCGATAAATTCCAAAAGGAGAGCCAAAGTTTTAGTTTTGAGTAAGAAATATGAATAACAAATTCCTTAGCCGCTTTCGAAAGTTGATTGAGGTAAAGATTGTCAAAATAAGGATGTTCGCCAAATCGCCCAACAATTACTTAATAGTTTAAATCTTTTTGTTCATGAAAATCTTACGTGGGGATTATTACTAATAAATAAAGAATAAATAAAGGAAAGAAAAATCTCGACACGCAGCCATTGACACGGTAGCTCAATTGGCAGAGCGACGGGGGCGTATACCCGAGGTCGCGGGTTCGATTCCCGCCTGACGCCTGTGTCGAGATTTTTCTTTCCTTTATTTATTAGTAATTACATAATAGCCCTCATATCCTTAGTCACCTCATCCCCGGGCAGAAAAGGGTTAGTACTAATTTGCACAGGTAATTTTCATACTCAATTGGGGCTATACAACATTTTCTCTATTAAATTAATGTGTGTAAAAACTTCTGCTCTGGAAGTAAAATAATCTGTAATTTTAGATGCTATGCCGAAGAGTCAGTACCTCAGCCACCTGGTTGGGAAATCCCAGCACTTTATCACAATATTTATCAACACATAATTATTCCAGCAGCATTTTTTTTATAAATATATACAGACATATTATACACAGATCAAGTTAGCCCTAAACTAAGTATAACTTGTATTATGGGATACTAACTTAACGATATATTTAATATTATATAATACATACATATACTCACGGCTATAAATCCCTAGAAGGGGTAGCCAGAGCTAAGGAATTAAAAAATCCTCAGCCACTTTTGGAAAATTGAGTGGGGAAAAGATGGTAAAGTTAAGGTTGTTGGTGATGGGTTTCCAACCGCATCGCCCAAAAATCCCTTTAAAGCCCCAATACCGTTAGCCGCCTCTTACGTACACCCTTCGGTAGAAACGGGGTAGTGCTATTCTAAGCCGACACTACACAGCGTATAATACACATATAAATAATATCCAAGACTAAGAAACAATCATTTATGCTCATCACATAAATGGGCAACATTTATCGCGGGGATCGAACCTGCAACCTCCGGACCGAGAAGGTCACCTATCCACTCTGCTGTCGTCAACTCAACCTATGATACCCTTAATATCCATACTTAACTTTAAAATTTTGTTTCAGTGTCTGAATCTCACATGGTATTTAGCTGTTGATTTCCAACTTCACTTGATCTCACCAGTGGTCCTATTCTTTGTGCTAAACAGCAAGAGAGCGGCGTGGCGATCTTTGGTTCTGGGAATGCTGGCTTCTTTAGCAATAGTTTCAGCTTTAGTTATCATCGATGATTTTCCTGTGGCACCTATGAATGCAGGGTGAGTTTTATAATCATGGCTATAAATACCAAAAAAAAGGGTAGCCGTGCATAATAATTTGTATATCTCAACTACTTTTAAAAAAAAGGGCAAATTGTGAAATTAAGTTTGTTCGTGATTTTTTTGTTCGTGTTTGTTTGGTCTGCAACCAAATTACCTAAAATAACAGAAAAAGCCCAAAAGCTAATTCTCCCCCAAAAATGATCTCAAACAACAATCTCGGGAAGAAATGCGTTAATGTTTTATATAGACTAAGCCCACAATATATAGCTTAAAAATCTACATAACATAATAAAAAACAAACGATGTGATTCCAAGCCACGGAGCTACTGATAGCGATATATTTATTATTATATATTTATATTTATTTATTTATTCATAAATATAACCATTACAGATTTTATAACCCAATTCAGCTTTATTTCACATTAAGACAAAATATTTATAACCTAATTTAAAGAACAGAGTACAAACAAAGAAATATAGTAAATTAACCAAATTACACAAAAATTAAATTTTACATACCGTAACACAAAAAATATAAAGCTACGCTTGTGAAGTGAGCCAAGGAACAGGAAAATATGACCGTTTGTTCGGCAATATGGTTAACTGCAGCTATTGCGCGCGTAAGAGAGCTCTCTCTCAATAGGTTGGTACGCGATGCAAGAACTTCGAGAAGACGACCCAGCCGCCGCCTAAGCGCACCACTTGGAACGTTCAGCCTAAGTTGGCTCATTATAATAGTGTTCTGAAGAAAGAAAGAAATCGTGAAAACTTATTTTGGATTTTCTCCAACATGAGACAGTGTTTGGTTTCATGTGCACCCCAAATAACTGAATTGAATTCAAGTTTGCTTCTAACCAAAGCATTGTACAGTGCCTTCATCGCTCTAAAATTTGTAAACTCACGAGATGTGCGTATTATAAAATCAAGCATTTTAAACGCTTTCTTACAAATGTCCACTATGTGATTACGAAAAGAAAGGTTTGATGAGAAGATCTATACATCAAAGGGGAATAACATTGTGTAGAAACCCATATGGCTGAGTACACTCACATACTCAGTCACCATATCTGCGGCACTAGTAAATTATGTTTTTTTCCAATGATCTTTATACCAAGGTTAATTTAATATCGAAATTCTATTAAAAAAAACCTAACGATTATAACCGTATCTTTAAGATATACATAACATAAACATAAACGTTCACGCCGAATATCCCCGAAGGGGTTGGCAGAGGTACTAATACTTCTGAACATCACGTTACTTTATCACCTGGTGTTCAGAGTACCCACGTTTTGCATGGAGTGCATGCCTATCGCCGTAACTCAAAAATTTCTCACCATCTACTTTAAATTATATAGGACTAACTGACCCGACAGGCTTTGTCCTGTAAAATTTGCTTATGACAAAGCTTAAGCCGTTTTTTCCGGTACTTTTAGTTCAATCAGCCGTGAACATTTTATTGCACATTTTTTTTTTTGGGATAAAAAGTATTCTACGTTATAATTTGGTTCATTATCTAGCATTCCGCCAAATTTCATTCATATACATAATGTACTTGAGGAGCCTTTTTGCCTCAAACACACGAACATCCAAACATCTAAACTTGCACATTTATTGTATTAATAAGATTTGTTACCAAAGAACTTTTTTTTTCAGAGGCAGACCAGTAGACCGTGGTTCCTACATGGGAAATTACTACGTGAACACATTAACAAGGTCTCCTCCGTTCTTCGTCGGCATGATTTACGGGTACATACTGCATCTGGGCACACAAACTAAGTTCCGGCTTAATCGGGTACGTATAGAATAATAAATAGAGGAAAGAAAAATTTCGAACCCACGATCTCCGGATATACGCCCGGAAATTCGTCATTCCTTTATTTAACATGAGGTTTTGATGGCCAAAACATTCTAATTACGATGAGAATAATTTAATATGAAAGCAATCTTGTTTGCTCAGTGGGAAGGCCGCTTCTCATGCCGGAGACGTGAGTTCATATCCTGAGTCGGACCTATAGGTCAACACACTATAGGTCACATATTTGTTTAATTAATCACGGTTGGTATCGGTAAAGGAAAATATCGTAAGAAAACTAACATGGCTCAGTTGTTTTAAATCTTGTAAAAAATTGGTCGTAGGCCTGCACCCTATCACGTGGATTCAATGCCAAATTCTCACATAATGTACAGAAGTCTAAGAACCTCTGCAACCCGGCACTATCCGGCAATCCGGGGATATACTCATAAACGTTGAAGTTAAAATTTGGCTAATATGGAAGAATTTTCAATATTTTTTTCATACAGGGCGTCCAAGGGTCGTGAACTTAAAAGTGAAGAGCCTTTCATATTGTAGGTGGAACATTTTACATAAAGAAGAGTTTATTCTGACGGTATGGCAAAAGTTACACATAAGAGAATAATTATGAATGGGAAGACAGCGATGTGAATTGTTTAAGATCAAACAAGTAGTAATCAAAAGACTCCGCCAACCCCATTGTTAGTAAATGGCGTATGTATGTAAGATTTTGTGTCAGAAAAAGTATATAAGATCATTATTTTTCGCAGTTGTTTGTAGCATTCATGTGGTACCTATCAATGTCGATACTGATCTTCATAATGTACATAACGTACGCCACTCAAAAGGCGAGTTGGTACAATCCGGCGTTGGATGACGCCATCAATATCTTGATGAGGTCTGCGTGGGTGTTCGCCGTGGGCTGGATCATATTAGCCTGTGCTTGGGGGTATGGAGGTTAGTCAAACCATGGCCATATTTTTTTGATACCAGATTTTTGCAATGCTATAGGTATTCATAGCTCTTGTAGGGACCTTGTGCAATGCTATTATGCTATAGATGTATTGCCTATGAAGACCGCATGTATTAGTAACCTAGTACAGCCTTATAAGTACGTAGTAAAAGTGGCAAATGGGTATGAATTAGACCAATTAATGAGAAATCCCTAAGTGAGACGAATATTAAAATCGCTTGAAAAAAATAGCTTTTCATGCCATGCGAGTGGCACCTTGTACATGATACGAGCAGGCCGTAGATCCCACCTGTAAGGCTCACTTGTGACTTTATGACATCAACGGAGCTAAGATGTGTGTCCCTAAGCTAAATTCATCAAGAAAGAAGACCCTCCATCTTAGTGATGGATATGTAAGTACTTCTAGCGTGACATCTAAAATTAATCAATCTTCTAGTACAGTAAAATTCAAATCATTGATTGGCTGTTAAAACAAAAATCATATTTACTCAAACTCAATTAAACTAAAATTAATTTGAATTTTACTGTACGCCGTGTAGTGTCGGCTTAGAATAGCACTACCCCGTTTCTACCGATGGGTGAACGTGAGAGGCGACTAACGGTATTGGGGCTTTCAAGGGATTTTTGGGCGATGCGGTTGGAGACCCATCACCAACAACCTTAACTTTACCATCTTTTCCCCACTCAATTTTCCAAAAGTGGCTGACGAATTTCCAATTCCTTAGTTCTGGCTGCCCCTTCTAGGGATTTAAAGCCATGAGTATATGTATGTATGTATGTAATTTGAATTACTTTAAATATCTTCTTTACAACCTCTACTCATACTTGCCGCTGACATAATTTAACAAATTATTTATTTTTATTTCATTACAGGACCGATAAACTACGTATTATCACTTCGCTTGTGGAAGGTCCCGGCGAAGATATCCTATGCGATGTACATCTTCCACTACCCTTTGATGCTGATAGTCAACGGGACTGAATTGACTACTGTTTATTTCAAGGATGATCTATTCGTAAGTAATTTTGTGAATAGTTTACATTTCTGAGTACATTTTTGGAAAATCCATTCCTGACGATAATCTATTAGAAGTTTTCCCCCTTTGAACTTCCAAAAGTGGCAGCTAAAGGAATAATTGATTCTAAAGCTTTTGCACCCATTTTATGGGATTGAATCCGTAGCCGCGAGAACAAGTTAGGGTTTCTGTAATACAAGATATGTTTTCTAGCCAAAAATTAAGTTCTTCAAATACTAATATTATATCATATCACAGCCAATAATTATCACCATCGAGGGGTCCGACCTTACTATGAAAAGGGTGATATGGCCATAGTCCATGCCCGCTGGCCTAGTGTGGGTTTGTCGACTTAAAACACAGACCACCTGATCACGCAATGTTCTTGATGAACTTGACAGATTTTTCTTTGAATGTAAATAGACGAAATTGATGTAACTGTAGATCAAATTTGTGACTTCTTCTGAAACTTAAACAAGCGAAATGTGTTAGTTAGTTTTACTCTAACTTTGTATGTTTACCACATTTATGCAAATAAAACTATTTGATTTGATGAGAGTTCTTTTGCTAGCCCTCGGGGTATACTGCTCAACCACTAGATCTATCATATTACATAAGTAAGATCATGATTTTAAGTGACAAAGGGCTTAATAAGTATCTTTTTCTTTCCAGCTTTTCAGATTTTTCGGCTTCCTATCAATAACGGTATTGGTTGCGTTCTTTGCAACTTTGTTGATCGATATGCCGTTCGCTGAAATCACGAACATGTTAATACGAGGAGGTAAGTGGTGATGTTGCTATGTTGTGTCAGTTTAGGATAGCGTTAACCTACTCAGTTGGGCAGGGTGCTTGGACATCATCACGACATTAGTTTAGGTTCAAGTCGCAATGCGAATATCCCTGACTGCTTACTATGACTGTTTTGATAGTAAGTATATATAATCACGGCTATAAATCCTAAAAGGGATGGGAGTTTTAGAATCTGAAATTTTCAACCATTCTGAATGTTGATAGGGCAAAGATGCTCAAAAATTGTACTCTTGGTTGCAACACGTCCTTTGAGCGGAATAAGAGAAAAACATGTGTTAGGAAAAGCAATTAAAGAGGCATAGTTAATTACAATCACCACATTTCCCTTAGTCACCCACCACTTACATCACTGTCATGAAGAAAGGAGGTAGTGCTATTCTTAATTTTAAATTTGACTTTGCAGGCAGCAAAAAGCCATCGCGCCCAGACACACGACAGAAACAAATACCCGAAGAGCCAACTGACGTTAAAATAGTCGAAAAACTATGAAGTAAGGAATTAAAACAACAATTAGACATCAATAAGTATAATTAAAAAGCCTAATCGTTTGATTTGTATTACCTAATACATTTTTTTGTATCTAAAGTATAACCATATGTAATGAATATTAAAAGTAATTTGACATTATCGATTGGTTCGCTTGATTTAATTAGTACAAATTTGGGATAGAATTTAAGCGAATTTCGTATGAAAATCATATTACATATAGTTACACTTAAATATATCCTCTTAGAATTTCGGATCTGATTTAAACAATTATGTTCTAAAGAGGATTTATAATTTTATGCTTATTTTAAATCGATTATTTTTCAATTTCTATTTTAATATAACTGCAATTACTTTCAGAAAGCAGATTATTCATCTATTACTATTTTTTATAACTTTCCCATTGTATATTTTTAAATACTAACTTGTGCTTTCCTTTTGAAGAAACTAACATTTTTAGGTTTTTCTATAACACTTAGATAGTCTAGATATCACATACATTAAATAACACATCAGTCTATACTATGGAACATAGTAACAATTAGACAAATTCAATTTGCTGAAGAATTTAAAATTCTTGTGCCAATTATTATAATTTATCATCACAAAATACATAAACATATACTTATACACCACATATTTCAATTTACTTAAGACTATATAGGATACATTTTATTTATTTGGAAATGTGAAATATTAAATACATTTTAAAACGCATATTTTATATTTATTTGGTTCTGTTATTGAGGATTTTGAGTAAGCTCAGTGGGACTGTACGAAAATTTTATTTTATTCATAGATGCCTATGAACACTTTAGACTAAATAAAAGCGTTATACACTTCAAATTTGTTTCACTAAAATCTCCGTTTAAGTCACTGGTTCCGTTGAGTAACCAAAAATGCAAAGACTAGTAATTAATATAAAATTGCTTTGTACAATATGTGGTCTATAATACTGATGCGTTTATTATTTTAAAAACAAACTTAAGAAAAACCTCGTATTAATATTGCAAATAAAGTGACAGACTGGCTAACCACTGAGGCGCTTAAATAATTATAAATTAATTTATTCTTTAAATAATTGTTTTTTGTAATAATGTCTTTGACAAAAACCTCCATAAATTAACTCGTTCGTACTTTGTACTGCATTCATTCATAGCCTTAAGCTCTCATTCAATGAACGAGTGAATAAATATAATGACATGTCATTCAATCGTTCATTATGAATGGAAAATATGAAGGTTCTCGTTCAAAAAATCGTTGAGGTAATCATCAATATAAAATTAAAATTGTGTAATAATAAGGAATCAAAATCATTTATATAAAATTATTGAATTTATGAAATAAGATAATTAGTTGTAATTGTAATGTCAATCATTAAAAGATTTTGGACCATACAATATTATAATTTATCAAAGTAGGAAAATATAAATTTCATATATTGTTCCGTACTTGAACAAATGTTTGCACTCATTCAGGTTAAACTTATTAATTGCTATTTAATTATGAGGCGATAGACATAAATAGACGCAAAGACATATGCAGAATCAAAGAAAAAAATGTGATCACTATTTTTATCAACGCCTATCCCTTCGGAATATTATTGGATTAGTTTGAGTAATTTTACAAAATATATATTTTGTGTAGAAAAAAACTCATAGTGAATTGAGAAATAGCTCTACAAAGATCTTGCAAAGTATAATTTTATCCTAATTTAATCTCTACCTTACAGATTACAACTACACGTTATAAATATTCAGAGTATATAAATTACAAAAAAAACTCACATGAAACACGGCGAAATGCTTGGTTTTTAACCTTCATTACGAAAATAAATTACAAAACATTCTAAAAATAGTTTACAAAATCTCTGTTCAACAGATAAAAAAATCACTCATATCCTGCTGAGGGCATTATTAGAAAAAAAACTCAAAAATTAAAAAAAGATTATTCGTCTTTAGGATTGATTCTGATAGCGGCATTAATTTCGGCTTGATCATGGTCTTTGTCCCCCCATCCCCAAAGTTGATGGGTTCCATCGCCCGTCCGCTTAACTCTTTGCTGAACGATTTCAGTCGACACCGTTTTAAGATCATAGGCCCATCCGAGTTTAGCGAAAAAGTTAATGAAGCTAGTGGTGAAATTCAGCCTGTTATTTCCTAGTTCAGCCGTTTTGTAATCCCATGGGAAAGTGTGATGGTAGTTGTGGAATCCTTCTCCTAAAGCGAAGAGTGACACGGACATATTTTCTGAGGGTTTGATGCTCTTGTCGTAAGGTTTGTCTCCCCATTTGTGGGCAGCGGAATTTACAAGCCACGTGACGTTAAGAATGAAAGCATACCGAAACATGGCGGCGACGAAATAGGCGTTGCTCCAAGTTTCTCCCCACAAGTAGACTGGTATCATGGTTGGTAGAACGAAACAGGCGATTGGCATTAGGATTAGATAGTACCTGGAAGAAAGAGAGGGATGTTTTAGTTTTGCGTTTGAAATTCACGGCAATTTGTTCATTATTTACGATTGGGGTAGGCAGAGACTATTGATAGCCAATTTGTAAGATCCAGGCAAACCTCTCTAGCTTCGTTTACAAGAATAAATTCTTAATTATATAAAATATAGTTATATTATTTAAAAGAACAAAGACTATCTATTCAGCAAGTCTTATTTGTGCATAAAACAAAAATATTTTATAAATCAATTGTGAAAAAAACTGTGTCAAATTTTATGTCAGAATAAAACAAAATACTCACTTCTTCTGGAATCTCAAAATTGGGTCAGCATACAAATCGCTGAGGTCCAAACCCTTGCCCTTCTGTTTGAGTTCAGGATGTTTCCTCACGAGCAGCCATCCGATGTGGGAGAAGAAGAATCCTCGAGTGGCGTTGTGAGGGTCCGCATCGGTTTCTGAGTATTTGTGGTGCATGCGGTGGTCCCTGGCCCAGTCTATGGCTGAGTCCTGGAAAGAGATATAAAATTTAATAAGTTGTTCATAAGAACCTTTTATACTGGAAAAATAAAAAATAAACGAGCGAACCGCCCGGCTTTCCCAGGTAAAATAAAGAAAAAAATAACTACAAATAAGTTAAATAGACAACAGAATAAATTACCGATATTCGCTGCCAGTAATAGTGTGGGACAGCAAAGATATACTGGCCAGTACACCCTGCCGTGTACTAACTAAGAATTTGTATTTATGTTTAGCTAGAGAAACATTTCGATACCGCGATGTACGATTTTTTATGACGCTGCTAGTCATAGAGTAAAGTAATACACTGGATACTGCTAGTGTGCGAGTGAGTTCGCCGTGTTGCGGTCGCCACAAAAGTCTCGTCAAAATTGATTCAGCTCTTTCAGAGATTAGCCGGATACAGAGATAAGACAATATATGTTTAAAAAATATTAAGAATTATAAATATTGCTTGCGGTTAATTTAATATTACAAACAGTCAACTTATGGACTGGGGAATTTAAAGTTATAGGTGGTCATTGTGGTGGGAAAACCGTCTTTGATTTCTTGGTTTTTTTCCCACACCCAACTACAACTAGCTGAGGAATAGTTTGTTTATTTCAAGAAGAAATTACGTCATGAATAAAGATTGCACTAAATCTAAAACTGCGACCCAAAATGAGTGATTGAAGTCTAAACAAGTTAGATAGATGAATGTTTTTTTATATAGGTATTTGAAATAACGGTGTTTTTACACATGTCACATTAAGTTTGCTAACTGAATTTATGTTGTGAAATAAAGCAATCGATTATGGATGTCAATCGACGAATTTTGTGTTCGATTTAACACACTTCTGCGGTATGTATCTATGTTTATAAAACACTTTACTTTTACGTACGTCATACAAATAAATTTACAGTAACATATTGCAGACGCTTAACTGTATTTTATACACCGCTTTATAGACAGTATGTATCTGGGGGCACGGCAGTGCCCCTGCCAAGTCTCGAGCAAAACGGGCACGGCCGTACCATCTTTTCTCGAAGCGGTTCGCGGCTGTTTCGCCCCCCCTATATCTTCGACGTGGACAAAGCTAGGAGTTTAGGTTTTCGGTGAATAATAGTAGGCATTAGAACAAGCTTAAGTTCGAAATTACACGCCAAATGAATTAATAGTTTAGGAGTTACGGTCGATCAAAGTTACACTATTTTGTCACTCACTGACTCACTGACAGATCATCAAAAATCTAAAGTACTTCTAGCAGACTTAGAAACTTCAAATTTTGCACCAAGATAGGTCATTAGCCACATATAAAGGAAAAATTATAAAAACATTAAAAAATTATATGCCATAGAAAACAATTTTATATTTGCGGTTTGGCAAGAACATTATGTATGGATTTTGACTGCATTGTTAACTTTGTTCGTTGTTCAAGTACCTATTCAATTGGATGAATACATACATAGAATAGAAAAGAATAATATAAGTGTAATACATAGACTACCATTAATACAAATTAATACATAAAGTTCATTAAATTAATAAAGCTAAATCTCCATTGTATTGCGATAAATATTGTATGCGCGCTCGATAGATGGCGCTGTACCTGTCTGAATCGCGCTATGGTTTCGTTACAAAGCGCAGTGTAAGTAGTACTTCAAAATAATTAATTAGATAATTTTCATTTGATAGCGATCATCTGTCTATGAAAACCCATTTCGAAACTAAAAAATATTGTAGTGATAATTGATATTCGGAGAACTTTACGTGTTATTTAGTTTAGTTTAGTTATAGTTTGTAAGTAAGTAGATATATATTTATTTAGTTAGTTATTTGTTAGTTAGTTTAGTTCTATTTAGTTTGCATATATTTATAAGTTTAAGCCCTATTGTTATAGAAGTAATTGTAAATATAGTGTAATGGAACGTGAAATATTGTACATAAATGGCGACCTTTGTCCACACAGAGTCATCTCTATTCCTGGAGATGGGTCGTGTTTATTTCATTCGTTGTCATACAGCATGTATGGGAGTTTTCAGTCGTCAAACGATATTAGGCGTGCTGTCGTCCATTATGTAGTGGAGAATTGGGATGACATGCAAGTCTATAAGTCTATGTTTACTGAATATAATCGACTCCGAAGTATATATCGCCCAGACTTGTCTACCTTAGAAGTAACGAAGCCTCAGAGAAGAAACAAAAGAGATAGAGATAGAGAATGGGTTCTAAACAAAGCAGTAGCTGACGTCCAAGAAATTGTGAGGTCACCTAAAAGTAAAAGAAAGAAATACCCTTACAAAAAATAAATGAGATCCCACCAAAAACATTAAATGTAAAAAAATGCCAAGTCTCTCGATGCAGTCTTTCCATCGTAAAAAGTTTTGAGATCTCATAGAAGCCAAGTCCTATTCAAAATATTTCGTAGTTATAAATCAACATTTAGTAATTGTATCAATAGTTTTCTTTATATTATAATTAAAGTGACTTGGCAATGAGCACAAATTAAAAGCTGCTTGCTGCCTGGAATTATGTGCAAATGTTACTGACGAGACCAGTGATCAGATTATTTGTTATGTGTGAATCATGATGGTCACTACCGACTACATGCTCCAATACAATAATTAAGAATACCTTACGGGCCATCGCTTTATGAAAGTAAATGAATCGAGAGTGCACTAAGACTGACTGCCGTTGCCGAAATTCGGTTGGGACGACACGGATAAACCAAAAGAAAATTAATTTTGTGATATTAATGTTTACGCATGCGGTGTGTGTAACTTTCAACTCCTCCAAATATGCCGTTTTATTTGTTTCTTCCTGTGCTCATTGCCAAATCACTATAATTATAATATAAAGAAAACTATTGATACAATTACTAAATGTTGATTTATAACTACGAAATATTTTGAAAAGGACTTGGCTTCTATGAGTTCTCAAAACTTTTTACGATGGAAAGACTGCATCGAGAGACTTGGCATTTTTTTACATTTAATGTTTTTGGTGGGATATGATAGGCAAGAAATCTTCTTTGACGTGTTTGTTAATGGAAGGTTTAAAAATTAATTTGGAATATTTAAGTAATGGGACAATATGCCTCATGTCACGAGGAAGAAAGTTTCGCAGTTACATAATAATATAACTTATAATAAATCTAAAAAATACATACCTGGAAAGCAATAGTGTTGAAGAGAACAAGTATGAGACGAAGCGGCCATTTTGCTTTGTACGACTTGTGTGCCCACAAACGATGCGCACCCGCAGTTATGCCCAGACCAGACGCGACGTATAGAAGATATGCTGAAATGAACATAATAAATAAGTAAAAATATTTAATTTTGAAATAGTTAACTTAATCTAACGCTGTGTTTGATACTAGTATTGGAATAAGCATACATTGACAGAGATATGCAACCGAGTTTGTATCAAATTATACATGAAGGTATATTCAGCTTTTATAAAATCCCAAACCGCGTATTATGAATAATTGAATGATAATTGACCTCACTAATTGGTTAAAATAATTAGTATTGATATTACCCACCGATCATCATCCAAAATTGATACAAGAGAAAAAAATGCATGTGTAAAAACATTACAATAATTGAAAAAAAATACCAATTATTTAAAATGTCACTCGACAACTTTTTTGCCATCCTATAATTTTATTGCTGATGAATAAATAATCAAAAATTGTATCCTACTCAAACTACCAACAAGAATTGGGCAAAGCAATAACAAAATAATGTCCATCATACATTTATAACGGAAAATTCTTCAATATCTATGGTTATCGCGAAGCGAATAGTCATTGATTTACTCTCAAATTTGTATTACCGTTATATTTCGGCTTGGACTATCTTTAATAACTATTCTACTACTATAAAATATGGCGCTACTATTATATTTTAGATGGTAGGTGGGTGATGTGGTTTGGGTACCAATCTATCACCATAAATATTAACACGGTCGTAATTGTTTCGTTGAGACTGAGATACACATTTAGAGAAACATAACGAGAATGAAAAAGATAATTGTTTTTTTTAACACGCGATATAACTTATCACGAGCGTGGTAGCACCATTATGAATACTATAATTCACCATTTTCTTCTATCATTGTCATTATACTTGAGGAATTGACAATTCTATAGCAATGCCGTGTAGTGCCAGCTTAGAATGTCCTAACCCCTTTTTACCAACGGGTGTCGTAAGAGACTAAGGGTATGGGGCTTTTAAGTGGTTTTTGGGCGATGCGGTTGGAGACCCATAACCAACGATACTTTATTTCTACCATCTTCCCCTGTCAACTTCCAAATGTGCCTGAGGAGTTTCTAGCTCTAAAGCTCTGGCTACCCCTTTTTGAGATTTACTGCCGTAAGTATATGCATGCTTGTATAGCACTGGCTCTATATCTGAGTATGTATGCATGAATGTAATTTGTTTCGTATAGCAAAAAGCGAAAACAAGTTCGATACATAAATTGGAATTAATTTAGTCTCATACGGTTTCACGGTCAACAGAGCGAAAAAGTGTTATCGATTATTTCGCAATAAAGTGAATTTAGCGCAAAAAGCGCTAAGGTACAAAATACACGTTTTTGATGGGAGAGGACAGTATTTTAAAAAATGCGATTGTGAGTTTGTTTGTTACTATTTGACGCGTAAACTACTCAACCATTCTTTAAGAAATTTCGTATATTTGTAATTTAGAACCTCAACAGAAAAACAGATTTCTAACCGTATTTCCATTACAACTCACAACAGAAAATATACTTAGAACGAGAGACGCTATTTCCGTCGAAAAAAAATTCCGTGAAACTGCGCTAAATATTAAAATAACTGCAACACAGTCTAGCTAAACAAAAAATAGTATATTTCTTCTAACGTTTCTGCCAAATTGTTTAGTTGAAAAGAAACTATTTGCAACCTCATTTCGTCCAAGGCCAACAGTTCAATGTATGTGTAATATGACCGAACATAGGCTCACGTGTTTCATCCGGCAAGATGACACGTGACCGCATCAATGTTACAACGCTAATGTGCAAAACGTTTCTGGGGTCCGGTTTATGATTACGATATAAGGTCACATGCCTAACATTGAAATATAGTTTAGTATTGCTATTCATATTTACTTTGAAATCGGCGTTTATGAAAAAGGTTTTTGTCGCTACATAGGTATCGGTTTAATATAGTATTGTTGTACTTTTGATAATTTAAATTTATTAACTGAATCTGATTCCATTATACATTTCGGCTATTTATGATGACTAGTGAGCTTCTAAATTCGGAGGAAAAAATATATTCAATATAAATTCTTATAACTGGAGCTAAGTACGCTAATTCAAAATAAAAATTTTGTAGTAAAAAAAACAAAAACAAAAACTTCAAATTAAAAACTAAACAGAAAAATTAAATATTATTATTTTTTATTTAAAAAAGAACCGCCTTCAAAAATCCAACTGAAAAATATAAAATAATTTTTATTTATTTTATTATGTACAACTCTATTCAACTTCTTCTTTTTGAAGTCGGTGCCAAACCAATTTTCATGACAAAGAAGAACGAATATTAGTGGCCCGCCCAAGTTGAGTGAGTTCTCCACCCTATCAGCGTATGTCATCCTTATAAACCTTCCTTTTTATTCAATTAATAAAAAAAATCGCATTAAAATTCATTTCGTAGTTTTACAGATTAAAGTATACATAAGGATGTCCGTATATCCCAGACAGGGAGAGAGAAAGCGACTTTGTTTTATACTATGTAGTGATTTAGATTCTCGATCGTCTTTTTATAAAGTGTTAGAAGTATTGGTTGTGCCAACTCGGTGCATGCATGTCTCTGTCGAATTGTTAATTCCGTTAGTTTGAAATCTGATAATCTTACATAACCTAACCTAACGTTAGTTTACTATCTCGCTATCTATCTAAAATTATAATTTACTAGTATTTACAGTTTTACGGTGACATGTATATTATGATATTTTCTCTGCGAAGTGCGACGCATGCACACCAGGCTAAGCACCGCTCACTGTCCCCCCATTCCATCCTTTATAAAGCGACGTCGTTGCGAGCGGAAGAAATTTCTTGATTTTTGAGCGCGATTGTGTTACCTACTGTTGTTGAGGCACTATCGATTGATTTATTATTCGTATGGTTTTCTCTATGTAGCAATTTTCATTTTGGATTTGTCTGTTTGGCACCGACTTCAAAAAGAAGAAGTTGAATAGAGTTGTACATAATAAAATAAATAAAAATTATTTTATATTTTTCAGTTGGATTTTTGAAGGCGGTTCTTTTTTAAATAAAAAATAATAATATTTAATTTTTCTGTTTAGTTTTTAATTTGAAGTTTTTGTTTTTGTTTTTTATTTTATACTTTTTAGTGATAAGTTCTTAAATCACTCTGAGTTTTTTTAGTGAATTAGTGATAGTTTTTGAGAGATTGGTTTTACTGTCTGTTTATTTTATAGTTTTTTTAACAGGTAGTTATAATATTTGTTATTATGACTTTAGCTTACTTGTTACTATTTTGTTTACCTGCGGGCCTAGATAGAAAAGCAAAGGATGCTTTAAGGAAAAGTCGCGTAAGGGAGAACGAAACACCCATCGAAAAAAAACAAAGACTTCAGCAGGGCAAGCACGAGCCGTATTTAAACTAGTTATCGCGTGGGATGAAGCAGCCATCTTTTACGCACTTACTTAGTATCGTATACTGCCATCTCATTCTAACCGTTATCGTGTCGATGAGAGAGATCGTCAGCGTGCTGCTCTTGCTGCCGAAACAGATGAGCAAAGAGAAGTTCACCTATCACAAATGCGAAGAAACTCTCTAATATATATGTAGCGTTGAGTCGAGTAAAATCCCTTGATGAGATGGCTTTAAGTGATATAGATTCAAAGAAATTACTTCAATGGTTAAGACCATTCCGAAAGCGCGAAATTCTCCATGACGAAAGCGCCTTGATTGAAATGACCAGGATGAAAAACATGATGTTGCAATATATATTTTTTTCTTTAATATAATTAAGAGTAATTTATTCATGTTTTTATATACTTTTTTGTTCAATAATTTAGTAACTCTGTTTATTACTAATAAAAAAACTTTATTAACGTATATTGATACATTTCTGTGTAGTATTGATAACTTTACATACATACTTATATTTCAAACTAAGAAACCTCCTTTTTTTCGAGTCGGTTAAAGAACTTTTAACCCATCTTCTAAATGTAACGAATACTTTTTTGAAAACCGCATCCAAATAGCTTAAGCCAAACGTAAGATAATCGCGGACCAACACACATACATACAGGTCAAACACAGAACCTCCTTTCTTTTTTTGGTCGGTCAAGGCACTAAAACCTTCTCCTAAATGTAACGAATACTTTTCTGAAAACCGCATCCAAATAGCTTAAGCCAAACGTGAGATAATCGCGGACCAACAGACATACATACAGGTCAAACACAGAACCTCCTTTCTTTTTTTGGTCGGTTAAGGCACTAAAACCTTCTCCTAAATGTAACGAATACTTTTCTGAAAACCGCATCCAAATAGCTTAAGCCAGACGTGAGATAATCGCGGACCAACAGACATACATACAGGTCAAACACAGAACCTCCTTTCTTTTTTTGGTCGGTTAAGGCACTAAAACCTTCTCCTAAATGTAACGAATACTTTTCTGAAAACCGCATCCAAATAGCTTAAGCCAAACGTGAGATAATCGCGGACCAACAGACATACATACAGGTCAAACACAGAACCTCCTTTCTTTTTATGGTCGGTTAAGGCACTAAAACCTTCTCCTAAATGTAACGAATACTGTCCTGAAAACCGCATCCAAATAGCTTAAGCCAAACTCGAGATAATCGCGGACAATTATACATACATACATACATACATACATACATACATACATACATACAAACAATCGAACTGAGAACCTCCTTTTTTGAAGTCGGTTAAAAACAAAAGTGTATCGTATTAAAACATACTTTACATGTAGTTACTAACTTTTTTCATCGATCATTCCTAATTTAAAATACAGCTATGCAACACTATGATCGATAGTGACAATGAATACAATACATAGTAAAAAAGATTTAGACAATGGCAAAACATTATTATGTGTTTGCAAATTATGATAATTGCACAGCACGTCATATTAAAAAGCGTTGTAAGAAACACACAATGCAAAGAAATTTGCAATTAATCGTTCTTATCAAACCGGCTTCACTATTACACAATTAAACAGTTTATTCTTGGTTTTCGTTACGTACCTATATTCACGGCTATAATATTTATAAGCAGTAGCCAGAACTTTAGAACCCCCGTTTAAAAAGTTGCTGTTGAAATTTAAAAGGGAAAAAATTTGGTCATGTATAGGTTTCCAGCAGTAGGTTACTCTTGCATTTCATTAATTTAGCTTCCCATTGGACTAAAAATCAGGTTAAAAACTATCTATGTGCTATGAGTACTCTTAATCTATAATTGTACACAATTTTCTCAAACCAATTAATGTTCAAAATAATCAGTATTGCACCATCTTTTCTTTGTTTTCATCATCCAACAGTGAACACGAAAAAAACCAAAAATATCACTGTCTACTAATTTTTGTGAATATAATTATTAGCATAAAATAAATGATATCAATTTAAGACAAAGGTGCAAAATATTTACCTTTATAACTGGGTAAAATGGTTGTTACTTTACTGATTCATACGAAATTACAGTTTCACTTACATTGGATATTTTACAAACATAATTGATGTTGAATCATATAAGCTTGGACTATGACGTCATTGGTATTATCTGTGAATTGTTTACTTTATTATCTGTTAGAACATTGTGCTCTTAAGATATAAAAAATTGGCACATTTTTATAGGATTAGATTAGATATTTTTGTATTCATCTTGTTTATATTTGCATATCAATATGATAGCAAGTGTCAATAAACTCTGTCCCAATAATATTTTCTTGTTGAATATAAAAATGAATTGCTTTGCAAAAACTAAACATATAAATACTCAGGCTTTTTTTATATTGTTGAATGTTTCAAATACAAAATAAAGCAATAATGTAGTAACGGTGGACGATTGTATACATATATACATTGTGACAACAAATTTGATGTTAGATTAATTAAATCATATTAAATAATTATAAATACATACATCATACATACATATACTCACGACAATAAATCCCTCGAAGGGGTAGCCAGAGCTAGGGTATTAGAAATTCCTCAGCCACTTTTGGAAGTTGATTGGGGAAAAGATGGTAATAATAAATGTTTTTGGTGACGGGTCTCCAACCACATCGCCCAAAAAAATTTCAATGTAAGAAAATATGTGAAAATGAGTATAATTTTCTTAAAGAAAAATGTGTACATAATCATTATTTTTAATCTAATACTATTTTTGAAAGGGAAGAATGATTGTTGTTAGAAACATAACAACGCTCATCTTTCTTATTAATTATTAAATTCTTACCAGAAAATTGTATTTTCATAATGCTAGTCAAGATATTAAAAGGGAAAAGTATCACTTAAGCCAAAATACATACCTAATACATCAGTTTGCCACTTTGCATGGAAAAGGAACAAGTAGCCTCCGTAAATTGCAGCCAAATGAAGATAAGCGAAGAGCAGGATATTTCTCCAGACATACTGTCTTGGATAGCTGTCTGCTCTCTCCACAGGAGTGTGGCTCAGTGCCATATCCGGAGTAGCAGCATCATTTTCAAACAACACCCCATTTGCCTCTGTGTTGGCGTTTGGTGCCATTTTGCTTGATTCTTTACTGAAATATGAGAGAAATTATAAATAAATATTGATTAAACCAAAATGGTGGAATATTAATGGCACATGACATGATGCGAGGAAAACATACATAAAATATATAGTTTATTAAGAAAAAAAATTCATATTTGTATCGTTTTAGTGTTTACCAAAAATTTATGTTTACCTAATAAGACTATGAATATATATTGAACTCAAGATTCACTAAAGTAAAATGAATAATTCTTAAACATATTGAAATCTAGACTTAAAATGTTTGTAAAATATTGATACACTACGCTACTACACAAAACAACATAGTGGTATAGCTTTTTTAAATATAAGATGTAACCATTTTAAGGAGTTTCAGAAAAGTTATTGTACTATAACTAAGAAATTTTAAAAAACAACAATTGCGTCATAAAAAGGATTTTTGTAAAAATTTGTGGTATCATGTTGGTAAACCTTTCCATATTATGATAATGCAAATTAATTTAAATATAATTTACACTTGAATATATTAAAGAAAATAATTTTACTCATTATTATTTGTAGCAAAGTAGTAAAAGGAATATATGGTTGGTTCAATTATTTTAAGTTAGAAATGCAATCTAAAATCCTTAATAGTATAACCTCATTAAGTTTAAAAACACTGTTTTTATCTAGTTTTTTTAGGTAAGTATACCACTTTACATTTAACATTTATTTTTTACCTTCCAGAACATTCGTCTAACTCACTCACAAAACCCATGTTTTACGTTTATGTATACGAGAAACGTAGTAAAATAGTCGAGCGTGCACTAATCATCAAAAATGTAATAAAAAATAGTTTTTTCGACTTTCCCGATTTGAAGTCGATTTGCAATTTTTTTTGCTAAGTAGACGCGCACAAACACAATTGACAAAATGACATTGACTTTGACATAGGTAGGTATGGTGACGGATAGATGTGATTGATGACATAACTCCTTAACCTTGACTTGACATTTTAGGAGATTCTTACGTAAATTGGCGGTTAATTTATTTCAATAACGGTAACTATAACACTTGAAAAAATGTGGGTACTTTTTTAAATCTAATATTATAATTATGTGGAAACATAATGGTTTAAAACAATGATTAAAGATTAAATTATATGAATAATATAACTAATAAAGTTTCATTTAACTTAATTTATCCCGATTGTTCCATAACTTTATACATCGGAAAATAAAAATCAATTCTACCTACCTTATAAAAATTATTAGAAAAAAAATCTAAATATTTAATCCGTGCAATAAATTATAAATAAACTGAAAATGAATTAAAGTCATATTAAAATCCATAAATTCAAATTATATTCTATAAGTTCAAACCTTTATAAGCAGCTAGTTATTTCCAATAAGTTAACACTGTTATCCACTTGAATGTAAAGTTACTAATAAATAGACACTCCAGATTAGCAGCTTTTATATGTCCATACAATGAATGATGTGCATTAGGTGTCTGAATGGTAACTAAACTAAACTTACTAGCCACGCGAAGTCCAAAGTTGAACGGCGTACTACTTGCAATGTTGTGACTATGGTGTGGTAAGGGAGCTACAGTACAATTCGGCTCGCCGGGATTGGTCAGTGATGTGGCGCGACTCCGTCACGTCACAGTTTTCCCACTTATTTCTCTGCATCATTTTAGCGAGTGGGCTGTTCTGAAACAGTTTCATTACTTCGTATAAATAATATCTATATTATGAATTACTACAATTATAAACCACTATCGCAGTCTAAATGTATGATTGGAATAATAGACATTGTTTGTTTTAGTTATAAAGTGAATAAATTCATTAACAATATGCCGAATTTCTCACGATATTTTTCTAACATTACGAAGGCGGCATTATTTTTGTGTGCCTAGAGTGGTTAAGAATATATATATAGTGCTGCCCGCTCTTTTCCTTGAGGCTTATAAAGTGATAACTTAAATTCTTTTCAAAACACACAATCCCTTTTTAAATAATTTTCCTAATTTTGGAATATAAATAACTGTTGGAGTAATCCGTTCTACAGATTTATAATCCATAGAAGGGACAGCCAGAACTTCGGAATAAGAAATTCCTCGCCACTTTTGGAAGATGAGTAGGGAAAAGATTGTAAAATAATTGTTTTTGTTGATGGGTCTCCAACCACATCACCCAAAAATCGTTTAAAAAAGGCTTAATACCCTTAGCTTAAAGACTCGTTATCGTTTACATTTTACAACGAATGTGGCGTAATATTGTATATGACGGCAACTTGAAGAGATTTTATACCTTCAATTCAAAATAGCAATTTGCATCATTGAGTAATATTTCAATTGAATTAAACTAAGGCCTTATGTAATTTTTCATTCAATTTTTCATCTAAATTTATCGCCCAAGAGCTAACCGTGCTGACTACTTTCGTTAGTAACTTGATAAAAAAAATCAAACAAAATTTATACATAATACATAAACGTTCACGCCGTTTATCCCCGAAGGGGTTGGCAGAGGAACCAATACTTCTGAACTCACAGTGCAGCGCCATCTAGTGTCCAGAGAAGGTACCCACGTTTTGCTTAGACAGTGTACTCACGTGATAGGGGCAGGCCTATCGCCGTTTTGTATGAATACACATATACATATAATACAAAATTTATGAAACGAAAAAACCTGATTGTTACAAATAATTCCAGAACAGACCAAAACACGTGAGTAATTCGCAGTCGCAGAGGTTGAATAGAACACGTGCACTTGGTCGTGTTCGATCTGCGGTGCTCGTATACATGCGGTCAATATAATAACCGGCCGTCGCTTCCTCACGCGATACTCAAATTGCCATTGAGTTTACATACATCATAATCATAATAAGTATCTGTTATACGATTTACGCTTTAAAAAAACATTTCTTTTTTGAAAGAATGAATCTCACGTATGATTTCTAAATGTTTGTCTTTGGAAAATAAACTACTAAGCCACTTATATATCACCTTAAGTTGCCTATAAAATGGATGGATACTTATATCGATTTACGACATTCATACTTCAACAAGAAGCGAACGTTTTTGCTTCTGTAAGGTGCCCATGAATGACCCAGCCTCCATCCTCTCTCAAAATTTAAATTTTACATAATACCTCCCCCCCCTGTAAAAAATAAATTACGTTATGAAATTAAAGCTCTGTATAAAACTTAGGTACTGACAACTATAATCCAAAATAATATCATTCTTCAGCTACTTTTAGTATTTATCCCCTTTCCGATGAGTTTTTGCAGATTTCTCAATATAAAGTTATAATTTTAAGGGGGGTGGTTATAAAAAAAACAAGAACATTACTATTGCTATCATTAAACGTTACGCAACATATTAAAGTCATTATTTTACTGACCTATCTCAATTTTCTATTTGTTTAACCCTTGCTTTTACTAACTACCCTATCATCTAAAATAATGAATTGGAACGTACTTTTAAAATTAAACTATTATGCCTTCACCAACAACCATTATTTTCCATCTTTTCCCCACTTAACTTTCCAAAAGTGGCTGAGGAATTTCTTATTCCTTAGCTCTGGCTAACCCTTCTAAGGATTTATAGCCGTGAGTATATGTTTGTACCTCGCTTTTAAAACATACCCTTTTTATACTTTAAATCGATTAAGGACATAAATAAAACTAAACAAATTTGCCTATGGAATGCATATCTAAAATATTGTTATTTTGAAAATAATTAATAAATAAAAAGTGTTAAGTGTCTAAAGCAAACTGGGAAAGTAAGGTGAGTTTCTTAGCCTACGCTAAAATAAAAAAATCACATCTGATCAAGTCACAAAATGTTTTTTTTTATTTCAGCTCAGGTCAGATCCTCAGTACTTTCTCAGTTTGATCTAGGTACGACACTTTTTATGTATTAATTATTTCGAAAATTACAATATTTTAGATAAGCATTCCAAAGGCAAAGTTGTTTAGTTTGATATCTTTTATCAATTTAAAATATAAAAAGGATATGTTTTAAAAACAAGGTCTAGGCCAATTGCTTAAATCCTTAAAGCGGTCGTCTAGCGGTCTCTCTCAACACAAACAAGAATAACACTAAAAAAACGTTCTTGTATATTCTGAACCGACTCGACGCGAATCCCAAGTTCAGCGTAATATTTAACCTTACGTAGAAAAAATAACAGTAATTTGTAAAACCGTTATTTAGTCGATTGTTTCTTATATTAGTCGATACGAGAAACTGCAATTTTACAGCTGTGTTGTGCAAACTCACATAAGTTTTATATACTATCCTACTCTTTTCATACTATGTAGTGTAAACTCTATTTATGACTCTATTGAATGCGATTTACTTGTTCCCCTTTAAGTACCTATGTACATAACTGAGACTAACAATTTTCGGACATATTGTATGTGATGAATAAGTATATTGCTCTTAATGTAATAATGTAATTTATTTCTTTAAGAAGAGCGTCTTCCCCTGAGATACAGGCTTTGCCTAGTTCAGGGGTGGACAAACCACTTACCCTAGAATAAGAAATTACACTTAAGATCAAACTTTTGTAATATATATAAGAACTTCTTGTCAATAAAGAATTATTATTATTATTATTATTTCCTATATAAAATTTTACATTATTTATAAGTTTTTCGACATGTTTGTCACGTTTGTACAAATGGGCTAATGGTGTTAGTATATTTATTTAACGACGTGATAGCTCAATAGGTAGAACACCGGTTAACGTGCAAGCGACTAGTGTTCAAATCCCGGGTCGGGCCTACACCAATTTGTCTTTTCTAAAGACATATGTGTGGTTAATTTATCATGGTTGTTAACGGTCAGGAAAAACATCGTGAGGAAACCCACATGACTGAGGTGTACTTAGTCATGAGACAGTGTATTCGTACAAAACGGCGATAGGCCTGCCCCCTATCACGTGAGTACACTGTCCATGCAAAACGTGGGTACTCTGAACACCAGGTGACCAAGTCACGTGATGTTCAGAAGTATTAGTACCTCTGCCAACCCCTTCGGGGATATTCGGCGTGAACGTTTATGTTATTATATTTATGTTATTTAAGTTTTACTAACCTATATCCTACTTTATTGGTTTTCCTTGTAAGTTTACCGTTTAGAAATGGAACAGGGAGTAAGGAGTGTTCGCATGCTTAAACTACTAGTTTCATGCTAGGAATCGATGTTGTATAGACATTTTTTCCATGTTATTAAATGGTAATGTTAGAACGAACGTATGGTACGGTATGTAGAGAACGACCACAGAGGACACATTTATATCAAAGAGAGAATGTGCTCAAAAGGTAGGCGTCCGAAGTGTTAAAAATAAAAGAGCATTATTGAAAATATTTATGGATGTAAACGAAGCTAGAGAGGTTTGCCAGGATCGTACAAAGTGGCGATTGATCTAGTCTCTGCCTATCACGGGAAATAATGGTGTGCGTAAATGTTTGAATTGTATACTGATAAAATAGTTAAATAAAAAATGCGGTAAAAAAATATTACACATCGTAATTTCATATTTGACTAAACCTGAGGTTTCAGGAGTACAATTGGCGGTCTTATCATTTAAAGCGATCTCCTTCGGATAACCGTTAGATGGTGAGAGTAGGTATCACGTTTTAATTCAGAAAACTAGTTCCAAATAGTTTATATTGGTAGAAATAAATGCATATTATCCATCTTAACTAATCTATCAATTAGGTAAATTGGGAAATAGGTATAGATTTACCTTAGCCATTTACCAAAAGTGGCTGAGGAATTTATAATTCCTTAGCTTTGGCTACCTCTTCTAGGGAACTATAGGCGTGAGTATATGTATATTTATGATGTATAGATTTACATTGCTACTTATTTATTGTATTTATTTATTATGAAACGGTTCAGAAGACCCAAAGATTACTTCCTATAAACTTCGCCTTTTAAAACACAAATAAAGATAACTGAACAAAATAATGGAAATTAACCAATCTCAAGTGCACTCACCTTTTATGACTAATTCTACCTAGTCCGCGATATTGCATCACGTTTCATCTTATCACGGAATTTAAGTACCATCGCACTTTAACCCCTTAGCTGATCAACGCAAAACACCGCGTGATCATAGAATGACTAAGTACAGACTTGGTACAGTCCTAGGACATAGTTCTGCTGGACTAGGCACATTGGATAACACGAGACTAGTTGTTAGGACGATAATTGGGGCATGGAGGTCACTACTACTGGTTCGATTTCTTTCAAAGGAAAGTTTTTGGTTGATGAATATTGAATTGACGTTTGTTTTTTAGTCTGGATGTTTTTTGTAATTTATTTAGGTAGTTATATATCTTATAACATTTTTTCATGTATATTTTATCCTTATACTAACTCATTTTTTCTTAGCTAGTTTTCTAAATGCGAACATGAGTTTTTATTTACTTAGTCGTTTGTTATTGTTTTAAGTATTACGCTTTAAGTATTGAACGGATCAACATATTTTTAGTATACTTTGGTCATTATTTTTTTTGTACTTTGTTTTTAAATAACTATTATTTTGTTGTCAATAATTTTATGTTGCTTGTAAATGTATGTTATTGGTGTCACTCCAAAAGGGTCCCGTCCTGACTGAAAATCAGTGTTGTGTATAAAACAGTACAATAAGCTGAGGCAGGACCTTTTCAGAATTGTTTAATTTATATAATATATTATCACTTGTTTTTTTTATATATTATTAAAAAAAACATATTAAAGTAAACTGTATAGTAGTTACTAGTTCAAATGTGAATAAATGTCTCTTCTTCTTCTAATTGTTTGTGGAAACGTAATTATTCCATAAATTTCATCACTTATTAACCACTAGTGGATCGTCCCAGCTTCGCACGGGTAGCGTTGTTTTTTTAAATATCTGAGGTTTCTTTCTTCAGTCTCTGCTTAAGCATTGTGAAATTCAGCGCAATGTTTTCTATTTATTTAATTTATAGCACTCCCTAAACAGTGTAGTTTGGTGATTTTGAATGCGCTTTAATGAGCGGTTCAGTATTTCCATTAAATAGCAAATTTTGGAATAAAACGCTATGAAGTATTTATAACAATCTGAAAAATAAATCATTACGTGATGTAGGATGCAACTACTGGCGCCATCTAGTATGTTATATATAATAGTAAAGATTTGGTTTTGGTCACGGGCGCGCTGGCTTATTTTATGTATAATTTCGGTGTTTGTCTACCGATTTTTATGATTTTTTTTTTATTGAATAGGTAATAATGTTATCTTTTTTAAATTAGGGATGAATGAGAGGTTTACAAACGTAAGAGTAAACAAACATAATCAGAATGTTCCGAACTGCTAAGCTATCAGGAATTACACGTGTTATTGTGAGTCAACCGTAAAAGATAGACATAAACTGTTGAGGATTTTTTTTTAGATAATTTTATGCAGAATTTTTCCGTCATACATGATTTCTATGTAAGTTTAACCATTAAGGCTACACACGCGACGGAAGCTTAAAAAATGGAGTTACTTCTCCCGTTTTCCCAAAATTCCCCAAAATTCCCCTTTACTACTCTGCTGGAAAGTATACAAAAACCTGCGCAGGAGTATGAAGAATAATTGTACCAAGTTTCGTTACAATCCGTCGAGTAGTTTTTGTTTCCATAAGGAACATACAAACCGACAGACAGACAGACAGACAGACAGACAGACAGACAGACAAAAATTTTACTGATTGCATTTTTGGCATCAGTATCGATCCCTAATCATCACCTGATAGTTATTTTTAAAATATATTTCATGTACAGAATTGACCTCTCTACAGATTTATTATAAGTATAGATTAAGCTTTAACTTAACAAAGTTTTGCTAGATATAAATTCTAGGTAGTCTCTTTTATTAGATAACTTGTGTGTCACTATGCTCCATCCTTCCATTTTTTCCTGAGCGTGTTGTTTGAGGTTACTGAGGGTACTGGCTACTTAGGGCTGTTAATTGATTTTTAGGAGATGTGGTTGGATGCAATAGAATCCCATCAACAACGATCATTTTCAAATTACTTACCATATTTTCCTCAAAAACTTTCGTGAGTGAGATGAAAGTGAAAAAAAAAGAATTATGAAGTTATGGTTATGTATAAATAAGGTAAGGTTTTGGTAAGCCTTATTATGCCAAATGAGGCACGCATAATAACCATTTAGAGGTTACGAAGGTAATGTTACCAAAAACCTTGAGCAAGTACAAGTGCGTTTAGGTTTGGCAAATTTCAAATACATTTATCATTACTGCCTGTAGTAGAAACAAGTTTAGAGATATGGTGCTTTCGCAAAAATGAAGGTAAGCGAGTTGAGGTCATTAATACGAAGCTACTCTTTGGAATTTGGACCCCATGCCACTTTATATATTGTTATTAGTTTTTCTTGGAAATACCTGTTATAAGAAAATACGTTAGATTATAAACATAACCAAGTGTTTTGATCAAAGTGAGATAACGGGTAGCGGGTTTGCCTAGTAAGGAGTATGAAAAATAAAACATAAATAAATGTTTGCCGTGTTGTGCCGCCTTAGAATATCACTACCTCCTTCTACCCACGGGTGTCATAAGAGGCGACTAAGGGTCCATACCTTTAGTCCCGTGGCTTTTATAAGTAGCTATTGAACGATGCAGTTCATTTCTACCATCTTATATCCATCAACTTCCAAATGTGGCTGATAAGTTTCTAGCACTAAAGCTCTGGCTACTCCTTTTAGGGATTTATGGTTGTGAGTATATTGTACGTAGAAACTTCTCTAACTTATAAACACACACATACATATCCAAGAAAAATATACTTACATACTCACGGCCATAAATCCCAAAAAGGGGTAGCCAGAGCTTCAGAGCTAGAAACTCCTCACCCACATTTGGAAGTTGATAGGGGACAAGATAGTAGAAATTAGACAGATAGCACAACTACATTATATCTCAAAGAATTTAATCACAAAGAAGGATAGCTAAAACTTTCTATCATTATCGCTTCGGAGGGGGAAAAATTATAATCTTCATAAACCTGTAAATTAGAAACTTCACTCATTAATTTGTTTAAAAAACCAACACACAACACAAATATTTACATACATACACACATACTCACGGTCATAAATCCCAAAAAGGGGTAGCCAGATCTTCAGAGCTAGAAACTCTTCAGCCACATTTGAAAGTTGATAGGGGACAAGATGATCGAAGTAAAGTATCGTTGGTCATGGGTCTCCAACCGCATCGCCAAAAAACCACTTAAAAACCCCATACTCTAAGTCGCCTCTTACGATACCCGTGGGAAGAAAGGGGTAGTGACATTCTAAGCCGGTACTTTACGGCAAATATTTTATACATACATACATATACTCACGGCTATAAATCCCTAGATGCCAAAGCTAAGGAATCAGAAATTCCTCAGCCACTTTTGGAAAGTTAAGTGGGGAAAAGATGATAGAATAAAGGTTGTTGGTGATGGGTCTCCAACAGCATCGCCCAAAAATCCCTTTAAAGCCCCAATACCGTTAGTCGCCTCTTACGCACAAATGTTTTATCTATTGTATAAACTATGCCAAAGAAAATCAAGTTTGTCAGGAAACCAATCACTATGCAGAAGCTAACGCAGCAGGCAGAATGAGCCATCAAAACTATTAATCGTATCAAATCGATTTAGTTTCCTGCATTGTTTTCCGAGAGGCAAGCATAACCTTCTAGATACCATTGCGTGCGTTAAGGTGGCGTACCATGAAGCTGTATCGAGCTGGTTACTATGTCAAAAAACTCTGCCTAAATAGTGCCTAATTAGTGTAAAACTAAAAAAATAGTGCCTCTTTAGTTTAGGAAATAAACACCATTGTCACTGTGTACGCTGGCGTAACGTCAAGCTAGCGTACACATCGCTGTACTCGAAAACGGCTAATTGTAAAGCAATAGAGTTTACACCAAAAAACTCGTCCTAAATACTTCTCCCGTTATGCAAAATTTCATAACGATTGATCTTGTAGGAGCAGAGATATCGTTTACGCTAATTAGGCACTATTTAGACAGAGTTTTTTGACATAGTAACCAGCTCGATACAGCTTCATGGTACGCCACCTTAACGCACGCATACCATTGTATTTGCAAATCGCGGACAAAGCCAGCATTCAAATCACATCTTAATGATACTCACGCCATTAGTTCAAATTGGGGTGGGCAGAGACTATCGATCGTCACTTTTTACGATCCTGACAAACCTCTCTAGCTTCTCATACAACTCATAAACTTTAGATGTTACAGCAATATTTCATTGAAGTTTCATTTCTATGGAAGTGGCAACTCGCGAACTTCATCTGCGAGAGATAAGACCTCTAGATCTGTAGTTCAGCCTTGATTGAGTACCAAAAATTTAACCATCCATTTATTTTTCCCTCTTGCCTACATAGTTCATCCTAAATTGTAATAGAATATCTCTCTGCCCAATGCCACCGGTTCTTATATGGATCTTCTTGTCGCGGATTCGATCGCGTAGTAAAAAGTTCCATGGCTATTTGTGTAAAGCCCAGTGTCAAAGGCAGTTTTATAAATAATGTACTCAAACCACGAGTGTTTAAATTTTATAATAACTACAATGTCTATAGATCTAGAACTAAGACTCAGAACAAGATGCAGACTCCCCATAAATTTCCTATGTTTTAAATTAATTTTCTAATGTCATTTATTATCACATCTATGTAAGTTTATCACATCTCCCGGATCTCCAACAAATTGCGTGTGTCGCTGTAAATAGTTCAGTTATTAAGAAATTAATTATGAGAATGACGTGAGACTGGGTCTTATCAGCCATAGCCTTTAGCTTTAACAGTTATCTCTTTATTCTTCTTAGGCGAATTAGTGGCGACAGCTAAAAGCTGTTATTATGTGAGCAAGACCACGTGATGGGTGCCAAATGTGGATACTAAATTTATCCAATGGGTTTCAGTTAGAAAAAGATCCCAAGATGACTAATAAGTATAATACCAGTAATATTTGACTTTTAATTAATTAAGATCTCCTCTGTTTTGTGCCGTATAGTGCCGGCTTAATAGTCACTACCCCTTTCTGCCCACGGGTGTCGTAAGAGGCGACTAAGGGCTTTTTAAGTGGTTTTTGGGCGATGCGATTGGAGACCCATCACCAATGATACCTAATTTCTACCATCTTGTCCCCGATCAACTTTCAAATGCGGCTCAGGAGTGACTAGCTCTAAAGCTCTAGTTACCCCTTTTTGGGATTTATGGCCGTATATGTGTCTTTTCTTTAATTTTTTACATATTAGTCATGCTTAAAGTAGAATATCATATTGTATTATAATTTATAAAAGACATATTTGTTTTGTTTAGTTGCAGTACCAGAACAGCATGCACAGCATTTCCCAGTCGTAGAAATATTTTACAATATTAAAAACATAAACAATTGAAAATAAAATCATATAAATTTCATTCCATAGAATAAGTATATAATACGTGGGACACTCAGAAAATTTTGCGAAAATAAAAAAAAAATGTTCTATGGGTAAAAATGATTTTATTAAATCTTTTCAAAGTACTCTCCACCAGCATCTATACAAAGTTTCATACGTCTAAACCAGTTTTCGAAACACTTTTTCCAGTCCGCCGCAGACAACTCATTAACAGCCCGCTGAAACGCTGACAGCGCATCTTCCGGCGATAAAAATTGTATCCCTTTGAGTTGATTTTTTATTTTAGGGAATAAAAAGAAATCCCAAGAGTTTGACCGGCGTGCTGTTCAGGAAGCCCTTCGTTTTAAGCGCGGTGTGAGCGGGCGCCTTGTCGTGGTGAAGCAGTAGCCCGCGCAGCCCTGTGTTTGGTCAATTGTTGCTCACAACTGAAAAAACTACTGGGAAGCATTTAGTAGTATACCAGTCTGCGTTAATACTTCTTTGATCTTGTAAAATAGTCATATTGAAAAAAATTGCGATCAAAATGTTCCCACCGCTTCTAGATCTCTTCACTTTGGCAGGGGTCGCTTCGTTTTGAAATACCCAAACAGTCGACTGGCGCTTCGTTTCTGGATCGTATTGATAAATCCAGAATTCATCACCTGTGACGATGTTGTAAACACGCCGAGACGAGCCAGCATCAAATTTATTAATCGTATCACGACACCATTCCACCCATTCCACCCGGGCCTGTTCCTGTACCTCGGTGAGGTTGTGTGGCACCCAGCGTGATACTATCCTCCTCACGTGAAGATGTTCGTGTAAAATCTCATGAACGCTTCCCGATCCAACCTGCATAATGTGTTGAATCTCTAGATACGTTATTCGCCTATTGTCATGGATTAAATTTTTCACTTCCACCACGTTTTCATCCGTAACAGCCGTTAGAGGGCGATCACTTCTTTCTTTATCCCGCAAAGTTAATCGACCACGCTTGAATTCGTTATACCAACGATAGACGGTTGCCTTGGAAGGCCTTTCATCCATAAACACCATTTGAAGTCTATCGTATGATTCGTCTGGTTTTAAGCGACATTTGAAATCGTAGAAAATCATAGCGCGAAAATGCTCCCGGCTCAGATTCATTTTTCAGTAAGACACGAGAATTTAAAATAGCTCGTAAAAAATAAAGAGGGAAATTTTAAAATTGGATCGTATTTTTTTTTATTTATAAAGACTCATATTTTCAGTATACATTGCAACCGGCCAGATTAAAACCTTGTTTCGCAATATTTTCTGAGTGGCCTGGTAAGATTTCAAAAGACGAGAACATACAAAATTATTATGAACTAATTGGGTTTAAATGGAAATACTGACAATAAAAAAATTATTATTAAACATTACTTCATTACTACTTATTACATTATTTCTAAGCATTTCTTACGAAAGAAACGTAGAGAGTCAGTTCAAAGTAAATTGTAAAGGGAAGTCATTGTTCTAAGGTTTTTAAGGCAGTTGTTTAATACAAATATACCACCAAATATTAGCCAATAGTTTCCATTGAGACTATCGATTGCTGCCCCTTTTCATAAACTCTTTGAAAGCCTATATTTTTTGTCGATTTCTCTATTTGATCATAACGAATTTATTTATTTTTTTTTCTACCTAAACAAATATTAGATTTTTTATTATTTCATTCTTCACATCATCACTTTCACGACTCGAAAAAACTATGTTTAAGTAATTAATTTTGATTCATTAACTTAATCCATTCCGTTCACAAATTTTTATGTGGGACTTTTTAACGTTTTTGTGCCTCAACAGATACTTGTAAGTTCTGCATAATATCCTTATCTGATTTATTATGCAACAAGATTGCAATTAACACACAAAAAAATAGGCTAAAAGTATAGACCGATGGTTGTATAGCACGGAGAGTCCGTGCGCTTATGTTTAAGTTGTGCGGGTCAGTAAGTGATTTACATACATACATACATACATATACTCACGGCTATAAATCCCTAGAAGGGGTAGCCAGAGCTAAGGAATTAGAAATTCCTCAGCCACTTTTGGAAGTTGCATGGGGAAAAGATGGTGAAAAAAAGGTTGTTGGTGATGGGTCTCCAACCGCATCGCCCAAAAATCCCTTAAAAGCCCCAATACCGTTAGTCGCCTCTTACGTACACCCACCGGAAGAAATGGGGTAGTGCTATTCTAAGCCGACACTACACAGCACAGTGATTTATTATCTATTAATATTAAGTACTTGTTTCCCGCCATCATATCATCTTTTCTGGTCACGTATGCACATGCTAGTTGACATTGGGCCGTCCTTTCCCTCTGTTTGTTTCGCTTTGACCTACGTTAATCTCACTTGCGACCCAGAATCGAGCTATGGAAAAGTTTTTTAATCGGACTTAAGTGTCGCGTCGCCTCTATTAGTACCTACGCTCTGTATGCGAAATTCATTATAGAACCTATTTCTCTACAATACAGTACCTGCTTCTTATATGGATACCGTTGTTTCTCTGATCTATAATGTAAATATTTATTCATAAACTTTTGTATTACAATGTTGGTCTGCCATAGAATCAACTATTGCACCAATTTAAATACAATTTTGAAGATAATTTTGGTCCACCCACCAATATATTTGAAAATAATTGTTAGAAAAGAGGGATATTTTGACAGAATTCGGGTATACTAAAAACAATAATTCGTTGTAAATAAGGTTTGAGCACTTAAGTATTACTTTAGTACTTTCAATTAATAAATCAACAAATACATTAGGGTTCCGGCTAAATAACTGGCTAAAAATATCATTATGGTAGTTAATTTTTTTAATATAAAGTAGGTATTATAATTAGTAAGTTATATCGATAACAATAAAGAGCATTTCTAATATCATTATTTACCTTATCGTATTCTGGCTACTTACCTTACTTTATTAAAAACTATGATTAAAAATGACTTATTCGTTGCGGTGACGTAAATTCTTGAAATATATTCTTCGAAGTCACTAAGGGGAAAAAGATCTTTGCCATGTTTATCCGGCAATTTAGGTGATGGCAGCCCTAAACCAAAACCATCTTTCGAGATAGATGCTAAATACAGGTAATATTTACCTACTCATTGAGAACCTAGGTATCTATAAATAACTTATGACGTCTTTGAGGCATAGTTATTGGTAAAACCACCGCGTCTTTGAGAAGGCATGTGCCCTTCAGTACAAGAATGCATGCTGGGTTATCCCCACCATTTTGTCACCGATACACCCCGCCTCTTTCACCACGCGACGCCACTGGATTATCTAAGCTACAATTTTATTACATGACATCCTTTAAAAGGCAAAAAGTATCATCGTAAAATTATATTGCTGACAAAGCTAATTACTGTATTCAAACTTAATCAATCATTCGGCCAAGCTTTATTATGTTTCAGATACCTCTTTTGGGGCATAAAACTGATCAGTGTGTTAAAACTATAATAGATAGATAATGTTGCAGTAGATTATTTGTATAACATTTAGAAAGGAACAATTCCGTTACACATAAATGTCGTGTCAAGTTAACCAAATACGCATCGCACGCAAATGTAAGGTTTCGAAGGTTTTAGTCATAAGTCCGCGAACTGGACATCTTTGTACGACTTGTATTAATTCTGCGAACATGTTATGTTTTATAACAATAAAGATTTTTTTTATGTATTATGTAGCTCGTGACTACTAAGAAATAACTTGCGCGCACTGTTAGCGCAAGTAGTCCATGCCTGCGCCATGTACTAACTTACTTATAACGGCTATAAATACCTAGAAGAGGTAGCCAGAGCTAAGGAATCAGAAATTCCAAACCAATATGAAATATGTGAATATTTTATATAAGAGGAGAAGGAGACGGATATACATTCGAAATATATTATTATATTATTGAAAGGATTGGTACTTCAAAAATTTTCGGCATACCAAAATCATAAAGAGGTTACTTAGAAAATGTTCATAAAATATTTATGCAAACTTCAAAGAAGTACTAGGCGGCTATAAATACAAATATACTAGTTATAAAATATTCTTAAGATTTCCATTCTCCTAGAGATCTTTTCAATCCTAGTTACTTTGTTTGAGTCTGTTTGTTGAGACGTTATTAAACAATAGGAGTATATATATAAATAGGAAGATAATAGCAATGCAATAATTAGATAATTGTTCTTTTTATTTGATGTTGTTTAATTTATCGTGTTCCCCACTATTATTTTACCAAACATCAAGCTCAAATCCTACCTAATACAAGAAATAAAATATTTATGATGAAATAGAAAAGATACATTGACGATTTATCCAGATGCGAGTCATCTCAAAAAAATATTATCTTTAAAACCCTTATATATCCTCAGTGAGAGGCATCGACCTAAGGGCTACCAGAAAGAAGGTGATCTAGCCATGATGCACCATGCCGCCTACCGGTTGGCAGACTTCACCACTTATCGTGGTAGTCAAAGCCGTCTTTAACCTATTGGAGGCTCTGGGCATATGAGAATAATGGGGCCCCTATAACGTTTGACAGAACATTATTTTGTTAGAATAAACTAAGAAAGTAGATAAGCAAGTTTCCAGATTCATTTTTCGATCCGGTCACGATCTTCCGAGTAAATCTTAGCGATGTCTGTTGTCGAACTAAAACTTCAGCCCGTTAACAATTAATAATTGGAAAAAAATAATTTAACATATATATTTTTTTTACATCTACAGTTATTAGGCTAGTAGAATCGTTTTTAGGGTTCCGTACCAAAAGGTAAAACGGGTCCCCATTACTAAGCCTCCACTGTCTGTCTCCATGCTGTATCTCATAAACCAACTAAACCGTGATAGCTAGAAAGCTGAAATTTTCACACATGATGTATTTTCTTTGCCGCTACAACAACAACTAAAATATTAAGGGTTAATTATTACAAAATCATTGAAATATTACCTATCAAAATAAATTTTTAAACGACAATAAAGTAAATATTAAAGGGGGTCCCATGATTTAAGCACAAACGTGGTTTTCTAGACGATAGAACGCAATCCTTAGTCCGCGAGCCGACTCGCTCTTAAGCGTTTGTTTTCGAAATTCACCGCTATCTATTTTTTGTAACCAACAGCGTTTTTATTTTATTTTCGTTTGAAAAAAAATAGTACCTTTTATATTTTGTTGATTAAATATCTCGAGAACAACGTATAAGAAATCGACACATGATAGACATAACTTTTAGAGAATTTTATGTACTTAGTATTCCATAAAATTTTATTTTTATATATTTTAATTTATTTAGCTGTAAAATCTGTAAGCAAATTGGTATTGTATTCAGTAATTTAGGTTCGATGTATATGAATTAAAAAATGTTTTTTGGCAATAAATGTTGGTTATCGTTTCGTGATCTAGCAGTGACGAGGGGGCCCCTATCGATCAGGGGGCTGATCAGGGATCTGGGCACTTGCCCAGAGTGCCCAGTTGGAAAGAGGGGCTTGGTGGTAGTAGCCGAGACCGACGGCCTAGTCCCCCAAGGCAGATAATCATTATTATTGACGGATAATACTTTCAATATCCTAAAAAAATACATGACGGTACATGCTGGATCGGTACTTATTTTGCTTTTTAGAAGTTTTTTTATTACATATAAGCTAAGTTAAAGTTATTTTATTTCGTTAATTTATGTAACTATAAGTATTACAACGATTTATGCGCTACAAGACGTAATGATATTTAATTTAAAATAATTTTTACCTTATGTTTTTGTTTAACCAATTTTAAAAACATAAAAAAAAACTGGATGTACAAAACCCTAAATATATTATTTGATTTACTTATGTTCTCGCTGCTGCATCTGTTAAAAATATTTAATGAAATTAGGATTGAAGAAATATTAAGGAGACTGGTTCTTTACTAACATACTTTGACTCTATGGGCTCCTAGTACATTTGATCTGTAGTTTGCATATATTTTGTGAATCTAAGTCTTTTTACCGCTTTACGTTTTTCGTATGATGAAAATATTTGAACTATCAAACCGATCTACAATATGGATAAAAACACTATTTGGAAAAAATATTAATACAAGACTTTGATTTTGGTCGGTTTATACTGAAAAAGGGACCACGGGCCATAGATTTTCAAAAAGGGACTACGGGCAATACGTCATTAAATTCTAAAAAAAGGTTTTAATAAAAGATTAATGTATCGGTAAAACTTTATTAGATTATTAAGAAAAATAATCGGCATTCTTCATTACTTCAAAACAATGTAGAGTAAAACCACACTAACATAACATAACAAATCTTTGTTAAAATACTCATTACATTATAATTTCTATTATCACAATATGTTTCAACATAATTGGTCCTTCGATTATCAAGAATTAATCTTTATTATTTATAGTTTCTTGTAGTATCTGGTTTAAATGCATAATTGAATGTAAGCTAGTATCATTCAATTAACCTTTGTGACTACACGTACTTATGAATAATCGCTGGGAGAAAAATAACTCGATAGAAAGATTTTTTTCATTTGTATACTAGTACTGTGCTGGTATATGTATTGTAGTTTTTACCTCGAAAGTTTGACTTTCTGTCATGGAATGCTTCCTCTCGCAAGTATGAGAGAGAAAATGTTTCTTTGTTTGGCAAAATATAATTGTAACGGGTAGTATTTGGAGTATAAACCAACATTTGATCCATAAACTACATAAGGTATTAAGAAATAATTTAATTATCATCTTGACAACAGAAAAAGAAAACCACATTGGTAAAATCATTATTAATGTATCCAAAACCAAGGGGCTATAAATAGGCATTATTGAGTCCTTAAACACAATATCTTTTCAGGCAACTAAATCCAGGATGACAGGGTAAAACATCAATTTGCTTGCACCAAGCTACTGTTCTGTATTCTTCGGTAGCTTCAATACATACAATTTACAAAAAACTTAACAGCACAAAACCGCTAAAACGGCCATGCATCACATCATTCAAAAATAAAAACTAAATGTAGACAACATAAAATTAATTTCACTGCTGAATAACACAAACAAATTCAATCATCGACCGCTAGTAATTCTTGTGGCCAAGTACTGGTCTCTTTCGGTAACAAAGATGGCGGACAAAGTAATTGGTCGTAGAGAGAACATAGAGAATAACTTCCTAAGCAATTTAGAGCCCATTCGTAATTGACTGGAACTATGTTGAGTTTCATTGTAAGATCTGGAAAGATAAATATTTGATTTATAAAGAGATATTTGGTTCAAGACTCAATCTCATAGATGTAAGAGGCACTAAGGCTTGCTTCTTATGAAACTGTGCAAGCAAAAAGTGGGTACTAGAAACAATCAGGTGACAAAAAAGCGCGGTTCAGAAGAACTACAGAAGAACTCTGCCACCCTAATGGGGTTATATGTCTATGCTATGTTGTATTTTTTCTGTTCAACTAGACTTTTCTTAACTACCTCATTTTTTTTAATAATTTACAAAATTTAAAAAAAGTACATCGGATTTCCTTACAGCCCATATATGTCCCCAACAAGGGGCTCGAGCCTACCCTATATAGGGTGATTTTACCCTAGTCCACCACGCTGGCCAATTGCGGGTTGGCAGACTAACGACTACTACCGTAATAGTAGCCGGGACCGACTGCTTAACGTGCCCGCCGAAGCACGAAATCATCTTAATTTTCGTATAATCAGGTGATTATCCGAAAATTGGTATTTTCTTTTATATTTTTATTTTGGGGCTGACTGAAAATCAGTGTTGTGAGGTATTCATTTACTTCACAACGATAATGCTGAGGCAGCTTCCAAATTCGTTGCTACTACGCAGGTTATACGGCTATAGTTTTTTTTTCTTTTATATCTTGGAATTAGTGTGTATGATATTGTCTTTTTATTATTATTTTTCTGTGTGTTTGTTTGTATATACTTATTTTTTGTGCTGTGTTTTCCTTTGTACGTGTGTAGCAGCGAATAAATGTTTTTCTTTCTTTCTTTCTTTCTTTCTTTGATTCAAGCCTGCATAAACATAACATAAACGTTCACGCCGAATATCTCCCAAGGGGTTGGCAGAGTTACTAATACTTCTGAACATCACGTGACTTTGTCACCTGGTGTTCAGAGTACCCACGTTTTGCATGGACAGTGTACTCACGTGATAGTCGGCAGGCCTATCGCCGTTTTGTGCGAATACACTGTCACATGACTAAGTACAACTCAGTCATGTGGGTTTCCTCACGATGTTTTCCCTCACCGTTAACAACCATCATAAATTAACAACACATATGTCTTTAGATAAGACAAATTGGTGTAGGCCCGACCTGGGATTTGAACACTAGTCGCTTGCACGTTAACCGGTGTTCTACCCATTGAGCTATCACGTCGTTAAGCCTGCAATATCCTTCCAAACTGGGTTAAATCTTACGAATTAAATTAGTGAGTTTACCCTCCGGAATTCGAACCCGAACCCTCCGTACTTAAAGCCAAGCGCTTAACCGCGACCACGGAGGCACTTCAGATTTATCGACCCACTACTTGTTAATAACCATTGCTGTCACAATTTTCTCACATGCTAAAATTTCAAGAATTACGCTGTCACTACAGGCCTTAATGTTTAAGCAATACGAGGGGCGGACCTATTTATGGCTTTGTTGATATAAGTCCACTACCAAAAATCTTTAAAGAATCTTTCCTCTCTACTACCAAAAGTGGCTCCACAAACCAAAGATCTGGCTACCCTTTTTTGTAAATAAAGACTAAGTATAGGAATTTGTGTGACGACGTGATAGCTCAGTAGGTAGAACACCGCTTATCGTGCAGACTACTTTGTCACCAATTTGTCTTTTCTAAAGACATATGTGTGGTTAAATTATCATGGTTGTTAACGGTGAGGGAAAACATCGTGAGGAAACCCACATGGCTGAGTTGTACTTAGTCATGTGGCAGTGTATTCGTACAAAACGGCGATAGGCCTGCCCCCTATCACGTGAGTACACTGTCTAAGCAAAACGTGGGTACCTTCTCTGGACACTAGATGGCGCTGCCATGTGAGTTCAGAAGTATTGGTACCTCTGCCAACCCCTTCGGGGATAAACGGCGTGAACGTTTATGTATGTTATGTTTTATGTAATATGTCATGAGCATAAACTATTGTGGTATGGTGGCACTGTCACGTGATGTTCAGAAGCATTGGTACCTCTGCCAACCCGGCCAGAACCTTTGAAATTGAGTATATTAATATGGGTTTAAACAAATTTATTATCACTTACATATAAATTTGTCATCTTGCGTGTGTTCCGGCTCGGCCATCAATATGGAAGGGTTATTGGCTGAAACTCTGATTTGACTCATCTCTTTCACCACTCGTCCCCCAGATGATACTAGCATGTCCTGGAATAGATATATGTTTTTCGTTTAGTAACGACTTTTTAAACTCTCGCGGTTTGTAGACATTATACAGGGTGTAATTGTAATGACTGTTTTCCTTGAAAAGTATGATTAATTATCACGTATAGAGGCAGAATTCGTTGAAAAAAAACACATTAATTTTTTTTCAAATTTTGTTAAAATTTGCACTAAGAAAGTAGTACTATTGACACCAACACGCTCAATGTATGCGTGAAACGCGATGACAAGGCGGGCAACTCAGCTGACAGCTGCGACCCGCCGTGACCCTTAACCGGCGGCCAAATCAAATCAAGGCCAGTAAAGTAATCAATCGAACTTAGCTTCTAATATCTTCTTATTTTTTACATGTTATTATTTGACATGATAAATTTGAATAACACTACCCCATAGTTAATACTGCGTTGGAATGCGGCAGTATGTTCAGAGAAAAATTCATAATTCGTAAACATCGATCGCCGCGAAATTCAAAATCTGCATGTATCAACAAGTCGGGCGGGCTTGTCGGCATTACATCAAAGGAACAAATGTAACTTAAAATTTTGTGAAGGTAGTTAGTATTAATAATTTTATAGTACTGTATAATGACAAATAACACCTCAGTCTTCCCGTGACCATGATAACTGAAAAGTTTTCGAAACGTCGGGCTTTAAAAATAATGTAATAATACGCGATTAAAATATCCGAAAATCAAAAGTTGTTTCAATTATAATGTGCAATCGTGAAAATCTTAGAAAATACTATCAAAGGAACAGTATTAGTACTAAGTTAGTTGTTTGTAGCTCATTGTGTTTGTGTCGCTTATGATTGGATGTCACTTTGATTTTTCGCATTAATTTTCGGAGTGTGAGTTCAGTTTTAGTATCTTGTGTTGTGATTGTGTTGAGTAAATATGGCGTACACGAACCAGCAAAGTTCAGTGTTGGTGTTTTATAATGTTAATTCTCAAAATGTTCTGCGTTTTGCGCAAATAAAGGTGATAGCCCGGATCTGCCACTGCCAATCAAAACGGGGTGAGTTATTTTTATTCGTATTCTTTAGTTAACTGTGATAGAGTACAGATACACCCGTTTAGAGCCCTTTAGCCCCGAGAGAGTTTAGTAAACACCAAGAACTCCTCCAATTTCGATGTCGGTTAATGAATGAATAGGTATCTCTTGCGCACTTTATTTTATGCCACGTAAATGCATCGTTTCGAGGGTCTCTATTTGTTTTTAACTTTATTATCTTACGCTCATGAAGTACATACATTACATACATACTCACGCCGTTACTACCCTTTGGGGAGGCAGAGATGTAAAGTAAAACAAAAATAGCGGTAGCTGATTATTTAGGACGACAGTTTTGTTATAATCGTCGGTGTTAATTAATAGAGATAGATTTTTTACATACATATTCTCACGCCATTAGTTCCCATTGGGGTAGGCAGAGACTATCGATTGCCACTTCGTACGATCCTGGCAAACCTCTCTAGCTTTGTTTACATCCATCAATCTTTTTACTTGAAAATGTTTGAATTACACTACCCCATATTTAATACTGGATTGAAATACGAGGCGACTAAGACCACAGCCTCACCAGGCGCGGCGATAAGTTCAAAGAAAAATCAAACATAGCCGCGAAATTCAAAAAAATTTGCATTGCTGTCATAGTGCGGTTTATACGGTCACGAGCAAGTGTGCGCAAGACTAGATGGTCACATGACGCGCCCGCTGTTCTCTGTGTGTGGGTGAGACATTATACAGGTAGGAGTGTGTGCGCTAGGCTAGTGTAGATAACCACAGTTTTCCATCTGATGGAGAAAGTAAGTTTTTCTGCTAAAGCGGTTTTAATCTTTTTGTTTATTTCATATGGTGGATATTAAGCATTAAACTTTAATATACGAATTGATATTGAAGTAACAATCGCCGTCAAACTAACACGCTGTATATATTAATAATCGGGATTAACCAACGAAGCCCGTCACCACCGGTTTTAAAATGTTCGTTAGTTAATCCCATAGATAACCCCCTATAGATTCCGCTTACAGGGCACTCGATATCCGCAACACGTTTGACTAATTGAGTTGACGTATAAAATTTCACCTACGCACTGTTTCAGTTGCGACCAGAACTAGGAACTGAGTGTTAGTGCACCAAAACTATTTATACATACTGTTTTATTTATTACTATTGCTTTGGAATGCTTACATGTTTAATAAAGTGGTGTGGGAAATCAACCACAAAATACAACTACCAAAAAGACGGTATTACATTCCATCACTAAGCATAATATTATTATTAAATTGCAATTCAAGAGATCAATTTAAACTGGTCAACAACATAGTTCTGTCACATTCACTCTTTACGTTGATTGTGATTACGTCTTTTTCTAGCAAAACGTCAAGGATGTCCAGAGTTACTTTTAGAACGGAATGGTTTGGAACGGGAACTACGAAGACAATCCGGTCTGGAGGTTGCAGGTTCGATCCCGATTTCAGAGCAACATTTAAGTGATGATTACTAATAAATAAAGGAAAGAAAAATTTCGACACAGGCGGGAACCGAACCCGCGACCTATGGTATACGCCCCCGTGTCGCTCTGCCATTGAGCTACCGTGTCAATGGCTGCCAGCGCAAAATTCTTCTATCCTTTATTGAAATATATTTTCAAAATAACTATCAGGGGGCGATTAGGGATCGATACTGATGCCAAAAATGCAATCAGTATCATTTTTGTTTGTCTGTCGGTTTGTATGTTCCTTATGTAAACAAAAACTACCCGACGGATTTGAACGAAAATTGGTACAATTATTCTTCATACTCCTAGGCACTTCACACTCCCGGCTTACAATAGCACTACCCCATTTCTTCCGGTGTGTGTACGCAAGAGGCGACTAACGGTATTGGGGCTTTTAAGGGATTTTTGGGCGATGCGGTTGGAGACCCATCACCAACAACATTTATTTCACGTGGTATTTTCAAAGTGGCTTAGGATTTTTTAAATCCTTAGCACTGGCTACCCCTTCTAGGGATTTATAGCCGTGAATATATGTATGTACTATTTTATTTATAATTTTTTATATCTTTTATCTTTATTTATATTAGAATCAGATAATTTCAAAAACACAAATCTACATGATATGAGTGATTTATGGCATGATGATTTAGTAATTTTTAAATGGAACTATTATTTTATTTATTTTAAAACAGAAATAATGTTAATGTTTTATTTGGCTAACATTACACACTAAAACAGGGAAAACACACCCGCCTCCTTCATCTATAGATAGTTCTGTCCCCTGAATAAAAAAATCTGCATTTTATTATACAATTGAATTTATCCTCGATTATAATGATACAACAGACATAGAAATCAGTGTTACATAAACCATAGACGACACCGTGGCCGGGTGAATAGGTGACTAGCTTCCTAATCCGGAAGTTGTGGGTTTTGGATGTCCTAAAAAACATTTTAACCCTTTATAAGGCAAGGTATGATACAAAATTCATTGTATTTCGTAAATAAAGAACAAATAAAGGAAAGAAAAATTTCGACACAGGCGGGAATCGAACCCGCGACCTCGGGTATATGCCCCCGTCGCTCGTATACCCGAGGTCGCGGGTTCGATTCCCGCCTGTGTCGAAATTTTTCTTTCCTTTATTTGTTCTTTATTTATTAGTAATAATCCCCACATGAGGTTTTCATGAACAAAAACATTCAAATCATTGTATTTCACTTCTATTTGAAGCTAGGTAAGGTTGAAATTATAGTGGTCGCTATATGCCCTCTGCGTTATAAAGGGTTAATTTTAAACTACCAAAAAATATTTTTTACTTACCATAAAAGTATTAACATCCAACACACTGAAAGGGGGTAGACAGTAGAAGGTGATTCCCTCAAACACTCTCCGCTTACTAGTTCGTGATCTGCGAGGCCCGGGGTCGCCTGTAGAGTCTAAGGCTTCATATGGGTCCTAAAAAGTATTCAGATTGTGTGTGTATATTGATGGGATAATTTCTTAAGGGCGATGATAGCTAAAACGTTCCGCGAGTAACAATGACAATCAAATAGTTTAAACTATTTTACTAGATGGCGCTGTATGATTAAGTTATTAGTTTTTTATCGGATCACTTTTCGAACTAGAATTAAAAAAGCACAGGATTTTTTTATTTCGTGCTCGCACCATCCATTTACTGTGTAGTGTCGGCTTAGAATAGCACTACACCATTTCTTACGGTGGGTGTACGTAAGAGTCTACTTACGGTATTGGGGCTTTTAAGGGTTTGGGCGATGCGGTTGGAGACCCATCGCCAATAACCTTTATTTTACCATATTTTTCTCACGCAACTTCCAAAACTGGCCCAGGAATTTCTGATTCCTTAGCTCTGGCTACCCCTTCTGGGGATTTATAGCCGTGAGAATATGTATGTATGTACCATCCATTTATAATCCATACATCCATAATAAAATCATATAATTCGGATTTAAATCCATATGTGTTAGTTTCTTATTCTGGTGATCTTCATAGCCGTGTATTCTGTCTCTCCAGCTTAAAACTATAAGTTACTTGGTAAGTAATACATGAATATATATTGTTTCCATTTAATAGAATCTAAATCTTCTACATGCAAAATGATAGTCCAGTGGGTAGAACACCCGTCCGAAAAAAAGAAAGGCGTGAGTTCCAATCCTGGGACGGGCCTACACCAATTTGTCTTTTCTAAAGTCATATGTGTGGTTAATTTATCATGGTTGCTAACGGTGAGGGAAAACATTGTGAGGAAACCCACATGGCTGAGTTGTACTTAGTCATGTGACAGTGTATTGTACAAAACGGCGATAGGCCTGCCCCCTATCACGTGAGTACACTGTCTAAGCAAAACGTGGGTACCTTCTCTGGAAACTAGATGGCGCTTGCCATGTGAGTTTAGGAGTATTGGTACCTCTGCCAACCCCTTCGGGGATAAACGGCGTGAACGTTTATGTTATGTTATGTAAATCTTCTAAAATTATTTCTAGATATAAAAAAAAATAGCAACATACCTCTCGCACATATTGGTTCAGTTCCAAACACTTCTCCACCCACTTAGATGATACTATCCATTTTCCTGCGGCCAGCGCACACATGTACTTCACAGATCTGGAATTTAAAGTCATAAAACATAACATAAACGATCACGCTGTTTATCCCCGAAGGGGTTGGTAGAGGTACGAATACTTCTGAACATCACGTAACAGCGCCATCACGTTTGCTTTGACAGTGTATTCACGTGATAGGGGGCAGGCCTATCACCGTTTTAAAGTCACTTCGCGTTAAATTCTGCTGATTACATTTAGACAAGCAGTGGATGTGTATAGGGTAACAATTATGTTCAGTACTAGTACCTCTACCACCCAGGGTTTAATCCAAAACATTTGATGACCTTTGATTACCATCAAAGGCCACAGCTGGGCGTTAGTTTGTTCAGCCAAAAATATTCCCATTATTATCAAGACATAACCCTAATTAAATAGAATAGCGACATGATAGTCCAGTGGGTAGAACACCCGCCCGAAAAACAAAAGGGCGTGAGTTCCAATCCTGGGACGGGCCTACACCAATTTGTCTTTTCTAAAGTCATATGTGTGGTTAATTTATCATGGTTGCTAACGGTGAGGGAAAACATCGTGAGGAAACCCACATGGCTGAGTTATACTTAGTCATGTGACAGTGTATTCGTACAAAACGGCGATAGGCCTGCCCCCTATCACGTGAGTACACTGTCTAAGCAAAACGTGGGTACCTTCTCTGGAAATTAGATGGCGCTTGCCATGTGAGTTCAGGAGTATTGGTACCTCTGCCAACCCCTTCGGGGATAAACGGCGTGAACGTTTATGTTATGTTATGTTATTATGTTAAATAGGATAAAAGAGCATGTATGAGAACATGTAGCTGTGTAGTGTCAGCTTAGAATAGCACTACCCCTACTGCCCGTGGCGTGTTCGTAAGAGGCGACTAAGGGTATTGGCGCTTTTATAGAAGTTGCTGGGCGATGCGGTTGGAGACCCATCACCAGCAGCCTTTATTTTACAATCTTTTCCCCACTCAAATTGCAAAAGTGGCAAAGGAATTTCTTTTTCTGAAGTTCTGGCTGCCTCTTCTAGGGATTTATAGCCGTCATTTATGAGAAGGATAATGAATGTGAAGGAAGAAAGAGTAATTTGTCAGGATCGCACAAAGTGGCGATTATCACCGCCTAACCCAATGGGAACAATAGGCGTGAGTATAGGTAAATATTCGGTTTAAACTGGAATAAATGGGAATAATACTGGAGGTGAATATCAATCACAACTTCGTACAATCCTGGCTTAGTAAAAGTCTGATTAAGACTTGTTGAAATGTACCATACCTTTGTGCTTTTCCTTCTTCATCGATACCAACAATCAAATGCGTTAAATCTTTACTATACTTTTCATTGAATGTCCACTTTTTCTTGTAACACAAAATTTTCACATTAGTTATTTCGGCATTAGTGAGACACGAACCAGCTAAGCAAAACTTCACAGTATTTTCTATAACATTTCTTGCTACAAATGGTTTCCGAACCGGTGAATTTGGTTGTTCAAATGCTTCGGACATAAACACTCGTTCTTGAGTAGTCTTTCCAATGGAAATATTATTTGTTGGACAAATTGTTGTGTCATTTTCATCTTCTTTACTGAAATTCAGTGACTTTCTAGCCATTGGCGTTGAGTTATGTTTGATTTGATTAACAAATCTGTTGATGGTTAATGGTGTTTCAGTACTCTTTGCGGTTATTACTTCATCTTTGTTGGCTGAAGATTCTCTTATTGTGTCAGTAAGGTTTATAACGCTATTTGGGTTTTGTATGTTAGCAGTTAATACTGTAGATTTAGGAGCATTTGGTTTGTTCAACTGCATTTTGTTAGCACTTATTACGGTTTTAGTAGATGAGTCTGCTTTACTTCTTGTTGTTGATTTATCTCTGGGAAGTAATATGGAGTAACATTATTTTTAGAATATATACTGTTTAAGCTCAATTTGAAAACAGAAACTGAGTGAGTGCCTACAGATAGACACCACCAGCTTAAGGGAAGGCCCAGAAGGAGATAGAGGGTTGACCTAGACAATTTCGAACCAGGGTGGGTTTGTATAGCTTCGGACTGGGATGTTTGGGCTAAAATTGTGAGGCCTTTGCCCAGCAGTGGGAAACAATATAGGTTATATATATAAAAGAAAGTGGTGTTAGTTACACTCGAGAATAGATGATCCGATTTGCCTGAAAATTGTTAGAGAGGTAGCTTAGAACCAGGCAAAGGACATAGGATATACATCATCACGCTAAATATCGTAGGGGGAATGCAATAAAAATATTTAACACCATCCGTGCGAAGCCGGGGCGGACCACTAGTAGGCTATATAATGAAAACAGCCATGTAGGATAGGCCACATGTATTTGCTTCAGTGGTCACAAGTCTTCTAAATGAAGCACATATAATTTTTTCTTTCATTGTCACCTGGTGTTCAGAGTGCCCACGTTTTGCTTGGACAGTGTACTCATGTGATAGGGGGCAGGCCTATCGCCGTTTTGTTCGAATACACTGTCACATGACTAAGTACAACTTGTACATGGGTAAGTTTATTTAATTATTTACTTATTTGAGAAACAAACGGTACACAATATTTCAAATAAGAGAAAAATACAGAGAAGTTCTTGACCTATAAAGTTTCTACCAATTTAACACGACAATACAGAAAAACGCAAATTAAAATAACTATTGAAAACAAAACAATTATACATCGGTTGTAATATGGATAATTTATACAGATGAAATTAAGTAAGTTAAATGAATTATATTGTCATTCCCACCAGACCAAGCAAACACTATAAGATTACAAAATATGCATAGAGATTTTAGGAAATAATGTAAGTTGTACTTAGTCATGGGATTTTGACCCTCACCTTTAAAAAAGACAAATCGGTGTACCTATACTTATGACTATAAACTCCAAAAAGGAAGCGTTCAACTTGGCGGGGCACTCCCATGATCCTAGGTTTTTACTTAGCTACTTTTGGTAGCTGATAATAGAAAACAATTGTTATAATAATAAAAATCGGTTCTTAAATGGCGAAGTAATCGGTGTACAAACACAAAAAAAACGAAAAACGTGTCGAATTGAGAACACTCCTTTTTTTGAAGTCGGTTAAAAAGGATGTTAGTTGATGGGTCTCTAAATAAACTTACACTATCATATCTAATATAATTAGCTTGTATGCCCAAATTTCAAATTTTTTGCGCATTTCCAAGAGCAGAGAATTCAAATTGATCACTAGTGTCAAAAACTCAATAACAAAAATATACTTACTTCTGAGGAGTTTCCTCAACTACACTTTCATCAGATTCAACCATTTGCGGGGTCGCTACTTCCATCTCTTCATTATCAACATCCGAGACTAGATTCTCACACATTCCTGGCGTCAGTAAATTATCTATGTCTGCTTGTGTCTCTATCCCAGCTTTCTGAAATTATCAATATAGATAATAAGGTAATGTACGTAGAGGATAATCATGGAGGAGACATTTGCACCTAATAAAGAGTGTGCTCAAAAAGCCAGGCATCGGAAGTATGAAGAATCTAGAGAGGTTTGCCAGGATCAAGCAAAGTGGTATTCAATATTCTTTGCCTACCCTAATGGGGAATAATGGTATGAATGTATGTAATATCCTTAAAACAGCAAAATCTTGTTCACTTACATGAGTATGCCCTTTCTCTAAAGCATGGCCAATAGTAGAAAACATATTCTCACTATCCTTTGGACCAACTATATTAACTTGGGATTTAGCTTGAGACAATATTTTCGTAGATGACTTTATTATTTGGGATGCTTTGGAAGTATCTTTATCGTTTTGTGTGTTTTTTCCTTTTTGGCTTCTGATATCTTCATCAATATTAGCAAAAACTTGACCCATAAATTCATCATAATTTGGACTTTCATCATCAACCTTACTTTTTTCAACAGCCTTAATTTGTGACACATCATTGTCATCGGTTTCATTAAGTTTTACTCTTTTGCTTGGCATCAAATCATCATCGTCATTGTCACATCTGTTTCTTTTATCGGCTATTTTCTGTGTTTTGCTTTTATAAGTTTTATTTGTAAAAGCTATAATTTCAGATGGTTCATTACTTGTATCTTTTAACATCTTAACTTGCTCCTTAATAGAACCACTATTAAATATGTCAATATCATCTAAATCTAGGTTTTCTGGTATATTATGAATTTGATCGGATTGATCTTTTTCATGTACTGAGAGATCAGGAGTATGTTTTATACTTTTGTTAGATTTGCCTGATTTTTGGGTTTTAGTTGGTGCCACTTCATTATCATTTTCTTCATCACATTCCATTATTTTCGATAGTTCTTTTTCTACACTCTCTGTAATTTCATATTGCACTGTTGCAGTTTCTGCCGAAGCTGTATTCTTTTTTGTTGACGCAGATTTTTCAGATACTAAAACAGCTTTTTTTGATGCAAAAGATTTAGGAGTGGCAAATTTGACTGCATTATTTTCTTGTAATGCATTGTCTGTTTGAATTTGAACATCAGTTCCATGAGAAGTTTGAACCTCCCTATCAGTGTTTACTTTTAGTTGAACATCATTTTGCTTTTTACAAATGGTTATGTTAGTTACAACATCACCAATTCTAATACTTATATGAATATCATCAGAATTAGAAGATGGTATGGTTATAGGTACATTATTTACAGTTTTGACTTCATTTTCAATATGTATCTTATTTGCATCCTGTAATTGATGGCTTTTGGTGAATGGTATTTTAACAACTGCTTCATTTTTCGTTTTCAGCTCGTCAATTTTATTTACTTCAGCTTGGCTTGATTTTTTTTTATCAGTGTTTTCTTCTTTTCTATTATTAACAACATCGTCATTAGAATTGACATCAATTTCCATATCTTCTTCTTTGTTCTTCTGTTGGTCATTAGATGCAGAAACACTTTTCTTGTTAAGAATACTTTCACTATTTTGATAGGCATCTTTGATCGGTAATTGGACTTCAACTGCATTTTTGTTGGCATTGTCAATTACACTGGGTGTATTCTCATCTATAATTATTTGGTCACTATTTTCTTCATTTTGTAAAATTGGGCTTTGTTTGTTAACTGATTGTTTCTTACACATTTCAATAGAAATGTTTAACTTGTTTTTGTTTAACTTATTCAATTTACTAAATTCCTTTTTCATTTTTTTCACATTAGTCCAAGTTTGTTTGGACTTTTCTGTCTTTTTGTCAGTTTCGCCACTTGAGTTATGAGTATTACTTTTCTCTTCAAACTTTTTAAATAATTCAGGTTTATCCTTTTTACGATTACTTCTACGAGGATGCTCATTGGAATAATCATTTTCATCAATATAGAATGGTTCTATATCCATTGGACCCACAGCATTCTGCTTTGTTTTCTCAGTAATCTCTTCAGTATCTGGTAGCACCTCTATTTTATCCCAATCTACTTGTGGTTCAGAAACATGAACTTTTTTGTGTGCATTTGTAGATTTATTTGTTTCAGTATGTATCTGAATTTTACTAGTAGACAATTGCACAATAGGCAGAATATCCTGAGTCGACTGCTGTGTGTCACTAAATGGTGGTGCTGAAAAATGATTATCTGAACTTGTGAGCCATTCTTTAACATGCTTTGAGGTATCATTTTCTTTCTCTGCAGCAGGAATATCCAATGCAAAATCTTCCACTGAAAAATAGTTATTAAATTTAGAGTGCACAGCCATAAGAATTTTTTCCTTCATGTTGAGATGAAGAGTAAATTGGGCTATAAAATTATGATGATTGATAAGGATTCCTAAAAGTAAATGCTTTGTTAAGATAATGTCACATTCATTTTAAAAAATAATAATAAAGAATCTATACCAATATCCAATACAAAATATAACTAGTTGAATTTTATATTCCCAAATACCACACACAACTCTACATGTGTGTACTTGTATAACATTCCAGGAGATAACAAAAAAGCAAGCTACAATCCTAATTGAAATTATATAATTTGGTGTATAACAAAATATTCTGTAACTTTTGTTGGTATTATTGGCTTAGAAAAGCAAGGCTGAAAATATCATCAACAATTACCAATCAATTTCCAAAAGTTCCTGAAGTATTGATATATTTATAACTCTAGCAACCCCAACCCCTTTAGCATTTCCTGGTTAAGAGTTAGGTATAGATACTTACTTTTTACAGAGAACAATGTCTCATATGCCTCAACCAGTTCCCTAATATGACTGGTCAATGATTGTAAGGGTTTGTCAAGTTTCAAAGCTCGCCTTTCAAGAGACAAGGCACATTCTGGACAGGTGTGCCGACCTCTCCAGCAAGAGTGACATAGCGCATGACCACATTTAGCTCTTTCAGGTGCAATGTAGTACTTACAACTGAAAATTAAAGTGATTTTCATTCAGAAATGTTCATTGCAGAGTAAAACAATTATTAACATATTTAATCCAGATAGATTGAGGAGTTCTATTAATATGTGAGAGTGTATATTAATAATATCATATTTATGGCCCTTTTAATTAAAACTGTAAATTTTTAAAGACCTGTTAATCACTATTTATTTTGTCTTTTTTTTATTCTTATTTATTTAGTTCTTCTTTTTTAACTTCTTTTCACTGTATTATTATATAGATTTTTTTGTATGTGTAAAAAGACAAATAAAATCGTTTTATTTGTTTATTTATTAGAGCTCTGAACACATATTTTACTACTAGAGCAATAAACATTATCGTATTCCATTTTTAAAAATTTGCATGCTGCTTAGGTGAAAGATTATGCATTGATTTGATTGAAAATATGACAAAAAGAACAACCAGAGATGTATATAAAATACTAGCTGACCCGACAGACTTTGTACTGTCAAATTTGCTTATGACAAAGCTTAAGGCATTCTTTCCGGTACTCATAGTTCAACCAGGCGTGAATATTTTATTGATAAATTTTTTTCAGGATCAAAAGTATCGTCTGTTACAATTTGGGTCATAATCTAGCATTCTGCCAAATTTCATTCATATACATTATGTACTTGAAGAGCCTTTTTGCCTCAAACACACAAACATCAAAACATCTAAACTTTAACATTTATAATATTAATAGGATTATCCTAACAAATTCAACAATTAAAATTACCTAGTTGTTTGAGCCATAAGAAACAAAAGCTAAACATAAAAACTATCACTCAGAAACTCAAACTCACTCAAACTCAAAAAACGCAAACTTTCAAGCCATATATCCCTGAAGGGGTTGGAGGAGGTACTCAAACTTCCAAACACCACATGACATTGTCACCTGGTGTTCATAGTACCCAGGTTTTGCATGGATAGTGTACTCATTTGATAGGAGGCATGCCTGCCTATTGCCATTTTTGTCAAATACAATGTCACATGACTAAGTACAACTAAGCGCAACAATACTGTTGCAAATTAAATTACATATATTAAGTATTTAAATAAAAAATATATAACATAATATTTATATGTATAATATTAATTTATTGTATCATATGTATTTATATGTTTGTTAAAAGTTTATCATTTTATAACTAGATATAACTATGACTGGATTGTTGTATTGTTTGTGTAGATTAATGCTAGTAGCTATCAGTTATCAGTTCCACCATGTTGTTGGACATCTATCTCACATGACTATAATTTATTGACCTCTTAATTCAAAGGTTGTCTGGAAGAGATTGCTTTTAGTGATAAGACCGCCAATTGTACTTTTGTTATTTATGTGTATTTGTAAATGTTTCTCCATATTTGATGAGCAATAAGAATTTTTCTATTTTATTTTATTATATTCTACAACTCAGCCATGTAGTTTTTCCCACAATGTTTTCCCTCATTGTTGACCAAAATGATAAATTAACCATATGACTTTCGAAAAAAAAACAAATTCAACCCACACCTGTCCGCATGAAAATGGTGTTCCACCCATTGAGCTATCATAGCTGTTCCAACTGAGCTATCACAGCTGTTCTATATATTTAATAATCCAGTAAATAAAGAATAAACAGTTATTTCTATCCTTACCACTCCAAACATGTAACATATTCTATGTGTCGGGATAGGAACTTGGTCAATTCAAGGCGATCTAAATCTAAAACTGACATGCTGCGAGGTAACCCTGAAAAATTTACAATACTATTTAGTGAAATAATATGAAACATGATTCTTACAGTACAATATTATTTAGAGAAATATTCTTAGACAGTATATAGAATAACTTACATAGTAGCGACAGTACATTATTAGATGTATTGAACCTGTACCAAGGAGCATTGATAACTTGTTAGTGGCAATAGAAGTCTATCCTAGTGGACGCTTTTCGCATTATATGTCATTGTTAAGCTAAGTGGCTGAAGAAAATATCCAAAACTGGCTATTCCTTCACAGGATTATAGCCATGAATATATAATTTTATAAGATTATCTAGAATACTAATAAACAACAATGTTTCCTTAAACAAACGAAATTACGTGTTTGAAGTTAAATGGGTTTATATAACCAGTACCTGTGCAGCATTGACTTTCGTCGTCGTAAAACCCAGATTTAGTTAGATAATTGAATAAACCTCTACTACCATAAAACCAGCACAATATTTTGTTTTGAGTAATTTGAGGGAATGACTTTTGGCGGGTTATTTGTTTTGTTTTGGTTCAATCAATCATTATGCTCGATAGTGATGACAATGAATCAACTAAACATCGATGTTGATCATTTCATTATCGCCACATTGATCGTAAGAATACATGTATTATTAAAACGTCAAGAATTCCTACAATTATCAAAAATTTGGTATGAGACTTTAATATTATTATTTTTTTTATTTGTGAAACAAACGGTACACAATATTTCAAATAAGAGAAAAATACAGAGAATTATATTTTCATTCATATTATTTCAATAAAATATTATTATATATTATCGTCGTCTTAATTAATAATTTATCTAGTTTGGTTATACAAGATACAACAATATTTATCACGCACGGGTATCGCCCTTGAAGCAAGATAAATATGGTGTCGAAAAAATTTAAGAAAAAAGTTTGTAGAGCAAACTATTGTAACCTTTCTAGTTAAAATCCGTATTCCCATACTCAAACTCAAACGTTCACGCCGTATATCCCCGAAGGGGTTGGCAGACATACTAATGTTTCTCAATCTGTCACCTGGTGTGTAACTCCCTTACTAATACTATAAATGTGAAAGTAATTATGTTTATTCACGACTAAGCCAACTAACTTAATCTCAACAAATTCAACAGAAAGGAAATAATTTCGAGAACGGACAAAGGCTACATTTAACTGTTATATTCATTTATTAAATTTTATTTTACCATTTCCTGAGTAAATTGCGCTGTAAAGTTTGATGTGGAGAGGAGAACCATCACCAATCATTGTTGACTTCACCATCTTCATTCCATCTATTCCATACTCGACTTCCAAAAGCGGCTGAAGATTTTTTATTCTGAAGCCCTGGCTACAACTATTGGAATTTATAGCCTTTATTGTATGTACGTAAATGCATGAAGAACAGGAAACTCATTAAACTTCTCAATAAAATCAACATATGGTTAAACGGCTTATAAGCGTATAAATACACGATCGGTTTCCGACCACCGACCATGTGTCCTTGATTGGAACAGCCGCTTTTTATATTCGTTCTACACGGTCGGTGGTTGGAATCAACTATTCAATTCAATCGGAAGAGGTGCGATTCAACGATGGTCGGTGGTCGGAAACCTTTTTACCCTATTAAACACGCAATACAGCGATCTTGTTAGACATCCTTGTTTTGGACTCTAGTCTAGTACTTAATCCTTTACATCCATGGTATAGCCTTAAAGAGTATGTAACCCATTGCTTTTGAGCTATTAAAAAAAAATCATTATAAGAAAAAAAACTGTCACTGTCAGTCAGATAGAATAGTGTCAAAATCGGTCATTTTCTTTAGGGTGAATTTGATCTTGGAAAGGGAGAAAAAGAAATATTTTCTTCTTAAAACGTATTATTTCAGACAAATAAATTTACAAGTAAGCTTTGCAAATATCGAAAATCATTTTCTTTCTGATACTGGTTTAATGAAAATTCATTCCAACAATTTATCGGCTGTTCATTACATAATCTCTTGTGCATTTGTTTATATCACATTTTCAAGACATAATTCAACTAAAACTCGTTGTTAATATCTTTATATACTGATATACAAGACTCTTGTGAAATTATAAGTCTTTATTTAAATCTTATCACCATAATTTTAGGTTATAATAATTGTCATATTTTATTTGTACTCTTCTCTGATTAACTCGTTTTCTTACTAGAAAATGTATCCTCTTGTTTGTAGTAGTATCTGTTGCCTTTAAATATCAATTAGAAATACTGCTTTAACTTGCGAGTCACATATTTTTCTATATATATTAATACTTAGATAAGCAGAGAAATTAGACATGTTAATCAAATCTGAGTTTTAATTAAAATATCCTAGGACGTCTATGACAAATTAAAAAGACGTAGAGGCTTAAATCTTTTCTTTTGTATACAACTCATAGATATTTTCTTTTTAGCATGGCCATGGCACTCCGAAACACCCTTAGAACTATCAGTCGCCGTCTTCAAGTCCGAGGATATGCCGCACCAGCAGAAACCACAGTGAAGGAAGGAGAAATGGCTCTCACATTTGCTGCTGGTAACAAGGTACATTATATCTTTGATCTGATAATGAAATAGAATGTATACGTAGCAGTATAGTATAAATGCAAGGAAAGAATTAATTTTTCTACAAGCTTTAGTTATATTTAAATCTTGAATGATAATTTTGCTCTTATGAAACAATGTTGAAATTATTTAGAAATTATATTTATGTAAACCTATGTAATCACCATTTATTAGTGTTAATAATATAAGATTTGTCTAGGTAAGGGTGTCTAGTAGTTTTTTGGTTCATTAAGAAGTAATTTTTTTTTTTACAAATTGCGATAAGCCCTTTAGCCATTATTTTTAAAAAACCAACACTGTTCTATTAACAGTAATAAATAAACTATTACAGTCACAATTAAACCATTTACAATGCTATTCCACTTACTGACTTAATACACAGTTACATTATTGATTTCTTATATGCAGGTGTTCTACAACAAGCAAGGTGTAAAGCAGGTTGATGTGCCCTCATTCAGTGGAGCTTTCGGTATCCTGCCCAAACATGTGCCCACACTGGGTTAGTTGACTCTCTAAAGCTTTAGCTCTCGTAAGCTTTGGCAACAAATTTGTTAAATATATTTAACAAATTTGTTGCCAAAGCTTAAGATATTTTATTTTAAACTTTTCGTATATGTAAATATCCCTGAAGTACAGTCATTACTTTTGTGATAATAATAATTTGATGTTAACAAATACCAACCTTCCGATACTCAAAACAATGATCTGAAACAGGGGTAGCCAGAGCTCGAGGGTAAAGTGGTATGAAGCGTAAATGATTGAGATAGGTTACCAGCTTTAAATATATTTAACAAATTTGTTGCCAAAGCTTAAGTTATTTTATTTTAAACTTTTCGTAAATGTAAATATCCCTGAAGTACTGTCATTACTTTTGTGATAATAATAATTTGATGTAAACAAATACCAACCTTCCGATACTCAAAACAATGATCTGAAACGGGTAGCCAGAGCTCGAGGGTAAAGTGGTATGAAGCGTAAATGATTGGGATAGGTTACCAGCTGTGTTGCTTACTAACAATTACTAAGTAGCTTTGGAATTGGAAATTCCTCAGGTACTTTTGGAAGTAAAGTCGGAACATATTTTCATAAATAGAATGGTTAGTGATTGGTTTTCAGCAACATTGTCCAACAATCACTAACAATCCCTAATACTAGTAATGGCTTTATAGAACACCCTCAGAAAGAAATAATAGTGGTAATTTAAGCCCACACTACACAGAAAAACAATTCAGAATCTAGTTACTTGATATAATAATAATCGGCTTAGAATAACACTACCTCATTTCTACCAGTGGGTGATCGTAAGAGGCAACTAAGGGTGTAGTGGCTTTTTAATTGATTTTTGGGCGATGTGGTTGAAGACCCGTCACCAAAAACATTTATTATTACCATCTTTGCCCCAATCAACTTATTATAGCTGTGAGTATATGTATGTATGTTACTTGATACTTAAAAGATAATAATAAAACATTTATTGTGTTATTATGTTTGTATTATTTGAATTTCTGAATAAGGCTCATGACAGTTCCCAACTCTTGACTTGCATATCAGTTTGTGAATATTGTGAGCCTATTTTCAGTGATAGTCCCTTTAATAACACATACATATGTTCACGGCTATAAATCCCTAGAAGGGGTTTAACTTCTAATAACACCTTCTAGGGATTAAACTTTAGTTACAGAGAACACATTAAGAAAAATCTGTGTGTTCTTTGAAACATCCTCTGTAACAAATAAGCTTACTGCTTTTGAGAAACGTCACATCTTCCCGCTAAATGCACATGCAAGTTTCCAGCCTAAATAACAAGTTTGAATAACTTTCTTTCTCTTCTTTTCTCTGCTCCCACCTATATGTTGCCCCACAACCGTTTGTGATTTGTCTGTTTTCACTATAAATCATTTCCAGCTGTCTTAAGACCCGGTGTGGTGACTGTAACCGAATCTGACGGCAAGCTTGTCAAGATCTTTGTATCCTCCGGAACCATCACTGTCAATGATGACTCCTCATGCCAGGTTTGTGCAGTTATTTGTTCATTTTGATATAAGGTAGTGTTTTTGCGAGATCAATTTAAAATATGCATCGGAGCTACTCCTCTGACTAATAAGTACATACATACATACAAATACTCACGGCTATAAATCCCTAAACGGGGTAGCCAGAGCTAAGGAATTAGAAATTCCTCAGCCACTTTTGTTAATCTGAGTAAGGAAAAGATGGTAAAATAAAGGTTATTGGTGATGAGTCTCCAACCGCATCGCACAAAAATCCCTTAAAAGCCCCAATACCGTTAGTTGCCTCTTACGTACATCGTACACCCACCAGAAGAAATGGGGTAGTGCTATTCTAAGCCGACACTACACAGCAATTTTAAACATACATACATACATATACTCACGGCTATAAATCCCTTAACGGGGTAGCCAGAGCTATGGTATGAGAAATTCCTCAGCCACTTTTGGAAGTAAACATATAATTTTAAATATTTATTGTTTTTTAGGTCTTGGCAGAGGAAGCTCACACCTTGGATAGCTTGGACCGTAGTGCCGCCCAAGAGGCTCTTAACAAAGCGCAATCTGAATTTAACTCAGCTAGCAATGAGAAGGTGATTATATTGCTATGATACATACAAACATGTACTCAAGGCTATAAACCCCTAAAAGGTGTAACCAGCTAAACAGAGCTTAAGAACTAAAAATTCTCAAGGCACGGAAGTTAGTGAGGAAAAAATAATTTTGTTCATAATGGGTCTTCAACCTACCCTAACCCTAAGTTGTCTCTTACGAATACACACCGGAAGAATTGGGGTAGTGTTATTCTAATCAGACACTAAAGAGCAATTGATTAGATATTAATGCAAAAGGTTTTGGAGTACTGCTGTGTAGTGTCGGCTTAGAATAGCACTACCCCATTTCTTCCGGTGGGTGTACGTAAGAGGCGACTAACGGTATTGGGGCTTTTAAGGGATTTTTGGGCGATGCGGTTGGAGACCCATCACCACAACCTTTATTTTACCATCTTTTCCCCACTCAACTTCCAAAAGTGGCTGAGGAATTTCTGATTCCTTAGCTCTGGCTACCCCCCTACTAGGGATTTATAGCCGTGAGTATATGTATTATTATTATTAGACGGGCGGTAAAAGCCACGGGTTTCCGCACTGAGCCCGGCAAGGCGGACCATTGTACGTGGACCAAGTGGTCAACTAGCTCTCCCAGCCTAATTCCGTCCAGAAGGCAAGTAACTTATCCAGGTCAGCTACCGCCCCTGGGAGCGACTTTATTGTTCCTATAGTGTTTTTTCGGATATCGGCCACTCCAGTGCATTCCTGGAGCACGTGAGCGACCGTCTCATCAGCCTTCATGCACGCACGGCATAGAGGGCTGTCGGTATATGTATGTATGTATGTATGTTTTGGAGTGGCAGCCACGTACCAGATGAAGCAGTGTGGGTATGATACCACAAGGTAGACTAAAGACTTTGAAAATTACGGGAGGCTTATTGATGAGGACAGCCCAGTCTTCTGTTGTGGAAATCAGAGGCCTATTTCAAAAGTGGACTTCTTATTAGCTGATGTTGATGACATGTTAAAAAGACTTACTTTTAAATAGGTTTATAAAGGAAACATGTATGTATACATGTACAAAGTGATTATCCATAGTCTCTACCTACCCCAGTAGGAACTAATGATGCAAGTGTGTATGCGATATATACTACATGTATATGAGTGAGTGAGAGAGTACATAAAATGAGTTTCTTGTTGCTTCTTCTCTTTACAATTTTTTTCCAAAGCAACAATGGTAGATAGAGAAAGGTATTTTTTTTGTCATTTAGAAGCGCCAAACCCACTTAGCTTGCCAACCCGCATTTTTGTCACTAGTCTAGTTTTAATACATTGGGTAGATATGATTCTTTATATATAGGCCAACGGGTTGTTTCGGCTTATTCCGTTTATCCACCCTAAAACAGACACCCTAAGGCGGATATTCAAAAACGCGTGTCCTTCTATCCACCCTGAACGGGGTGGATATCCGTAATGCATATAATATGTTTCTTCCGATTTTCTACCCTGCCTACGTACAGTCATTTACAGAAAAATAACCCTAAGTTTTAATTTGTAGTTTTTTTGTTAGGAGTTTCTTTCTTCTTATGGTTTCATTTGTCATATCGGTTATTTTGAATGGTTTTCACCCAAATACTAAATACCAACCCTATAGGAACAATAAATATTAAATTAAAACTTCCCACCAAGATAATTTTATTCAAACTGAAGGTAGGTATGTTTATCTTAAGTATTTTAATGTTCACGAAATTTCTTGGACCCGTTGTTGTGTATGTTTCTGTAAATGACTGTACTTGGGGTAAAAAAATCGGAAGAAACATATTATTACAAATTACGATTATCCACTCTGTTCAGGGTGGATTGAAGGACACGCGTTTCCGAGTATCCGACTTATGATGTCTGTTTTAGGGTGGATAAACGGAATAAGCCGAAACAACCCGTTGCACAGTGATTCGCGTAGAACAAGCTAGATGGACAAAATTATTTTTCGACTCGAATGGCTCTATATGTGCTTAATCATACGTATTCTGTACTTTGTTTTGCATTTCATGACTTAAGGTAAATGGGAGGGGGGTAGTGTAAATAAAAACACAAAGAATGAAAAAATAATATATATATATATATATTTAAAAAAATGCAAAAATCATGTATTCTTCCACATTAAACATTTTTCTAAACTTAAAACTAATATAAAAAACAAATGTTTACAAGTCAGTTACTTAAAAAATAATATTCTATACATGTTACAATCATTCCCTATCACTATCATCATCTGAAGAATCCGACTCTATGTAATCATTTTCATTACGAGGGATATTTACATAAGGTCGCGAAATGGGCACTGAAGGCGGGATAACTAATTTTAAAACTTCCGAATTTAACTTTTCAGGTTTTTTCCTGGGTATATCTCTGAAGGCGTTAATTAAAGGGTCGGATGTAGTTAAAAGCATGTGTAATAAGTCTGTATTCGTGGCAATGCGAGACGTCTTTCGCGTATTGTGCAAGCGAAATCGGCGCAGGTCTTTATTACGCGCTTCTAGGGCTTCTTCGGAGAATTGTCCAATTGGAAGAAGTGCTGTCTTTATTACCTGTATACTATGCACAAGGATCTTATGCACGGTAACGGGCATGAAATACCATGAATACAGACTTAGATACAGCTCACGCGTTTCACGACAAGCTTCTTCAAATTTCTCTAAATTTATATCATAGCCTGAGGCAAGGGTTCTTAAGATAATATCAAATTTTCTTATGAGCTCAACATTCAAACCTGTAATCTCTGCACTCTTATCTGCATTAGCAAAAAATCTACGCGCTGTGTTTCCATCGTTTGTGTTTCCGTATCCTGGCTTTGGTTTGTCCACTATCAACCCTTCTTTCTTAAATAACAACTTGATTTTGTCTGAGCGCTGTTTCACACTTTGTTTTTCATCTGCACTTCGGGCCTGCCATTTTTTGGTGTCAAGGCGATAACTAATGTGTAACAAGCACTCAAAGCTACGAATCCAAGCATGCAAAGTGGACAAACCAAAGCCAAAATCGTGTTCTACGCTAAAAGTGTCCGTTAAGGGCTCGTTCATCATTTTTGGTGTTGCTTTGCATATATAACAAGTTTGAGAAGAGCGTGTTTCCGTCAACGCGTTACAAATCTTACCATCTACCATACTAAAGATAAAATTATGTTCAACAGAAATTTGAGTATCACCAACTGAACATAGTGTTGGAAGTAGGAGCGAAACTTCTTCCAACACTTTATTAGTTTCAGCTACAGTGAAATCGGTGGTTTCTTTGGAAAATATAAATTTTATAGGACGGCAGTTCATTGTCGAAGAAGGGTGGGGATTTTGCCAAATAATTATATCACCATGATATAAACGTAATGGCACGAAACAAAATACGAGCAAGAACTCATCTGTGGCCTCATGATCTTCAAATTTCTGTTTGTAGGTACTGTGGCCGGAACTACCGTCACAGCCCCACTTACTTATTAAAGTGAATGACGAATTTTGTGGAAGCACACTTCTTATAACTTCTTCCTGTGTTTTTACTAATCTCTCAGCAGTTTTGTCTAAAATCGATTGTAGCTTAATTTCTGCGCGTGTTTCCGTTACAGAAATGTGCTCCGAAGGGGGATAACAGGATAAAAAACACTTACGTATACTATAGTATGATGGAAACACTTTATGTCCCGCCTTCATTTCCCACTTCCTCGTAGCTTTGTACGTGTGACTTGTACACTTAGCGTCCATATAATAGGCACACGCTTCAATATTGGTGAGAAGTCTTCCATTAGGGCAGGATACATTTTGCTCAACACTTGTTCCATCAGTCGCTCGCTTTATAGCTTGGGCAACGTTCCGCTTGCCTTCCGATCTACTAGCTACTTCTGCAGCAATTGCCAACTCTTTTGCACTCCACTCAGAAACGATGCCGTCCACACGTCGTTTTTTTGTTTTATATGATGACTCCTCAAAGCTCTTTTGAGGTCTTCCCGGTCGCTGAGCACCCTCAGTAGAAGTGGTGGCAACTGGAGGGTTAACAGACACCTTGAAATGAAAGTCTGTGCCTTCCAGCCATGTTTTATGCATAGAGAGAAACCTTTCCCTAATGCGACTAGCACTTTTCCATTTCTGGGCTATTTTCGTGCTACTAGCAGCGATGCTCTTGGTGATTTAACGCAAGGATACTTCGGTTATATTTGAGAGATCAAATTTAACCGAAAGATAATCGAAAATGCGTGAATTTCTGTTTTCTTTATCGTGTTTGATCCACTCTTCGAAAAATTCAATTTTCGAAACACTAAGCACTTGCTCTGTAAAAAAAATAAAAAAAAATGTTAGAGCAAAAAAGGAGCATGGAGAATGATGTTTAATATTAAGTTTAGGCTTAGATCTACGACATATATAAAATCTAACCCGGAGACATGTGGAGACAAAAAGTTGCAGTCTATAAAACATTTAAAATGAAATTATTTTTTTGTGTTTTTCCCACTATCCTTTAGACCGTAAAATTTTATTGGATTTAGTTACCTAGGAGTAAGATTTATATAAAAATATAATGTTCTTACCTGTACTAATAGGATCCATAGCACAAAACACTGATTCGTTTACTGCACAAGTCATGAGGTGTTGTCGAATGTGTGGCAAAATTGCAACTGAGACGATTACAAATTAGTAATAATCGTCATTACTTACCCTTTAACACCTCATTAGCAAGCCATAACGGGACTTTGCACAATCAATTCTTGGAAATGAGATAATAGGGTTGTTCTTGACAACATAAAACGATCAATTCCAGGAAATTGGACAATGACTTTTGTCCACCTAGCTTGTTCTACGCGAATCACTGTGCGTTGGCCTAATATAAAGAATCATCTCTACCCTGACGACATGATACTACTATGCGACATGATAGTCCAGTGGGTAGAACTACCGCCCGAAAACAGAAGGGCGTGAGTTCCAGTCCTGGGTCGGGCCTACACAAATTTGTCTTTACTAAAGTCATATGTGTGGTTAATTTATCATGGTTGTTAACGGTGAGGGAAAACATCGTGAGGAAACTCACATGGCTGAGTTGTACTTAGTCATGTGACAGTGTATTCGTACAAAACGGCGATAGGCCTGCCCCCTATCACGTGAGTACACTGTCTAAGCAAAACGTGTGTACCTTCTGTGGACACTAGATGGCGCTGCCATGTGAGTTCAGAAGTATTGGTACCTCTGCCAACCCCTTCGGGGATAAACGCCGTGAATGTTTATGTTATGTATGTATCTCTACCCTATGTATTAAAACTTGACTAGTGACAAAAAGGCGGCCTGGCAAGCTAAGTGGGTGTGGCGCTTCTATATGACAAAAAATACCTTTCTGAGTATCCGACTTAAGGAGGCTGTTTTAAGGTGGATAAACGGAATAACCCGTTGTTTCGCCTGCCCCGGCGGGGTCAGTGATTATTGCGCTGTAAAATAACAGTCATAATTTTTGCCATGGCATACAGTGAAACTATAGAAGCAATAAAATACTAATCTAGTTTTATCTTTTCAGGCCAAAGCTGAAGCAGCCATTGCAGTAGAGGTTGCTGAAGAAATCGTGAAGGCTGCAAGCGGTTAATTAAGGATTTTAATTTAAAGGATATTTAATTGTTCAGCGATACCAAGTCTAGATTCAATCAGTTGAATTCACTATCGTGGTTCTTGTAATAAATATATTGTATAGGTCATTTTTGTTTTTTATTTTCTATAACCATCTGGACAAGGAATAGAACAAAATATTAAAGTCTGATCAAAAATCAAAATATTCTTTATTAAACCAAGTACTAATTACTAGGTAACCAAACAAGTGTTAGGGGATATCGTGATTCCGATTGTGAAATACATTACAAGGTTTAATAATTTAATATAGTAACTTTTCGAAAACTGATTAAGCAAGTATTAATCCAAGATTTTGCAACCGTTGTTTTTTTTTATGCTGCCTCTTCCGATGGCTAGAGATTTTGCCTCACGACGGCTTATTCCGTTTATCCACCCTAAAAAATCCTCCCTAAGGCGGATATTCGGAAACGCGTGTCCGTCTATCCACCCTAAACGGGGTGGATATCCGGAATGCATATAATATGGTTCTTCCGATTTTTTACCCCAAGTACAGTAATTTACAGAAACATACACAACACAAAATGGGTCCAAGGAACATCGTGAACATTAAAATACTTAAGATAAACATACCTATTTTCTTACTTACAGTTTGAATAAAAATATCTTACAAACTTAGGGTCTTTTTTCTGTAAATGACTGTACGTAGGCAGGGTAGAAAATCGGAAGAACCATATTATATGCATTCCGGATATCCACCCCGTTCAGGGTGGATAGACGGACACGCGTTTCCGAATATCCGCCTTAGGGAGGATTTTTTAGGGTGGATAAACGGAATAAGCCCTCACGACTCAGAGGTCTCGGTTTGTTTCACCCCGTTATACGTATATTAAAATAGTGTAGTGTAATAAATTATTCATCGAAGGCAATAAGGACCATATAATATTACACTTTTTCAACTATCGCGGTTTGTGGACATAATATATAATAATTGGAATTCACCAACGACAATGCGACTAGTAGGTGTGCCAAAACGTCGGTCTAACATATCACATAGTGATTTAAAAACATTGTCGTTGGTTTATCCCGATTATTATGTATAACATAACTTTTATTACAATTTTGTGCATACATACGTACAGCTATAATATCTAGAAGGGGAAGCCTAATTAGAAATTCGACAGCCATTTTTGGAAAGTTGAGTAGGGAAAAGATGGTAAAATAAAGGTTGTTGGTGATGGTTCAAAAATACCATAAGTCGCCTCTTACGTACACCCACCGGAAGAAATGGGGTAGTGCTACTCAAAGCCGACACTACACAGCTATTATTTTGTAGGGCTCGGTTTATTACTGGCTAAGGCATTTATTTACTGAAGAATGTTGTTGATTGTAGAATAGTATTACCCCATACCTTGTCTTGGGTAGAAGCGGGCGAAGAGGGAGCAAACCCATCACCAGAAGGGCAAGCACGAGCCGTGGGATAAAGCAGCCATCTCTTACGCACTTAGTATCGTATACTGCCATCTCATTCTAACCGTTATCGTGTCGATAAAATAGCGCTCGCGCTTGCTATACAGAAAGCCTTACGATATTTTAATATTCCCTCCTCTAAGCTTCAAAACTGGATAAGGATTTGTTGAATATGTAGGTTAATTTAGGCTATGGCTTGGTATTAAGAACAGAATATGTTAGGAAGATATAGAAATAAAACACCAATTTAATCGGTTGAAAATTGAGTAGTTTATTCAACACAAATCAAAATACAAAGTTTGTATTACAAACGCTTTGGTACAAACAGCTGTTCTAAATGTATTAAACCATGTTAAATGAGTCGCGGCAACACAATGGAAAGTGCGAGGACTTCAAAGCTAAATATTGACAAAGAAATCTGTTTGCGGGCACTAGCTTGCGTTAATATATCTTCTTTCATAATAATTCATCTCGAATAACATTTAATTTGTTCTTTCATCTAGGATTCTTATAGCGATTTTTCTCTAATTGGAAGGATTATTCAGAAGATATCAATGTTGATAGGAAGTCGCGGGGCCTAACTAAGTTGGGTTGCCAGCAATTACATTTATTGAGTAATCAGTATTTTAATTATTATTAATATTCAGAAGTTACCTTATTAGAAATTCCATAAAATTTTGGTAATAATTAGTAGATAGATTGGAATAGAAGGTGGCAACCCTGACTACAAGCTTACTATTTTTCAAGCTTACACGACGAATGCACAACATATAATGGAAACATCTAGAAAATTTGACACTAACGCGTCTTATCACTAATTTCTTTGAATAGTCATAGTAGGATTAAAATTACATTTTATTTAGTTTAATATTATAATGTGATTATTAAAATGCACCTTAATTATAAACTACTAACTCGAAAAGCATTTTATTAAATACTTGCTGAATTAGGTGTTCAGTTGGCAGATTAGTATGTGAGCGATTCTTGTCTATTTTATATACCTGTAGTTTCACACTGGTTATTTGTATACATTTGCGATAATGGTTTAAATTCCATAGTAAATATTAGATACGTGTAACTTGAAAGTTACTAACTAGCTACTGAGTACATAGTATTTTTAAGTGTTGATTACTAGAGAATCTTACGACCTAATTTATTTTTTAAAATGATTACACTTAAATGCAACAAAACACATTCAATATACAAATAATAGGAAATGGCAATCCAACGTAACGGTATATTGGTGTTTCAATAATAAAAATAACTCTGTCAAAGGAAGCATCGTTACAGCTCGGAAGCTGACTTGATTAATATCAAACTTATCTAATGATTACAAAATATTTATTAGAAATTCATTTAAAAACCTAAAAAATGGGACAAAATATCACAATACATATTATATGTTGAGCTTAATTTAAATCGACTAAAAAGTAAAAGCACCCTCCCTCTTGACTAAAAACCATTTTTTAAATTAAGCTGAACAAATAAAACACAAAATAACTTAGGGGTTAATAAAAAAATGTACTGTTAAAACAGTATCTGGTGAATTCCAGAGTTGTTGGGCAAGGAAATTTTGGATTTCAGACTTTCATTTTGAACAAAATACTCGAATCGATACGCTAGTTTGAGGCTGACGTTCTTTTACCAGTATTTTGTTCTAGGAGGAGTTTAAGGGTTGGGTTTAGTCACGTTACATTCAAGATTTCATATTTTTTTATCTACCACAACCAATTTTTTACCACTACATTGAATGACGCACCGAGATCTACAACAACTCTGAAATCACGACAGAATCAATGCTCTTACACATTATGGCACAAAAAATGCGCGCAAAATAAATCCAGCCAACTAAGTTGGGATAAATTTAAAATAAAAGAAACCTAAAACATTTAAAAGCGACACACATAATAACACTATTTTGGCACAACACCATTAGAAGAATGTAAAAAATCAAATTATGCGCGCGTGAATTGGTAACATATTGGAAGAATTGGGAAGTGATACCAGGTGAGAAAAATGTTAAACTTGGTAGATTTTATTGCAGTGTTAAGATTGTGATGAGATGAAAGTGATGGTGGAAAATAAGTGATGAAAGGTTGTGTGTCGCTTTTATGAGTCGTTTACAGATTACACTGCCACAGTATCGTAGGCTGTGAGTCCCCGCCCGTGGATTGCTTGCTGGGGGACTGGGGTGCTTGCTTCTGGTCTGAAATTTTATTTAGAGATAAGAATTTACAATAAATTTTATGCAATATGTCTGTTATAAATGCAGTGAACATCAGCAAACGTGATACATAAATAAAATCTGAAAATGGGAATGCATCATGCCTGGAGTCATGAAACACAAAAACTCGAAGGGTTAGGAACATAAACAGACAAAAAGTGCATATTAAAGGTTAGCCACAAATAAATTAGAACATATAACGAACAGGCAACAGAATCGCACGTACATCGACTTACTGAGTCCTGAAGATTGTATGCAGAACAAATACATGCTTTATTACGAGCACAATACAGTTAATACATTAAATTAACACAAGACATTTCATACGCATTCCTCTTCTACCGCACAAACAAAGGATCGGCTGTTTTACTAATTTCATGTTATCTGTATTAATATTACAATGAAATGATATTATAAATGTATACCTATTTTCTTGTGCTTAAATTTCAAAACATGAGGTTTACAAAAATATATTATATAGTTTTATGGACATCGTATTCCAAGAATAAAGCGGGTATTTCACGAAATAGTTCAAAGATTACGGTAGCATGTGAACTAGTAGCGTATAGCTAACTGAGACTTACCTAGCCTATCACACTGCCTTTTCACTTGCTAATGTACTGTTTGAACCATATCGTATAATATCCGCTTAATCTATCATGAATGTAATTTGTAAATGTGCTTGTTGAAATATATTATTCACTCGCATGCATTGATATATTGCAGTTGGTGGTGTAAGGTCTAAAGACTGACCTGTCAATGAGTTTCCTCATTTCCTCGGTGTGAATGCCGTCCTTGGCTGTGTGGCCTCTTACTGCAACAACACATCATCTGGACTACTCTAGACATTTCATTGGGATATGCCCCACTATTCTGCTCGATACAGTGACCTCAAATTACTTTTTAAGGCTATTTGACTTGTACATGGTAACCCTACACGACTATATAAGGATTTAAATAGTGAAGAGATTCAAATTTTACTTCTCGGACTTAAAGTCGTAATTCTCACTTCTTCTACGACGGATAATATAAGATGCAACAAATAAAATTGTAGGAACAAAAACATGAATACTTTTTAATAAACTAGTTCTAAATAAGCTAGAAATTTCTTTCATAATATACTATGGATAAAGTTAATACTCTAAAACAGATGTGTGATAGTTATTTTGTTTTCCTATCTACCGATAGCTTTACTAGCTAGCTAGAGCTACAGAATTTAAAAACACTTAGCTAATTTTGGAAGTTTAATGGGAAACATATTGTAGAATAAAGTATGGTTGGTGATGGGTCTCCCTTCAGTCACTTCGCCTCACAATCACTTAAAAAGCCCAAATGAGGGTATTATTATACGGCTTTTCTAAGTGCCCTAATATATAGTGTAACGGAATTTAACACAATAAGGATAGCACAGTAAGCTTTTGCTATATCATCGTCTTAGACACTTGCCAATTTTAACCTGGGGACCGAACACTGTTTAGGGATGCTTAAACAAATCAAATATCATTATTAACCATACCGTCAAATAGCCTTTGATAAACATAAAATTTGAAGTATCTTGTAAGTGCACACATTGTGCGCTTATTGACATAAACAATTCTAAATAAATAATGCAATAATATTAAAAGATAGATTACATTGATTTGAGGTCAAGTATCACAAGAACATTCTCAAGTAGTTTCAGAGATCTAGAACTATGTAAAAATATAAGTAAATAAGGATATAATTTAATGTAACACGGTCACAAAACTATACACGTATTTGAAGAAAATTTATGAAAATCCCAAAATAAATCATTGGCGACTGACGAAATATAATACTGAAATATTAACCAAGTTAAATAAATATAAATTATATTATACACATTTTTTTAGGTATGGTTATATTAACTTTTATTTCGCCAATTGTCAATAGAATAAAGAATATTTGGAAAAGTATTTACAGCCAATTGATTACTAAATACATCTCTCAATTATAAATGATGTTCATGATTAATTTACTTTAATGTTCTTATAGACACTAAACCATCAACTGTGGACTTTAATCCTGCGATAATTACATAAATAATACTTTATAATTGAGAGATATATTGATTTTTTGATAATTTAAGCCAATACCCAGTACTGCATGCTGTCAGTCACAATTTCGTTAACAAAAACTAAAGATAATATATAATTAAATATTTATATTTTACCGTCTTCTGCTAAGGTGTCAGCCGCGGGAGCAAAGAAACCAATTTAATAAATTAATACTCTAATTCATAACGATAAATAGCTTGTTAGTTAATCGTAGCTATAATTAATATTTTTAATTTGAATACAAATTTATTTGGTATATTTAACAAAATCGTACAATAATTCAGTTGGATTTAAAACTAAAATGAGAGGTTGTTAAACTATTACTACGTCTGCAACTTTAAGTTTTAACTAAAATCAAGTATAAAAAGTACGGTGCCGATTCCTTGGGTTTTAATTCATGAACATGGCACATCATATTACTCTATAAATTGAGGAGATATCCAATTTGATATAATCATAATGATATAACAGTTTATATGAATGGTAATGTAGTTGAAAATAATTTATTAAAAATATGAAACAATTAATTGATAAAACTAACAAGCTATGAAAACAAAACATAATAAAAATGATCAAAAAAATTTCACAAAAATTTGGAGTTGTAATATCCTTAACAGAAGAAGGGTAATGAAATAAAAAAAAGATGATGTAGTATAATCAAAAGGAAAAGGGAATTATTTATCATATTATTCAACTTAAACATAAAAGAGCAATTTCGTTATTTTTATTTATCATATTAACCAACTTGAACATGAAAAAGTGATTTCATATTTTTTTTGCAGATTTATTATATATATATATATATATATATATATAGCGGTAAAAAATAATAGGAATTTCAATACTTTAGATGCTTTAATGTTTTTTGACATGAATTCCTCATGTGGGGATTATTACTCATAAATAAAAGATGTTATTAAAGGAAAGAAAAATTTCGACACTGGCGGGGTTCGAACCCGCCAGTGTCGAAATTTTTCTTACCTTTAATAACATCTTTTACTTTAGATGCTTTTTATAATTTATATCAATTTATAACACATCTACTCATATATTAATTTATGTTTAATATTTTCAACTACAACTTTATTAAGGAAAATAATTTTACGTTCACCAAGAATCTTTTAATGAACACCTAAACTTTTAAATGAGCATCTAATCTCGGATTAGGTGCATAAATAAGTATTTTTGATGCAACATCAGATTTGGGTTAGGTTAGGTTAGACTTTATTGAGGTATCGTTAAATACTAGGCCTTTATTAAGAATAATAATATGTTTAAAATAAACTTTTTTACGTGTGTTACTTATTATAGGTTTGAAAACATGATGTATTTTTGTTTTTGTAGTTAAATTTGCATAACCTAATATTTTTTTTTATCTATTCCTAACTATCATATTTTTTATAATAGTGATAATCTCGCGTCATACCTGGATAGTTCCTTGGCTGGTCGCACTCGGCCTCGCTGATCTCGTTGGAGTCCTTGCTCTCGTTGAAGGAGGAGGAGCAGTTGTTGTCGGCGTTGCGCGGCGGCGGCGGCGGCGGCGACGGGGACGCGCTGCACTTGCGGGGGGCTGCGGGGGGGGGTCACTTTAGCTGGGGTTGCAACGTTAAAGATACGCTAGCCAGTACACCCAGACATATGATATGCGCTTGTGATCACTTATCAGCGGCCCGGGCGCCTCTGCTTTTTAATTATGAAATTCCGTCAACGGTTGAGAGGCGCCCGGGTGCCTCTGTCAGAGCGCACCACTTAACACGTTATTTGTGATAGTAAAAGACTTGTTTTGCATACTGTATTGTAGCCGCCGAGATCGATGAATTATTTTAGCGGAAATAATAATTTAAACTTTTTTAACGGTGTTCCTCTGAGGGGTTGAGCACGATTTGATTCATTTGGTAAAATATAGCGGCGGCGGTGAGACGCTGCACTTGCGGGGGGCTGGGGGGAGGGGGTCATTAGCTAGGCAATATGATATACGCTTGTGATCTTAAGCGTGATTTGATTCATTTGATAAAATGTAGCGGCAACGGCGACGCGCAGCACATAGTAGCGTCTCTGTCATAATACTACATCGCGGTATCTAAATGTGTTTCTAGCAAATTATAAGTTTGTTCACAGCGGGGTGCACTAGCCAGTATATCTTTACTGTCACCACAGAATGGTCAAGTATTGTAAGTCCCTGCTCTCGTTGAAAGAGGACGACCAGTTATTGTCCGCGTTACCGATACCGCGATGTAGGATTCTGAGACGCTGTTGTGTGCGAAGCTAGGCGGTACCTATTTACCAATTACCCAGTTCAGTGTCAGCAGTGAGGCCATTGAGAAATGCAGTAGAGAGTCGAGGGATCGCCACAGTAGAAACAGCAAAGATATGCTCCCACACTAGTTTTACTATAGCGGGTTGGTGAATAGTCAAATATTTTAAGTCCTTGCTAAAATATGACAAACAGTTGTTGTTTTCGTTGCACGGCTTTGGCGGCGGGAGGGAGGGGACGCGCTGCATTTACGGGGGGCTGAGGGGGAACTATTGGGTTAGATATAATATACACTTTTGATGTTAAGTGCAATTTTTCACTTAATAAAATTTATAGAAATGGAATACTACCTTTTACATACATACATACATATACTCACGGCTATAAATTCCGTAACGGGGTAGCCAGAGCTTTGGAATGAAAAATTCCTCAGCCACTTTTGGAAGTTGATTGGGAAAAGATGGTAATAATAAATGTTTTTGGTGACGGGTCTCCAACCACATCGCCCAAAAATCACTTAAAAAGCCCCTATACCCTTAGTCACCTCTTACGATCACCCACGGGTAGAAATGGGGTAGTGTTATTCTAAGCCGACACTACACGGCACAATCTACTAATACTACCTTTTAGACAACGAAAATGGAGCTCTCTGCTATATAACGAACGAGGCACTGGCGACTGAGCACTGGTAGTAAAACCGATCGGAAGAGGTTACAGCGGCCTTTCGTAGGTTGGTATGCGATCCTAATAAAGCTGGGCGTCATTGTGATTCTGGGTTACATGGTAGAAAATAAATGCTGACGACCTCTGATGAAAAATTGGCTACTTGTCAAGGCCCTGGACTATCGTACTAGCAAGGTAAGGAGTGTGGTGTATACGTACCGACAATGCTAGGGCGTGATCCGTAATGGTTGTCGTAAGGAGTTCCGTAAGCTCCGGTGTATTGTTCGTCTTCGGGTTGGCAGCAAGCGGGCTCGTCGTACTCGGGGCCGCAGCCGTACGCCACGCGGGAGTAGCGGGCGCGCTGGGAACAAAAAAATACTGGTGTAAATAGAGGATCTACTATATGCTAAATGGCACAGGAAGTAAAAACTTTTAGTACGTTAACAATACGTTTTGATGTCGGCTTCCCAAATACTTCTGACTCGTGTGCTAATGATTAGTTTCAATAAGACAAATAGAAATACAAATATTTCTTTAATTATATGGTCGATTATTATTATTATTTAGTGTCAAAATTATTTATTTATATTTATTTAAAATCTGTGACCGTAAAAAAATAAAATATATTTATTATTAATTGTCTAAAGCACGAAAATTATTAGTCTTACTGCAATGATTGTCGATTCAATCCCTAGACAACATCTAGTTATAGTAATTAGACAATCCTTATATTATAATTTAAAGTGCGTAACTGTAACTTTTAGTACAAAATATTACGAAATTTAATTAGAGTCTAAGTCATAATTTGCCGTGTAGTGTCGGTTTAGAATAGCACTACCCCATTTCTTCCGGTGGGTGTACGTAAGATACGACTAACGGTATGTGGCTATTAAGGGGTTTTTGGGCGATGCGGTTGGAGACCCATCACTAACAACCTTTATTTTTACTATCTTTTCCCCACTCAAATTTCCAAAAGTGGCTGAGGAATTTCTAATTCTTTAGCTCTGGCTACCCCTTCCTGGGATTTATAGCCGTGAGTATATGTATGTATGTATGTCTAAGTCATAATTTAAAACATCAAATTTAAAAAGTTTACAAGAAAAATTTATTATCGATATTTCCATGATACAGACCATTCACATTTATTTTACCTCTGACATTAATTTTCATTTAAGTTATGTTAACATTACTTGCTGCGAAGTGTGTCCAGTGCTCCGTGGTGTTCTTAGCTTTTTTTACTGCTTTTGATATTGTTATAAGTTATACCATGCCTATAAGGATTCAGATTACCACCAAAAAATATATCTTATGGCTAGATGTAAAATAACTGTGAACGGACTGGTTCGAAATAAAATCTAATTGACACAATCAACTCACATATTGGTCTTCCTCAGCGCAAGTAGCAGGGTCGTCGTATTCGGGAGCAGTAGAGTAGATGGCGCTCTGACCTCCTTGCGAGTTCTTGCGGGCGTAGCGGCTATTGGCGCGAGGCTAAATAAAAATTTATACTTTGTTAGGATAAATCATTGTTTGTAATGTGTTACAGTATTTTATGTCCGAGATTTAGGTAGGTTGGGCTGTGGTTCGCTTAAATAATAATATAAGTGACCCAAGATTAAGCGATAACTTTAAACTAGAAAATGCGCCTGGTAGAACCTAGTAAATGAAAAATTAATGAATGATTTCTATTAAGAATACAATTTTACCAAAATAATATTTTAATATTGTTAATTTTTTTTTAAAGTTCCTAGGTACCATCAGACCGACTCCCTGGTTCATAACCATGAACATTGAATTCTGGACTTTGTGAAACGCAAAACTTTACATTTAACATTCAGGGCTTACCATGCTCTGAGATCCGGCACGAGAATGAGCAGGGTGGTGAGGATGAGGATGAGCCATGGTTCCAGCGTGAGGGTGGTGGTGAGGGAAAGCCATGGCCTTGGTTGGGTCCATTTCCTCACGGAATCCGAGCAAATGGAAAGTAGCGTAAGGGCAGATTTCATCTTCCATGCCTGCAATAAATATATAGTATGATGAAAAACGTTATCCAAGTTGTGAATGTCGGTTATTTGGTGATGCTGTTCATGCCAGCATGCATTGTATCTGTGAAGATAGGTGCAATATGTTGTTTTAGTAAATACAGTGACTCAATCACAGTGACTTTGTGATATGACCGTCCTGAGTTAGTAATTGCCAATTTTAGTAAACTTGTTAATTTAATCCGTCCTACATTTTATTTTATTATTTTATTGAATTTTAAAAGTGCATCTGACTTCAAAGTATTTAGTATTTATCGTCAGAAATAAGAATTAGCCCGTTGAGGAACAACATATTTTTACTATTATTAATGATTAATTTTAGTTTTACATATTTGTACTTCAAAAAAATCACAAGTACGCAAGATAAATTTTCTCTTTTATTTATGTGTAAAAGCAACACATCGTATAGTAAAGTTATAAAAAAACATACAAAATGATACTAATACATGAAATGACATTATTAATTCGACAAACAATAGTACAAAAGTAAATTAGGTATGTAGAACGTATTATACACTGAAATTATTCATCATTAGAAACCTATAAACACTTTGCAACGGATATAGTTTTGAGGAAAATATTATGCACTCCTTGTTGGGAGCTTTTTTTACATCAAATCTCAAACTATCTCGATTATAATTAAGTACATACATAATACAAAAAAAGGGTTAGTTAACAAGCAAACACATAAAAATAGTTATTGTACTTACAGTTGTCGATGCTTTCTTTAAATACAAACTTATTGGGATCTACAATACATTGGCATTATATTCTTGTATGAACTGCTTTGACGATTAAAATATATGATCATACCAATCTAAGTCATATTTTATAGTAAATTCCAGAATGTTTGCATCGAAAGAAAACCTTTTGCTACAGGCAGGCAGGTTAGTCCACTCCACACGATGATGTTAGTAAATTTAGTCTACAATATATTCAACAGTAAAACAACAAAACTTCTTTATACGTGGAAAGATTATGATTTCATTTAAAATTTAAAACGATTGATACAAAACTTGCTGTGTACTGTCGGCTTAGAATAACACTACCCCATTTCTGCCAGTGGGTGTACGTAAGAGGCGACTAACGGTGTTGGGGCTTTTAAGGGATTTTTGGGCGATGCGGTTGGAGACCCATCACCAACAACCTTTATTTTGCCATCTTTTCCCCACTCAACTTTCCAAAAGTGGCTGAGGAACTTCTATTTCCTTAGCTCTGGCTACCCCTTCTTGGGATTTATAGCCGTGAGTATATGTATGTATGTATATATGTACAAAACTTGATACATCAATTATTTAGAAATTTATTCCCAGAGTTTTTGGTATAAAACAGATAAGATATAAGTTTTGTTTATTTACTCGATGAATATGCTTACAAAAATAGTCATTAAGTCCACACTTCATCCATATAGAGTGTATATGTATATGTGTAGTGAAGATCAGTTCATCCATCGACTTCACAAATTCATCATTTTGTCGTTTCCGCAATTCCACAACAGTCCTGCACTAAAACTTTCCTTCCTCTCCTACAACACCAATCTTATTATTCTTATTATAGAAATTAGATATCCATGCCAATAACTCCAAACATTCTTATAACTCGTTACCTATATGGCTGGTGTCAATAGACGGAGCGCGAAACGGTCTGCGGACCCGCTCGTACTTCTGTGTAATGTATCTTTCATTTCGTCGCTTCTTATAAACACGTCCGTCCAAAACTGCATTAAAACTATCTTTCATATCACAACACCGTTCATTCTTCCTCATCTTTAAACCCAAAGTAGTAACGTAGTGTAATTAAATCCCGGTTTAGTATAAAAATCCACAGACTGCATAAGTTCCTTTAACGGAACGGTCTCTGAACCCGCTCGTAGTGTTGACCGTCTATACCATATTCGACAATACATGCATACTATTATTTATGTTATTTACATATATTACTTTTGTTGTTGTTTCCAGTGTTTTCTTTATTTTGTCATTTCTTATACACATGGCCTTCCAAAACATTCCTTCATACAAACTTTCTTCTGTCTCCTAAAACACCAATCATTTTCAATTACAATCCATGCCAATAACACCAATCATTCTCCATTTTAAAACCCAGTTTAGTAGCCTAGTATACATTATAAAACCATGCAAAAAACTTGAATCCACCCATCAGTTCCAACCCTAGTTACCTGTACAGCTGGTGTCGGTGGAGGGCGCGCGGAACGGTCTGCGGACCCGCTCGTAGTGGTGGCGGCGCGGGTCCCACGTGGCGGCCACGTGACCATCTGAACCATACCCACCACACTAATACATGCATACTAAAAATTATGGCTGGCTTTTGATACCAAAAACTTTTATATATTTTATATATGTATGTATTTTCAACTTTCGAAAAAAATAGTTGAATTTTACGCCAGCCAAAAATTTTAGTAATAAATGGTAACAGGACAAAACTAACGGCAACATAGGTTTGACAAAAATAATGTAAGCTTTAAATTATATGTTGATACGGTAAAGCAACTAAAGTTATAACACTATAACTAAACCTTGACCTAGAATTTATCGTAATGAATTAACCTCCACCGATTTAACTAATTGTTAGTTGGAAAAATAAGTGCAAATAGAATAAATATAGAATATAATAAGAAAATATCGAGAATCCAATACTTTATTAAATTTTAATGAACACACTTAAAACAATAGACCTATCTATTTGATTTGCTGTGTCCAGAATGAAAAAACATAGGTATAAAATGTGCAAGATGTTAAGATAAATAATAAAATGTATAAATGTATTTAAGTTCCTTTTTGTGATTTTTTTCGTTTCTCTTATATACAATAAACCAATTACTGACGAATATAAACTTTTACAAAATCGATTGCAAGGTGACATAAATTCCCAAACAAAGGCAATAACAAGAAATTTAATTGTTTTTAATAAATAACAGAATGCAATCAAGAAATTATCCCCCAAAACAACAACATTTAAAAATCTAAATTTACATCTATTTATTTCACAAATAAATTTTCTAGACCAAAGTCAAATTTCATCTCAATACATATACTTTAACATAAAAAAATACCTAAAGAATCTAACATCAACAAGTAAAATAGCAAGCAATACTCACTAATAACCGCCTGCCGCTTAACCCTGTCGCAGGTATTGTAGTTAGAGCCGGGTACAGGAGGTAGCTTCCTATTGGGCGGCGCGATGTAGCCCAGCTCGTCGCGCAGTCCGCCGCGCTTGTCCAGCGTACCGCCCGGACCCATCGCGGCTTGCGACGCGTTGTATACCGCGTCGTCTGTGGGTTAACATGTGTAGTTGGTTTAGAGGTTAATTCGGTCTTTATTGTCTTGGCCGTGAGGTACATTTTCCTATGGCGGCATGGGACGCGTTATGTACGAGCGTGGTAGGGAAGGAAGTAAGGAGTTAAGGAGGAACGCAGTACCTCTAAAGGCACATTTAATTCAAGAGGTATTGTACCATGACGTTACGTCATTTTCCTAACAATCTCATTGGGGTTTAAAGAATATCACTTTCTGATTTATTTGAATAAACCTTAAAAGTATGGTAAAATCAACAAATCTTACATCGAATTCCTATTTTGGTTATTGTTTCATATAATACATATACTCACGGCCTATGTATACATATAAATCCTAAAAAGTCATAGCCAGAGCTTCAGAGCTACAAACTCCTCAGCCACATTTGGAAATTGATAGGGGACAAAACGATAGAAATAAGGTATCGTTGGTAATGGGTTTCCACTTAAAAAAGCGTATGGTTGCTGCGTAAGGGTATACCTTGATCGGCTCTTACGACACTTATGGTTAATCTTCTAAAAATGATGATTAAAATATAGAATAATGAATTTGGATTTATACTATGGTTATCGATCGAAACCTACAAATATAAATCATAAGTCCCTGAAACATAAACATTACACATATAAAATATTAATACATATAAGACGTACTTATATGTAAAAAATACACGTGAATTACACCTACTACATTTGGATACCTTTAAAACATCTAAGACATAAAGCATGTTGCACAATACAATAGTATGTACAAAAATATAATAATAAGGATAATATGTAAACTTCAAACTACTACTTATATTATATAATGTAAAAATACTTAGTTACAGAAGCATTATAAATGAAAACGATAAAAAATTAAAATAGTACTTCAGCTAAGCTAAAAATATCTAAATATCATACATAAAAGTAATTCTATATGATCTATAAATAATAAAAATATTTATAATAATTAAAATAATATTATGGGCGACAGTAAATTGGCTTCACAAATATTGCCAACTAATCAAAAACGATTCTATAATTTATGTAACATACATACATACAATCACGGCTATAAATACTTAAAAGGTGTAGCTAGAGCTACGGAATAAAAAAAACTCAGACATTTTCGCAATTTTGGGCTATTCCACATATCCCCCCTGAGCTATCCCCCCTGGGGGGGAAGAAAGGATTTTTTTTATAATTATCATTTGTAATTGATGATACTCATTTACTCATTTGTTGTTTTTTTTCATCAGGAGGGATAGACGGAAAAGTATCCCCCCTAGTAGCACTATGTGGAAAAAAAAATCCTTTCTTCCCCCCAGGGGGGATAGCTCAGGGGGGATATGTGGAATAGCCCGCAATTTTCGAGTGAAAAAGATTGTCAAATAAAATTTGTTGGTGAAGGGTTTCCAACTCCACTCATAAAGCTCCAATACAAATAGTCGACTCTTACGAAAGCCCACGGGAAGATATAGGGTAGTCGTATTCTAAACCGACACTACACAGCTACAACCAAGTAATAATACCATTTTATGGACTCTTTAATGCTGAGGACAATTGCATGCTTGGATTTCATACATGACTTCTAATGAAGTTTACGAGATAACGTTAAAAATACTTTTTATTACCTTCATTGACTCTAAAATGGTTAAAATAAATAAAAAAAGGCGTGCTCATGCGCCATACATACAGTACATATCCTTCTGACCTCGCAGCCGGTGGGGCGAGTTCCTTCTGGCCAGCGTCAGACAAATCACCACAATCCCCACGATAAACACCACAATCGTCGCCAAAATTGGCACCAGCACTTCCGGTTCCAACCACGCTTTGATCCAAATCGGCAATTCCTTGCCACTTGTATCGGGCAAAGGGGCTATGGTACCTAAAATTCAAATATACCCTCTTTTTTTAAAATTACCTTTAGTGTGATCTCTGGCTCCTCTAACAACGCAAACGACGACTATAGCAATGATGATAACTAAAATGGCCGCCACGACCGGTACAATCAAGTTGAGATGTGAGAGAATGATCTTGAGAGTTTGTTCGGGAGTGAGAGAGCCGTCGCCGAGTTCGCGGATGGGCGCGATTGTACCTGGAATGCAAAGCCTTTATTAGTAAGAGGTTTAATGGTACATTTTATAAGGCGATGCATTTCAGGTAAATTACGACCCATATAACACACATAACTCACATATTTTTTTATTCTTTATTTATTAACACATAACTCACGGTTAATAATCGTAAATAGGCCACTCTTAGAAAGTTATTGAGGGAAAAAATTATAAAATTAAATTATCGTTGGTGATGGGTCTATAGACACATCGCCCAACAGCCACTTAAAAGCCCGATAGCCTTAGTCGCCTAGTACGTAACCCGCGGGAAGAAATAGGATAGTGCTATTCTCACTAACAGCTACGACCCATATATTATAAAAGAGTACTGTAGATTTGTTCACTAAACTTCACTTTATGGTATATACAATTATTTTGGTCATATATTAACAGTAACATAGGTAGGTACAGGTATTACGTTTTAGTTTCTTCGGGGTTACACTCATAATGAAATTTGTGAGACATTTCCAGGCTACTAATATTGCAGACTGTTGTTGTTGAATGTTTGAAAAAGTTTCTGTTCTTTGCTGGGCATTTTTATTTATACTTATAAATGGGAAATACGCTGCTAGTGTGCGAGTTTGTTCACTATTGTGTGCATGGATTAGAGGTCACTGCAGATTTTAAATCGTACATACATACATACATATACTCACGGCTATAAATCCCTTGAAAGGGTAGCCAGAGCTAGGGAATGAGACATTCCTCAGCCACCTTTGGAAGTTGCGTGGGGAAAAGATGGTGAAATAAAGGTTGTTAGTGATGGGTCTCCAACCGCATCGCCCAAAAATCCCTTAAAAGCCCCAATACCGTTAGTCGCCTCTTACGTACACCCACCGGAAGAAATGACGTAGTGCTATTCTAAGCCGACACTACACACTTTTAAATCGTGCGATCAGTCATATCACAAAAAAAGTTGGTGCACAGTGGGGAGTTAGTGGACAGTATATATTTGCTGTTCTCATATGTACATGTGTGAGGTGTAATAATAATATGTATAGATACATACCTCCATTAGCAGTAAGCGTCGCAAATTCATACTCAGCGACGTTGAAACCGGCGTTGTTGTGCGCTGTGATCCTCAGTACATACCACGTGGCTGGCTCCAGGTCTAAACATAAAGGTTTGTACTGAGTTATAAAATTAATAAGATAGAAAAATCCAATTGTCCAGTCCAATTTACCATTAGCTAACTTTAAACCTCAATTAAATACCGGCATGTTTGACTTGTCACTGTAATCGCAAATAATAAGTGAAAATAATTATCGGTGCTTTTTGTGCTTGATTTGATTATAATTATGCTCGATGAAACTGAAGTATAACATAAAATAATTTTAGATTACTTATCGAAATTTACAAATGTAAGATAAAAAAAATATCCTCACCCAATACAACAAAGTTGCCTCCAGGTTTGACTGCATTGGAAATTTGGTTCCATTCAGCGGCGCCCCTAAAATTGACACATGATTAATAAAACTCATTATTAATATTCAAACATCTAAACAATACAATGTCACATATATTATTATTTAATTTTATATATTATTTAAATATATTGTAATTTCAAGCATCAATTACAGACGCATCACGTCAGTCACTCTGGAATTATAGGATGATAATTCAATTCTTATAACCTACCAATTTTGCTCTCTTTTTTAATTATTCCAAAATTATAACAGGATGCTGCTATTGGTAGTTCAATCCACGAAGGGGCTTCCCACCTTTTTACGTAAGTGACAGGCGGAGGATGAAGAGATATACGAGACATAGATAACTAAGTATATAAATAAAAATATGTATCATAATATTTATATGTCTTATAAGTTTTAATTTATTGTATCATATGTATTTATATGTTTGTTAATAGTTTATTATTTTATAACTAGATTTAACTACGACTAGATTGTTGTATTGTTTGTGCAGATTTACGCATAGTTATCAGTTTCACCATGTTGTTGTACATCTATCTCACATGACTCTATTTATTGACCTCTCCATTCAAAGGTTGTCTGGAAGAGATCGCTTTTAGTGATAAGACCGCCAATTGTACTTTTGTTAATTCATTCTGTGTATTTATAATTGTTTTTCCATATTTGATGTGCAATAAAGAGTTTTTATATTATATTTGATTTCTATAACTGCTAGTCAGTAAAGCAATGTAAATTTTTAAACTACCCACATTTTACTATTTAAGTTTATAATTGTTTGTTGCTAACTGCTAGTGAGAAAAGCAAGTGTAGTGTTCCTAATCAAGTATAGGCATATAGTTATAAATATTTCCATATTTTTTTTATTCATTCCTTTTTCATATTTTTATGTAACCTAATAAGTAAATATATAATAATTACTTCTTCTTATTCTCAACAACGAAGTGGCTCATAGGGCAGCCGCCATCTTGCCACTGTTTAAGATGCAACGTGACGGAAGACGAGCCTACTTCCATGAAATCAGCTGCTCTGGGAACGGGAGGCTTGGACCCGCGGGTGCGAGCTATTACCACGTCGGAGGCTTCGCCGGTGCCGATGCTGGAAGAAAAAAACGGTCAAGTGCGAGTCAGACAAATATAAGATTCAGAAGCTTTAAAACCTGTGGTCTTCAAAAGATAATCTAAGTATATAGTAATAATAGTACAACCACGTAAAAGTACAAAGATGATACAAAACGAGCGTTAGGCTTTTTAAGCAAAACATGGGTGACAATGCCACGTGATGCTCAGAAGTATTAGTACCTCTGCCAACCCCTTCGGGGATATACGGCGTGTATGTTTGAGCCTTTGCAAATACTTCAGAATAATCTTTAGGAACGTAAGACTTGATTAGAAGTAGTTTGAATATGTTATAATATAATAAATAAAATTTCCACTTACGCATTATAAGCTGTAACGTATACTTGGTAGCGAGAGCCGCAAACAAGATTTTCCAAAGTGTATGTTTCGGTGTTGCTCGGAATCTAAAACATAAGAAAATAGTTAGCATTTCTATAAAGTGGTAATATTCTATATACTACTTATTATTATATAATTTTCCTATTCCCACACACACCTAAACAGAACTAAACAGATTTTAAAGGTCATTGCTGAAAGGGTAGATTGTCCTATACACGCTTACTGGATGTACATTGTAAAATAAATTAAGTCTTGTTTATTTTATTACTTCTTTTCTACTTTATTTGTAACCGTGATAGCTCAAGGGGTAGAACACCGGTTAACGTGCAAACGACCAGTGTTCAAATCCCGGGTCGGGCCTACACCAATTTGTCTTTTCTAAAGACATATGTGTGGTTTATTTATCATGGTTGTTAAGGGGGAGGGAAAAAATCGTGAGGAAACCCACATGGCTGAGTTTTACTTAGTCGTGTGACAGTGTATTCGTACAAAACGGCGATAGGCCTGCCCCCTATCACGTGAGTACACTGTCCATGCAAAACGTGGGTGCTCTGAACACCAGGTGACAATGTCACGTGATATATTGGATTGAATCAGGCGTTACTTTGCGGAAATCCATAGCAATACGCGGTGCACAGTGCATGTTGCATGAAGACTGCAGGTATTATTTAGCGGAATTAAGCGAAGAAATTTATTAATATTAGTAATGTCACGTGATGTTCAGAAGTATTAGTACCTCTGCCAACACTTTCGGGGATATTCGGCGTGAACGTTTATGTTTATTTTATCTTTTATATATCAAAGTTAATTGTCATATTCATGTTATTTAACTACGGGAAAATAATGTGACAGAGATAATATATCGTTGAGTTAGTATCCCATAATACAAGTTTAACTTAGTTAAGGGCTAGCTTGATCTGTGTATAATATGTCCGTATATATATATATTTTTATTTACTAAATAAAAAAAGACTTATTATCGTAATACGCCGAAAAAACACTATTTACCTAAATCGAATATACGGGTAGTACACGGCTAAACAACTAATATAATAAATATTATAATGAAGTTTGCTGTTAGTGTCGGCTAAGAATAGCACTACCCCCTTTTTCCTATGGGTGATCGGGGCTTTTTAAGTGATTTTTGGGAACTTAACTTCCAAAAGTTACTAAGAATTTTCTAATTCTGAAGCTCTGGCTACCCCTTTTAAAGATTAAAAGCCGTGAGTATGTGTGTGTGGTCCAAGTCCTTATATTTATATCACTCCGAAAGTTATAAACTCTTTTATTAGTCTTCACTAAGTTATTATCACCAAACTTACCGGCACAGTTTCCCAATCGCCAAACTCCTGTTTGTGGTGAATAGTGTAACCAGCGGCCGGCGATTGGTTCACATCTTCAGACGGCTTCAAACGGAGAGTCAGAGATGAAAGAGATGAAGAGGCGATGCTCAGTTGGGGCGGGAAGGGAGGGGCTGTAAGGGAAATAGACGTTAGAATATGGTTTAGTTGTATTATTAAGAAAATTGTGAACTGTTTCGTTTTTAATTTGTTGAGTTTTCAGTTAAGTAAAAGTGTTAAGCAATTAAAGGGACAAAAAGTAAATAAGTTTCTTGTATTTCAGTTGATAGCATTAGTGGCTCTTCTAGCTGGATGACGTTTATTAATAAACGGCCAACTTTAAAGACTTTCCTTATGAACAGGAGGGCAATTCTCGCAAGTTCGATATCATTACTATCATAGAAATTATATCAAGTGTTCAATGTCATGTGAAAAATATCACAAAGTGAAATATATTTCTATTGATAGATTGAAACTGTATTCTCGCACACGGCAGTAATTTTTCCTTAGACATTAAAGAACGAAGACCGAAATCAATGATCGAAGCGAATGAATTGAACGAAAGGTCAGTTTAACTGTCATCTTAGATATGAAAAGGTCTTCTTATCTGTCAATATTTTTACTCGACATTGGCGAAATAATTGTGGCAAACACGATTGAAGCCAATTTGTCAATATTTACATATGTTTTGGTTTGTTTAAATTTTCCTTTAAGTGTACTTTGCCGGAAACTAGCAAAGTCTGAATTTCCAAATGGACCATCCGACAACCGAATTTAGTTTTTGAAATTTTATTATGGAAAAATAATATATTTTTTATATTTTAATAATATAATTAACGTTGATCCAAGTAGTTATTATTTACAACTTCTAAGACTATTTGATCTATGATCCATTTAATATATTTACCTACATTTTAGTTTTCTATCTATAAGTATTCAAACCAAATTTGAAAACAAAATGGCTACCGTTCGCACGACATCTTCATCGCACACGATTTTATATCACTTTCGATATTTATCACTTTTGTGATATTTTGCGGACGATATTTGACTTGAGCTATTCTCACTCCATCCGATCGATATTTTTCTATTGAAAACCAGCCGATATGATGATATATATCAAAGGATGATATCGTGTGGTCACGATCAGACGATATGATGATATTTGAAGATGTCGTGCGAACGGTAGCCATTTTGTTTACAAATTTTGTTTGAATACTTATAGATAGAAAACTAAAATGTAGGTAAATATATTAAATGGATCATAGATCAAATAGTCTTAGAAGTTGTAAATAATATCTACTTGGATCAACGTTAATTATATTATTAAAATATAAAAATAAATTATTTTTCCATAATAAAATTTCAAAAACTAAATTCGGTTGTCGGATGGTCCATTTGGGAATTCAGACTTTGCTAGTTACCGGCAAAGTACACTTAAAGGAAAATTGAAACAAACCAAAACATATGTAAATATTGAGAAATTCAATATTAAATTTTTTAAGGTGGCTTCTAATAATTCAATTTTTGTTTAAGTGGCTTCAATCGTGTTTGCCACAATTATTTCGCCAATGTCAAGTGAGATGCAAGAAAGTCACCCTATGTGAGTTTGGCCGGTGAATTTACTTATATATATAATCGAATGAACATACTTGAAGACTCTCGAGTTAACACGAATCTAAAACAAAAATTAGTAAATTGGACAACACAATGTAACTACAACACAAAATACATAAGATGTATCATACGTGCAATAAAATAGGACAACACAATTAATTTACAATTTTAAGTTATTACTAAATATAAAACGGCACAAAGTAGAAAAAAAGGGAGAATCAACTAAGGACAACAGATATTTCATATTAGTAGGGAGAGGAATAGACGGAGGGAGATTTTCATAAAGGGAAGGAGATAATTGACAACCAAAGAATAAATGGTCGACAGAGCCCTCAGCCAGACCACACTCGCACAGCGAATGATCTCTCACCCTGATCTTTGCAAGAAAAACTGGAGTACATGCATGACCAAGACGCAGTCTAGTAATTGTGGATAGAACCCATCTATCAATATTATGAAATCGGCGTCGAGTGAACCATGGCCGTGATGGAATTTGAGGTTGAATATCGCCGTAGTGGATTCCTTTTATCAATTTCGAGCGGTTCCATAAATTCTGCCAAGACTCTAACATACGAGGTTTCGCCAAAGCGCAAAGATCGTGAGCATATATGAATGGATGACGAACGGGAGCTGAACCGACTGCGTTTTTCGCGTAGGAATCAACAGCTTCATTATCACTAATACCTGAGTGGGAGGGTATCCACACCAAAACAACGTCCAGGCCACGTTGTAGACAGTCATATAAACAATCTCTTATGTCCAGAATAAGAGGAAATTTGGTCTTGGATCGAAAAGGATTTGACGTAATCGTTTTTAAGACAGATAAGCTGTCTGAGAATATGACAGCCTTAGAAATATTATGAGCCAAAATATATTTCGCCGCTTCCAATATAGCGAGAGCTTCTCCAGTGAACACTGATGATTGGGGAGGGGATGAAAAGCTTAGGACAATTTTGAATTTAGGGATCCATACAGCTGAACCAACGTTTTCCATATTGGAGGACTTAGATGCGTCTGTAAAAAAGTACAGCCATCCTTTCCACCTGGAAGAACAAAATTCCAAAAAAAGTGAGTTAGCACCTGGAGAATTTTTTGTAATACCTAAATTACAAATGACGTGAGGGGAGAATGTCAAGGAAGGAAACGAGTGCCCAAAAAGCGGGTTCCCAACTGACTGATATACTGGAGGCGAAAGATCACATAAAAAATTAAAACTTTTAACTATGGGTGGAATATTATCACTATTTACTAAAATGTTAGATAGATCTCTCAACTTCGGGAGAAGTGGGTGGGAAGAATTTTGAAAAACTTTAAAAACAAAACGGTCTGAGAGAAATTGGTGTCGAAGGCTTAAAGGAGCATCACAACATTCTACTTGCATAGCATTAATAGGAGTTGTTTTCATAGCACCCAAGATTATGCGTAAACAGCTCGCGCGGAGACGAGTCCATTGTATAAGGGAAGACTTCAATACCGGCAGAAGTAGAAATGAAGCGTAATCAAATTGGCTACGAACAATAGCATTATATAAAATTTTGAGAGTTTGCGGATGAGAACCCCATCGTACACCAGAAAGAGCTTTTAGAACATTTATACCCTTTTCACATTTACCAGCTACATAGTTGAAATGCGCAACACCGTTTAACCTAGAGTCTAGGACAACCCCTAAGAACTTCACCTTATTAACAACATGGATTGGAGTATCTTTAATTAATATGTTCACGTCGGGGATAACTCGTTTACGTGTAAAAACAACGGCGCTACTTTTAGAAGGAGACAGAGAAAGACCGCGGTCTAGTAAATATGAATTCAAGTAATTTAAAGCAGTATTCATTTTATGCGCAGCATCCTCGGTGGACTTGGACGCAGTGTAAAGACATATGTCATCCGCATACTGCAATACCTCACAAAATCCACTCACGCTTTGGTCAAGGTCGTGTGTATAAATACTGAACAGAAGAGGACTGAGCACCGATCCCTGTGGGAGACCTTTCCAGACCGTTCTTTGACATACAATACTCCCATTATCTCGTATTAACAGAATCCTATTTACAATCAGGTTGCATATAAAGTGTGTGAGCCTCATAGGGATATTCAGATATAGCATGACCTGCCTGAGCACCTGAAGCAAAACATTGTCATATGCAGCATTAATATCGAGAAAAGAGCCCAACAGGTATTCTTTTCGACCAAAAGATGAACGGATATCTGTAGTTAGAACAGCTATGCTGTCCATAGTCCCCATTCCCTTTCGAAAACCAAACTGTGAGTTGGCTAAAATACCTTGGCTTTCCAAAAACCATTCCAGCCGGTTCTTAAGAAGATGCTCAGAAATCTTCAAAAGAACAGAAGATAACGCGATTGGACGGTAGGACGAAGACTCAACCGGACTCTTGCCATTCTTAAGTAATGGGATGACAATCTGTGACTTCCAAGAATCAGGTAGAGAACCAGTCATAAAAAAGCTGTTAATTAAGTTAAGGTACATTACTTTAGTACTATCATTAGATTTATAAATGAAGGAATACGGAATTCCATCCACTCCAGGAGCTGAGTCGGATAAGCCACTCAAAGCAGTGGATAGTTCAAGTAGAGTAAAATTTTGGTCAAAAGTACTATTGGAAGAGAAATTAAGAGGAATAGGGAGTAGGTCAAGAGATGGAACTGAAGGTGGAGCTATTTTGTCTATAAAATTATTGAGCCACAAAGATGAGTCATTTGAGGAAGGAGAGGTGGAGGATATGCCTTTTCTGAATTTTTTAAGTTGCTTCCAAACTACGGATGGGGGAGTTTTAGGTGAAAGTGACTCACAGAAAGATCTCCAACCACATCTTTTTTTCTTATTTAAAAGTCTTCTAGTAGCAGCAGCAACTTGTTGGAATTTAACATAATTTTCAAAAGACATATTACCAGCAAAAGCCAGTTCGGACTCATATCTTTTGCTCACTGCATTTGAGCATTCACCATCCCACCAGGGAGGGGAGGAATATTTTTGTCTTCCAGTTTTAATGGGGAATGATTCATCAGCAGCTGATTTAATTCCATCAACAAACCTATTGTAAACTTCAATGGCATTACTGTTGGACACGGGGGGCAGAGAGGAAATCTTGGATTCCAAAGAGGAAGCATATTCACACCAGGCTATAGGGGAAGATGGCAGTCGATATTTTAACAGGGGGTTGGGATCTGGTGGGGGAGGGGAGTTTGAAGGGAAAGAAATGATGATGGGGTAGTGATCACTACCACAGGAATCAGCGAGAGTCCTCCATGAGATAGAGGAAGCAATAGAAGGGGAAGACAAGGAGAGGTCTACAGCACTCTTCCAGTTTTGTGAGGGGTTTACTCTCCGAGTCGGAGAACCATCATTCAAAAGGCAAATATTAAGGTCATGAAGCATTTCCAAGAAAGTGAATGAGATAGGGTCGCAATAGTAGCTGCCCCACATAGTGTGATGAATATTAAAATCACCCATCACAATAATGGGGGAAGGAAGGGAAGAGAGAATTAGCTTTAGATTTGCAGCGTCCAAGTGCTGGAATGATATTCCACCACCTATACGTGCTGTGACCAGTAGGGAAACTTTTAGGCGTAAGCTTAGAGATTACTTGCTGGCACAGCAAAACCCATCCCGCAATGTCCTACCTGCAGACTCCCATTTATGATTGTGCTCCTTTATCCCATTTTATCTTTACCATATATCATATCTCTATATTATAAATATAATATTGTATATGTATGTGAACATATATGTATAGATGTGTATGTGAATATATATGTAACTTATGTTATATTTACTTTTTATGTACTATTGAATATTGCGATGGTAATATATTCGTCTTCTATATCTGCTGTATGTTTGTACACTGTAATTATTATATTATTAATTTTTGTTTATTTATTATATAGCGTTGTTAAATATACTTATTAAAATTTAATATATTTAAACATATTGTATGTGTGTCCACTACTCTGTTGCGGTTAGTGTAATGCTCGCAATTTCACTTGTGTCGGTGCTGACTGAAAATCAGTGTTGTGAGTTCTCAGAGCTCACAACGTTATGCTGAGTCAGCACCGTTTCGCTGTGCAGAGACCTTTGTATGTAAATGGTAAACTTATGTTGTTATTTAAAAAAAAAAAAAGTTTTTTATTTTCTATCTTTGTCTTCTTCTATCTTTTTTCATGTTTTTTTTTTTTTTTTCCAATGTTGTTTTTGTCAAAGCTTTTATTTTTTATTTTTATGTTTAACTGTATGTATCTTGCTCATCTGTGCAGCGAATAAATGTCTCTCTTTCTCTTTCTCTTTCTTTCTCTAGAATGTTCTTAATTTCAATCACAATGGAGTGAGAAGGAGAGTATATATAAAGAGAAACCACAGTAAAATCTTTCAACTTTACTGCAACAAAATTGAATCCATTACTGTGAGAAGGTATTTGCATTAGTTGATAAGGACTATTATGTTTGATGAGGATGGCACAGCCACCCCATCCATCATCCCTGTCATCCCGTAGACATGAATATCCTGGCACTCGTACATGAGAACCAGGGATTAACCATGTCTCAGAGAGGGCAAAGACAACAGGAGAGAATTGTTGTGCTAAAAGAGAGATTTCATATTTCTTGTGTCTAAGACTTTTCATGTTCCACTGTATGAGGTTTAGACCCATTATTAATAAAAGGGGCAAGATTCGATAGTAAAGAGGCAACGTGGTTCGGTATAAATTCATCACACTTGTTAAGCAAGTTGTTGAGAGTGGATATTAAAAGTTCTATGAGGTTTTCATTGTGAGGAAGAGAGGAATTTGATAAACCGCAACCATTTTTCAGAGAAGATGGGGGGTCAGAAACTATGGCTTGATGAGCTGCCCGATCATACCCTTTTTGCAAAGGATTCCGGGGCTTTGGAGAATGGAAAACAGTTTTCTTATAAGATACCTGAGGTGATGATGGAGAAGGAATAATTGGAGACAGAGGGGTAGGGGTAAAAAGAGTTGATGCAACATCAGCATATGACCTTCTCACAGCAGGAATTCTTGATGATGCCTCAAAGTAAGAGATAGAGTCCTGAGACATCAATAATTTAATATTTTTTTGGCGCTGTTGCTCTGGGCAATTTTTATGTGTGGCAGCATGGTTACCTGAACAGAAAAGACATGATATCTTATCTGACATCAGGTCACAGCTATCGCTAGAATGCTCTCCTTGACATTTAGAGCAGCGTTGTTTGGACCTGCACTGTGCTTTGATGTGACCAAAACGACAACACTTCAAACATTGAATAGTCGGAAGCTGGTAAATTTCCACAATCAATGAGTTTTTGTAGCTAAAAACTCTTTCTGGTAATATTTGCCCTTGAAAAGTTATTACTACTGACTGAGTGGGTACCCAGGACACTAAACCCTCATTAGTGACCTTGCGATTCAGTCGCCTTGCCTTCAAAACTGTACCGCAACCTGTCGGCAACTCAAGCGAATCCACAAATTCATCCATGTTCCATTCAACTGGAACACCACGTACTAGACCCATTTTCATGATATTGAATGAAGGGATTATGGCCTTAAGTTTATTGCTTGTAAGAATAGGGTGAGCAAGGAAGTCATTCGCTGACTGGGCAGATAGAAACTCAACAGCTACCCTGTTTCTACCCACACCTTTGATACCGTCATTTTTGATAGTTTTAATATTATTCTTATGAAGAAGTTGGCCTATTTTAATTGGACGGATGGAAGTACCGGCTGAGGGATCTGACTCCATTCGGCTGATATGGACTATAAAAGGACCCTTGTCCGTAAGAGAATAATTATTAATACCCTCAACTAATAAGGGGTGAACATACACGGCTTGTATAGATGCATTTGCAACATCTGGGTTAATTATTGTTTTCTTATTAGTTGGAGCCGGGAGGTCAGAGTCACCGAGTTGCCTTTTTCTGGCCTCTTTTGTTATGGGACTAAATAGCTCCGGTGATTCCGTATCCATAACATTATCCTCCTGATCAGGAGGATCCGGCGGTCGAGGAGGAGTTTTGAGGTTATTCATATTTAAACATATGAATAACCTCGGAAATAATAGGAAAGTTAGCTACAAACACTTACCACCACGTAGACACAGACAAACAAGACAGAAAACAAGTATTTGATAGTTAAAAATTAAAATAACACCAAACGAAAACAAAACACAAGTTTCTTTCAAGCAGTCAAGACAGCGAAAAACAGGTGGCTTCTATCGTGTTTGCCACAATTATTTCGCCAATGTCGAGTAAAAATATTGACAGATATGAAGACCTTTTCATATCTAAGATGACAGTTAAACTGACCTTTCGTTCAATTCATTCGCTTGGATCATTGATTTCGGTCTTTGTTCTTTAATGTCTAAGGAAAAATTACTACCGTGTGCGAGAATACAGTTTCAATCTATCAATAGAAATATATTTCACTTTGTGATATTTTTCACATGACATTGAACACTTGATATAATTTCTATGATAGTAATGATATCGAACTTGCGAGAATTGCCCTCCAGGACTGCAATTTTTTAAAAATTCTTTATTGGGAGCACCTTATTTTTTTATCCTATCGTTTCTCGAAGATTTTCACAGTTTACATAAACTTATTTATTATTACTTTTATCTGTTTTTGAATAGTTTAGCATAAAGGACACAAGCCAAAGAAGAAGTGTTTTTACATACTGTGAGTGTTTAAAATAAACTTATTAGTAGTAAATGTATGTATGTGTATGATAAGAAGTTATACCTACCAAGTATAGCAAGCGCGTGCGTAACGGTATCGCTGCCGAAGGTATTATCGACTCTACACTCGTATTCTCCCGCATCATCCCGGGCCGCTCCTGCAATCGCCAGGGAACCGTCTGGAAGGACGCGTAGACGTTCTGAAGGTTCTAGTGGACGGCCTTTTACCTGGGAATATAGGTTTTTTTTAAAATCTTTTTTCATGAATATGTCATGTGGGGATTATTACTAATAAATAAAGTAAAGTAAAATTTCGTGTAAAAGAAATAAAGGGTAGAAGAATTTCGCGCTGGCAGCCATTGACACGGTAGCTCAATTGGCAGAGCGACGGGGGCGTATACCCGAGGTCGCGGGTTCGATTCCCGCCTGTGTCGAAATTTTTCTTTCCTTTATTTATTTTTTATTAATATAGGTTTTGTTAGTACTTTAATTAGCAAAACGTGCCTACTTTGGATACTAGATGGCGCTGTCACGTGATGTTCAGAAGTATTGGTACCTCTGCTAAACCCTTCCCTTCGAGGATAAACGGCGTGAAAGTTTATGTTGCGTATGTTGAATTAGAATGTTTTGTTCATGAAAATTCGTGTGGGGATTATTAGCTAACAATCTAATAAGTAATAAATTTGACGGGGGCTTATACCCGGAGGTCGTAGGTTCGATTCCCGCTTGTGTCGAATTTTATCTTTCCTTTTTTTATAAGTAGTTGCTACTTTGTTGCTTTTTAAAAGATTTTGTCACGGTCAGTGATTCTACGGATCATTTCGCATAGCCTACGACCGGACAAGAATACATACTGATGGCGTCCGTGGCACGGTGCGTGTCGTTTTGTGTGATATTGTGCACAGATATACATCAGCTTGTATGATACACCGTGAGAAGGGTCTTTAACGTGGTAGCATAGATTGCCTATTGCTGTACGCGCGTATTCATTGTCAGATGGTATTTTCAAAGGTGTGCAAGAATTGTTAATTTATTGTCGACTTCATACTTATTAATTTTCTAAACTTAGGAAAATATAGAAGTTAATTTGTTCTAACTATATTTCTACTTTCACTTTTCACCGTACAGAATGTCGGTTTTCTCTTCGTTTAGAAGAGAATTTTAGTAAGCCTGCTAATTGCTTCTAAACTTAGGAAAAGTGTAAATAAATTTCTTTCAATTATTTTTCTAATCTCACCTTTCACATCATCGAAAATCATTCGAGATCTTTCTACGTTGGCATTATTGATAAGTCCATCCAAATACAAGTTAAATTTAACTAAGTGATAAGAAAAGAGGAATAGCTACCTTCCACGTAACATTGGGCGGCGGAACTCCAACAGCCAAACACGGCAATTTCACGTCTTCCTTGTATGTGGCAGTGAATGATTCATCAAACGAAGCAATCTTTGCGGGTACTAAAACAAATAATGTATATAAATTCTTTTGTACTTATAATATCAAAATTAGTTTGCTACGTAGAAATATTTAAATATGATAACAATAAACCAAATAATATATAGTAATTTCAGCTGGATTCCTCAGCCGAAGTTAACGGGATAACTGTGTTAACATTGTGCATTCAAGTTTTCCAAAGCCACAGTGGTGCATTGATAATAAATACTCAAGTTATGTCAGTCAAGTTATTGTTCCCATAAAACCTTAAGACATACAGACATATATAAAACAAAGCCCGATAATCCAAAGAAAAAACAAATGAAATGATTGAAAATACATTCAAACAGTGTTTCATTTTTTAATAATTCTTTTCATTAAGGAGAATCGACACTAACACACTAAACAATTAATTAACAAAGCTCAATCAAAACTATTTCCAACAACGCTGTAAAATGATAGAGGTAGCAAGTATCGACAGTGATAAAATAATTTACCTTTATCACTAGGACTGCATGAAGCGGTTTCTGAAGGTTGTCCCTCACCAATGATGGTGGAAGCGGTTACCCAGAAGTCAAAGCGACCTGGTTTCAGATCTGTGGCAGAATAGCTGGTTTGGGAGGCAGGGACCTGTGTGTTATAAAAATAAACGTAAGTATAACGTAGTATTCAAAGGTTAAATTTCGAGAATCTTATTCGTCATTAACAAGATAAAATTATTCCCTGTCTCAAATTCCCAATAGCAGAAGAATAGTTGATTCTGATCATTTTGGTAACTATTTGTTGAATACGCATAAATCTGAACTTTTAACTATTAATCAGTAGTGCTCGTCAGTTTCATTGACGACTTGAATCAGTATTTTTTCCTTTTTAACACTAGTACCCACAAATAATCCAATACGAAAAACCTCAACTACTGATGTTATTCGGATGCGGTTTAGCTTTCTCATAGTGCGTATTGACTCCAAGATGGATTCTGGCCCCATCACGAGAGCTTTGGTTTCTCTTTCCCCTACTCACCTTTCGATAAGACCTTGTATCAGCAAAGATATATTGGCCAGTACACCCTGCATTAAGACACCGCGATGTAGGATGATGAGAGAGACGGTGCTAGTGTGTGAGTGAGTACGCCTGTTGGAGGTAGCTACAGACTCAACTACTGACCTTATTCGGATGTGGCTCAGCTTTTTCAGCTTGCGTATAAACGGTATAGTGCGTGATGACTCCGTTGGGCTGCGCGGGAGGCCGCCATGATACCAAGATGGAGTCGGGTCCCATCACTAGGGCTTTTGTGGCGCGGGGGGCTTCGGGGACTGATGAAAATAAATAAATATCAATGAAAAATTTGGGTGAAAATTACACGATGGCGACACTTTATAAATTAAAAACAGTATAGAAATATAACACTCAAATTGACAAATGATTTTTTTCTCACAACTTCCAACAAATTTTTAACAATTGGCATATGGTCTTAAAAACCGGTAAGTCAAAAATTGCTGTGTAGTGTCGGCTTAGAATAGCACTACCCCATTTCTTCCGGTCCGGGCTCTTAAGGGATTTTTGGGCAATGCGGTTGGAGACCCATCACCAACAACCTTTATTTTAACATCTTTACCACTCAACTTTCCAAACGTGGCTGAGGAATTTCGAATTCCTTAGTTCTGGCTACCCCTTCTAGGAATTATGTTAAATTGTTATGTATGTTAAGTTTAAAAAAAAACGCTATTTTTTCTAAACTACCTTATTTTTTTCTTATGCTCAATAAACCAAAACGATGTAGTTTCAGACCGTGGAAATTTACGGACTTCAAATTTAAATTTCAATTACAGGCTGTACATTAATAATGTTAATAACTTAAATAAATTATTAATAAAATTTTATCTTTGAGATTTGAAGACACTAAATAGTATATACATACAATAAAATGAATAAATAAATTTATTGGTAATAATCCCCACATAAGGTTTTTATGAACAAAAAGATTTAAATCTATACATATAATAAATCTGTAGAAAAGTAATTTTTGTACATTGAAGAAATTGAAAAAAAAAATAGCCAGCGTGTGAACAGATAAGTAACAGAACCCATTTCCATCATTTTTAAATTTTTTGTCTGTTTGTCTGTTTATATGTTTGTTTGTGCGCGCAAAACGTAAAATCTACGAATTTAATGCTGAAAATGTTTATATACAAAAATTAAACGTAACTTGAGGTATAACTTAGTTTTTGTTTCATCGAAATCGGTTCACTCTATCAAAAGATATGATTAATTTTGTGAGTTCAAGAAGAAAAATATTACGTTACGCAATTCAGTATAGTACTTGCAACGACATCTTAAGTCTAAATATAGAACTAATGTTGATAGTTGGAATCCAAAGTCCGATAGATGGCGTTGTGCAAAAATAAAATAAAGAACCAAAATAAAATAAAGCAAAAATAAAATTTGCATTTTTTTAGCCCCTTTAACCCCTTATTTTAAAGTCGGTTAAAGTAATAGAAGCTACAGGAAACAAGCTAGGCGAAATTAATACAAGCTGCCAATATCAAGTGAATTCGCCGACTATGAAAATAACTGAAATGCTTTTAAATATTATCTTTACTTAGTTTCTTAAATTAGGCTTATTAATATTAATATATTATATAAATAGTCTGCCTATTAATAAATCCAATTTGGTGAGCATAATTTTGAAATTCTTAGCCATTCTTCAAATGCACGTCACTTCACAACCAGTTTTCGTGAACGTTTATAATAAAAAACTGAATTTTGGTCTACATTAAACACCAAACCTCTCTGGCTTCGTTTACATCCATCAATCTTTTCATACATGCTCTTTTATTCTTCATACTGCGGACACCTGCCTTTTTGAGCACGTTTTCTATTTGATCCAAATCTGTCCTCCGAGGTCGTCCTCTACTAACATTACCTTCCACATTGGCGATAAAAAAAGTGTCAAGTACAAAGAAGCGATCGATAGTCTCTGCCTACCCCAATGGAAACTAACGGCGTGAGAATATGTATGTATGTATGTATTAAACACCAGAAACATAAGACATCTTTTAAGTTCTACTTTTCTTAACACTAAAATGATGTAGTGACCTTAGTGACTAACCTTAATTTAGTTATATTTGCATATTATACATACATACATATACTCACGACTATAAATCCCTAGAAGGGGTAGCCTGAGCTAAGGAATTAGAAATTCCTCAGCCACTTTTGGAAAATTGAGTGGGGAAAAGATGGTAAAATAAAGGTTGTTGGTAATGGGTCTCCAACCGCATCGCCCAAAAATCCCTTAAAAACCCCCAATACCGTTAGTCGCCTCTTACGTACATCCACCGGAAGAAATGGGGTAGTGCTATTCTAAGCCGACACTACACAGCTACTACATGCACTGGCATATTATGCCACTGATAAATCGATTTAATTCAATGTATTATCATAGTACAACCAACAACCGTAAACCCTAATAATAGTAAAGTACCTTTTTTGAGCGGTTTTATTTAGCTTACCCCGTTTGTTTTATTCTTTCTTGAGTGAAATTTAGTAATTTAGTTTTCACCCCCTTCCTGTCAACCGGTTAATATTTCTTTTCGGAAGGAAAAGACGTGATGAGCTCGAAGCAAAGAGTGATGAGCTCAAGGCCCGACCACCTGCGGCCATCAATAATAACTACCTATATATTGGAGGGGTACTGATTTTTCAACATACGTCATAGAACATTTGTCGGAAAGATTGGCTATGTCAGTCACATGAGAGCACATGAACACACTCTTAATAGCCGGATACCAGAACTTGCTGTGGCCGAAATCGGGCGGGATTGATATATGATCTATGTGCAAAATTCCGAAGTGTTAAAAACAAAAGGGCTTTATAAATATATTGATGCATTATGCAGATCTGCTAGGATCGTACAAGGTAGCGATCCTTAATCTTCGTCTAACCCTGTAACTGTATCTAAATAAACACTAATTCAAATGAGATACACACAGTTACGACCTTTTATTATTTCAACTGGATAATGGCTACTGTAATTAATTAAATATCATTATAAAATACTCAATAGTTCCTACATCACAATAAGTGTGCGCATTAGATTTCATTGGTTCTTTATTTTATTTCAAAAAGGTGATATACTCTTAACTAAACGACGTTTTTTTGTTCTCGACAATCACGCGAACGAAGTCGCGGGCACAGCTAGTTATGCAATAAAATGCTCAAAACACTTACCATCCTGTTCAGTCTGGCAGTAAATAGGCGCGGATCTAACACCATCACCTCCGTTGGTAGTAGCCAGCACTTCCATTGAGTAGTTGGTAAACTTCTTTAGTCCGTGGAGGATGGTTTCGCTGCTGGCCGTGTTCTTCGTGTCCTTGGTTTTCTCATCTGGTGGGAATATTGGGAATTTTAGATTGGGGGGGTGATTAATTTGGTTTAGTTTTAGAACTAAAATAGGACTTTGAAAAGAATTGATTACAAAACTACGCTCGAGTTTTAGTAATGTTTCTTCGTCTTGCGTAAGACTAAGATCGTGAGGGCTGTATTGAGCCCAGGAACTTAATTCAAAATAAATAAAGGAAAGACAAACTTCGACACAGGCGGGAATCGAACCCGCGACCTCGGGTATACGCCACGGTGGCTCAGTTGGCAGAGCGTCGGGGCGTATACCCGAGGTCGCGGGTTCGATTCCCGCCTGTGTCGAAGTTTTTCTTTCCTTTATTTATTCTTTATTTATTAGTAATAATCCCCACATGAGGTTTTCATGAACAAAAAGATTTAAATTAATTAAAAATGTCTGGCAATCTCTAAAGAAAAGTTATTTGTTCATCAGATGATAAAGACGATGTAAGCCGTGTGTTTTGCCTATGATGTAGCGGTTATCGCACAAAATGTAGCCTAGGGTCTTTTAAACCATTTATTATGTAGCGATAATAATTAGTGAGGCCTATGTCTTGGACAGAATGTTGACCAAAGAATTACAAAACAGGAGAATCCCACCCAACTATTATTTTCTGTTTTATAGTTGTATATACAACATTGCATAATATAATTCCCAGCGGTATTTCCATGTAAAGAAACTAAAAAAATACCAACCAAAACACGTGTCACTAGGCTCGTAGATGACCTTGTACGACTTGATGAGTCCATTGGCGGCGGCCAGAGTTAGTGAGACCCAGCTCACTCGGATGGTCTGGGCGGTTAATGTGGTGCAGAGAACGTCTTTAATTATAATAATTATGTAAAGAAATACTCACCAAACCACGTGTCGCTGGGCCCGTAGATGACCTTGTAAGTCTTGATGAGTCCGTTGGCAGCGGCCAGAGGCGGTGAGGCCCAGCTCACTCGGATGGTCTGGGCGGTTAATGTGGTGCAGAGAACATCTTGAGGAGGGGCGGTCGGGGCACCTTCCATAGTGTGGGCACGGGTTTCAGAGGAAACCGGGCCGGCGCCCATTTTGTTGAAGGTTTGGACTACGACGGCGTATTGGGTGTAGGTTCTGGAGGAATTCACAATAAGTATAAATTATGAATTAATGGTAGGAAACGCAAACACTACTTAAAAAGTGTGAAAGAGACAAAGGATAGAATAATTTCGCACTAGAATTGCTAGACATTGACACTGAAGCTCAATTGGTCTAGACCTCGCTTTTATAACATACCCTTTTTATATTATAAATCGATAAAGGACATCAAACTAAACAACTTTGCCCATGGAATGCCTATCTAAAATATTGTTATCATCTAAATATTTAATAATGAAAAATATCATGTACCTGGTTCAAACTGAGAAAGTATAGAATGAGATTCTTTGCTTCAGTGAAAATAAGAAATAAAATAAAAAAAACATCTGATCTTTGCTTTTTGCTCTGTAATCAAAAACATAACTTCTTTCGGTATTTTCCAGTTCAATCGCTCGCTTACCCGTTTATTTTCATGATATTATTTTTCAACGACGATCAATACAACTGGAAAATACCGAAAGTTATATTTTTGTTTACAGAGCGAACAGCATAGATCTTTTTTTTTTATTTCTTATTTTCACTGAAGCAAAGAATCTCATTCTATACATTCTCAGTTTGAACTAAGTACGACAATTTTTAATTATTATAATTTTTCGAAAATTACAATATTTTAGATAGGCATTCCATGGGCAAAGTTGTTTAGTTTAATGTCCTTTATCGATTTATTATATAAAAAGGGTATGTTATAAAAGCGAGGTCTAGGCCAATTGGCAGAGCGACGATGGCTTACACCCGGAGGTCGCGGGTTCGATCCCGGCCGGCGTCGAAATTTTTCTTTCCTTTATTTATGAGTACATTGTGTATGTTTAATGAAGTATAATAATAATATCGCGTGCGTGCGGGACACTAAAGAATCTGATCCAGTATCAGAAAAAAAGTAGCTTGAATAAAAACGCATCATGGTAAAAGTTGTTTAAAATATGTTTTTTACAACTCACTTCTGTTACACCTGTATAAATGATTTTGATTATGGTTATGACGATAATTTTAAGTTCCAGAAAATTAAATATCTACGTGAAACGTGACTTACTTAAGGTTCGTGATATCCAAATGGTGTTCTTTGCCGGATTCCTTCAATATGTCGACAGTTTCGTACACAAACGACTTGTTGCTAGACGCGAGCTTGTAGCCTACGTAGTATCTGTGAAAAAAACATTAAAATTATTATTTGGTTATTGAGTTTCTCACGAAATTAAACTAAATGTTTTGTCGGAAACATAATCATCGCCTTTCAAAGTGCCAATGCGGCAAGACTTCTCCCTTACTTATATCTTTTGACGGCTCTGGGTTTGTTATTTTCTTAGAATTTCTCAGTGCTGGTATAAAAAGCCACAATTGATGTAGTTTATTACATTTCAAGATTTTTTAGGTCTATCTTTAGTTTTGGTTTAGATTTACAAAAAGTATGGGCCACATTTTTCCTGCAGCTTGCTACCTCGTTTATAACGGTTAAACCTTCATTATAACTTACAGCCATCATTTTTTTATGACCTAAATTAATAAATACAATGAAATTCAATACTCACCCCTGTAGTTCGCCGTTCCAGTCCTGTGGTGGGGGTGGTTTCCATGTGATCCTTAGAGTGGTTCTGTCTACTGCTTCTACTTTCACGTCTTGTGGGGGTCCGGTAGGGGCTGAGGTCAAATTGAGAAGGCATTTAGTTGAATAAGTTTAATGTAAATCTTATATTTAAAAAAACAAGTCAGGGAAGCAGTGACCACTTAAAATTAATTGTGAATTAATTAACTTTTAGTACGCTGATTATAGAAACTATTGACCAATTTCACGGAGTACTTTTTCCAAAATTTAATGTGCAAATTTCAAAATAAGAATTTATTATTATTGTAACTACGGGGTTAAGCTGCAAAATCGCAAATAAGGCAGCACGAAATTTACTTTCACAGCAGCATTTTTACCTTCTTCAGCAGTAATGATGGTGACAGTTTCAGACGGTTCCGAAGTGCCGAGTTCGTTTTCCGCTACAATCCTGATGTGGTAGGCAGTCGCGGGACGAAGACTGAATACACCGGCTTCGCTAGATTCGCCTGGTACCAAAACTCTAGAAAAAGAAGAGATTTTTGAAAAGTGCTGCTGTGTAGTGCTACCCCATTCCTTCCGGTGGATGTACGTAACAGGCGGCTAACGGTATTGGGGCTTTTAAGGGATTTTTAGGCGATGCGGTTGGAGACCCATCACCAAAAACCTCCATTTCACTATCTTTTCCCCACGCAACTTCCAAAAGTGGCTGAGGAATTTCTAATTCCCTAGCTCTGGCTACCCCTTCATGGGATTTATGGCCGTGAGAATGTGTGTGTGTATGTGTGTGTATTTTTGAAAAGGCAGTAGCGTAGTATTTTAAAAGCGTAGTATTACTTTAGACAAACTTTGTAACTGATTTGTTAAGGATTCAAAGCTTGATATTCTAAAATACATTTCATATTTATTTTAAAAAGTTTCTATTTAACTTCAGTTGTTTTAAATATAATTAGACAAGCTTGGAATAACCAAGTCTTTAAATTTGGAACAATATTGTATTTTCATTAAAATTAACTTAAAATATGGTACACGTTTAAATTTCAAGACAATAAAGTATAGCAAGGGATATTCTTTATTAAGAAATAGAATAAAACTTTACCTGTCGATATCTTTTTCCCAGCTGCCCTTAGCGCGTTTATATTCAATAAGGTACTTCTTGATCGGAGAGTTTCCGTCGTAGGGAGCGGCCCAAGACAATTGCACTGATCTTCCTGATTTGTCCAGAACTTTCAAGCCATAAGGAGCTTCGGGAACCTCTGTGGAAAAAAATTATGATTGAAAATATGTGAGGATTTGTTTGGTTTGACGACAAGATAATATTCGTCATATTTTATGCTGATACTGCTCACGAGATTTATTCTATCGATAATTTATAATATTTTGTTGCGGCAAAATTCTTGCTTAAACGCTTTTATAATGTTCTCATGCATCTTAATTTATTAATTCGCAAAACCCAAAAATCTATATTGTGATAATATCCAAGATTTTGGTCCTCAACTGTCTTTCCCCGCATTATATAAACTACACAACAAATACACAGTTGAACAAGGCTCTGTCATTTTATTATCTCAAATTCCTTTTCCATTTAGTCTTAATATCAAAGCCGTCCGTCGTCTGTATCGTTTCGTCCTCTGCTACCTTCATCTACATTATTTCTATAACCCACGCAAACAAATTTATCCACAAACCTTGTATAATCATATTGATGCTGGTATCATCAGAGCCGAAGGCGTTGGTAGCGACACAGGTGAACAAGGCGCTGTCCGACCGCTCAGTTCTGCGGATACTAAGATCTGACACCACTCCGCCTGGCAGGATTTCCTCGCGAATGGTGTAGCGGGGGTCCGATTTCGGTTCAAGACGCTTGTTGTTCATGTTCCAGATTATTCCGATTGGCTGAGAAAAGATTTAAAGTTATAATATAGATGTAATTTTAATTTGTAAGTATGATATTTTGTGTAGGCTCAAAAGGCGAAGTCCAATCATAACAAGTATTTCGGAAAGATTTAGAAATATTAAAGATTTCCGAAACACTTAGAACGCGAATGCCCGCGTTCTAAGTGTTTCAACGCGACGACGCGATTTATTATCGAAATGTAAATGAGAATCCGTCAAAAAACAAAATATTAATGATGGCTTGATGGATGGTAGTACCTTTTCTCCTTTGGCTTGACATTGAAGAACCGCCGGTTCACTTCTTCGGGCAGTTTGATTGCGCATTTTGATTTCGAACTGAGGTGGTGCTGAAATAATATATTTTATTTTGATTAAAATCTTTAAGCCAAAACTAGCTTTTATCTTTGAAATTCGGAGAAGACGTTAACTATTGTTGATATTGATTAAACACTTGGTATATTGTACTTGCAATATCTCTATGTCATGAGCAAATGCTACTCATAAGAAACAAACCGCCTTATAATAACTGCAACGTTACAACATGTAGGTTAAAAGTTGTAAATAAAAACAGGAAAACATCTGAAAAACATAACATAACATATACTCACCGTTGTAAATCCCTAGATGGGGTAACCAAAGCTAAGGAATTATAAATTCCCCAGCCACTTTTAGAAAGTTAAGTGGGGAAGAGATGGTAAAATAAAGGTCGTTGGTGATGGGTCTCCCCCCTCATCGCCCAAAAATACCTTAAAAGCCCCAATACCGTTACTCGCCTCTTACGTACACCCAACATAAGAAATGGGGTAGTGCTATTCAAGCCGACACTTCACAGCACCTGAAAAACCTATTTACTTATTAAAAAAAACCTTACCTTGTACACTAATAAGGATGACGGCAGAGAGTCCAGAGCCAATTCCATTTACAGCTTCGCAAAGATAATATCCTTCGTTCGTTTTTTGTATATTCGTTATAGATAGAGTACCGTCCTCTACTTTCACATTAGGGTTATTTGGTTTAAGGTCTTTGTAATCGCCTGGCGTATCACCTGAAAAAGATTTTATACATATATATAAAATTCAACCCAGTAAAGTTATTACGTTTTGTTTATTAATTTTTGGTAAAATAATAAACTCCAATTTAATGATAATTCAAACGTAAATTAATCTTACCTTCAGCCCTCTTCCATGTGACTTGGGGCTTAGGGAACCCATCGGCTTTACATTCAACCTGAGCATCAGAGCCTTGTGCAAAAGCTTTATCAGTGGGCTCAAGAATCCAACGAGGTGGCACTGAAATATTCAGCATTTGTTAGTTTTGTTGCTAAGTTCACTCAAATTTCAATTAGGACTGTATAGATTTCTTTACTTTTAGTTTTTTGATTTTTTACTCTTTAGTTTTAAAAAAATCTTGTTTTTTTTTAAGAATATCGATATATAAATAGTAATCTTTAAGATACAAGATAAGTATACTGAGTTTCTGAATAAAATTTAGGGGATCTTACATCTAATTGTTGATGGAAAAGATTTGCAATTGTATAATAATAACTAATTTAAAAATTACTCTTGCTTTTTTCGTGAGTTTGTGTTACATTATACATACAAATCATAATTATGTGAGATTAACAGCGAGCTTTCTTTGCCATCAATTTAAGCCAAATTGATATGATTTAATATTTCTAAAACAGTCTGTTCGGTGTTGGCTTTAAAAAGCACTAACATATTTTATTCTGTGTCTATTAATAATCCATTTGTCTCTTTCAACCAAATATGCTTAAAGTGGCCCAAAAATATTTATTTCTCCAACTATTTGGTTTCTTAATGAAATTGCAATTTTATGATTATTTATAAACAAACGAAAGGTATTTGCCAGTAGCAAGTAATCTTAGGTGCAGTAAAATAACAACAATATTCGTTTTCTATTAAGAAAATATCAATTTGGCTATAAAGAAGTTTCCATTTTATCTACGACATGTTTTCAACCCATTTTTGTATAAAACAGAAACTTCCTTATTTTTCTTATATTTATATTAACATTAAGCACACAGACAAATACCAAGCAAGAGCTAATATAAAATAAAGAAAATGGGATGAAATGAATTTAAATAAAATAAGTAATAAGCTGCATGCTAAAATTTAGGTAGTAGCTTAACTGTCAAAACACTATATTCACAAAAAGAATAAGAAAATAAATCAAGTATAAAGATAAGCTTTTTGAATATATCTACAGTTATCGAGAACTCGAGTGTTTTGACAGTACAATGATAATCCACAAAAATAATAAGAGCAAAGCATGCGAATTAGTATATAAAAATAATAATAAAGACGGGATGAAGGAGAAGGACTTGGAAGTAAAATAATGCTCGGAGAGGAGAGGAAACAATTTCTTTGATGGAAGCTTTGACCCCTTTCCCTATTGACTTGAATATTATATTTTTACTGATTTATCAACCATCAGAAAACTCGTGGTCAAATACTCTTTATTCTTATGGTGGTTTGGATCGAAAGCATACAAAATCATATGAACTACGCTCAGCCGTAATGGGAATAAGGGCACACTAATGCAGATGTACCATGAACTTCTAGCGAGGCAGAAAAATTGGCAAGGCCAGCAGGGTTACGCACGAGGCAGGCGTATGTTCCACTATGAGACCACCCCGCGGAATCGATAAGCAATAAAGACGCTCTCTGTCCTATTTGAGTAGCCGTTACTCCAGCTTTCTCCTTAAGAGGCTTTCCTTCAAAGTACCACTGTATATCCAGCGGTTGATCACCCTCGGAAACGAGGCAAGTGACCTGACTGGCTTGACCCGCAAACAGCGGTGTTTCGAACGAGAACGGAACTACGCGAGGCAAAACTGGAAGCGACAGAATATTGTTAGGTTAGATACATTTTGCTGTTCATGTTAGAGATGTGTGAAAATGGAATTCGTGTAAGGATTTTCCGTGTGCAGTATAGTGTTGTTAGTTCCTGATCTGATTCCAATAAAGATTATGTATAATTGACATGCCGTTTACAACTAGGGTCGCGGCGTGTTCTGACCGGCCGGCTGCGTTCTGTACAATGCATGTGTAGTTTCCTTGGTGATTAGCAGTGACTGAATTGATAGTTAATACGGAGGCTCGAGGACCCAACGGCATAGTCACGATGTCTCGTTGTAAGCTGGAGTCAACGGTATCGCTACTGAATGTCCACGAGATTTCTAACGGCAAATCCCCTTTTGTCGCCAAACAGTTTGCTTGAACAGCATCTCCAGGGTTGAATGCCACATCACCAAATGTGAATGGTACTAACAACGGTGGAACTAGGAGCAGAAAAATCTCAATGAAGCGAGAAAAGAAAGCACATTTAGTGATAGAGTATTTAAGCTTATGAGTATAAATTTAAATATTCACACCCTTTACTATTAATTCAGTAGTGTGTGCGGCAGTTCCCGCAAGATTTTTGGCAGAACAATTGTAGGAGCCAGCATGCTTTGCGTCAATGGACTCGATTGTAAGGACACTACTTCTGCGGTCCATATTACTGATTTTTATTCCCGGTATTTTTCTAGCGGTCTGGTTGTTCACGGTCCATTCAATATTTACCGGCTGATCACCGTGCGTGATAATGCATTGCAACGCAAAATAATCGCCGAGGAAAGCCGGTTCCGGTCCGGCGGCAAATGGCGCGATTTTGGGAGGAACTGAAAGACAATTCTATGATACTAAAACATTACTGACTCTAAGTTAATCTACGTAAACTAACCGTAAACTATTAATTCTGAGGAATGCGTAGCCCGCCCTGCCCGATTTTCACCGATGCATGTATACGTGCCGGCATGTTTAGCGTCCACTGATTCAATTATTAAAGTGCTGCTTCGTTTAGAATTACTCATCGTATAGTCGGAATGACGTTGTGAAATTAACTGTCCATTAAAAACCCATGTGATAGTTATCGGCATATCGCCCAAGTTAATAGTACAAGCCGCTTGTAAGTATTCTCCTACATTAGCAGGTTTCTCGCCGAATGTAAACGGCAATATATTTGGAGGGACTGGAATTGAAAAATGACATAATGTCGAAAATAAATAGTACTAAAGAGAAAAACTAAACAAAATAGATGAAGAGGAGTTCCATAACTTGCAACTATACCATTAATAACAAGGGAGGATGTATGGGCATCAGTTCCAGCTTCATTTTTTGCAATGCAAGTGTAATTGCCCGCGTTACTATGAGTCATTGAGGCGATGCTTAGGATCGCGCTCCGTTCACCAATATTAAATACAGTAACTCCTGAACGTGGTTTTATTGGTTCATCATTAAATAACCAGCGCAATTGTAATGGATGATCTCCTTCGATGACTGAACATGGTGCAGTAATAACTTGCCCAAAGTTCATGGCTACTTCACCGAACGAAAATGGTTGGACGACAGGAGGAACTAAACAGATAATAATACATTGGGTTGAAGCGGTATGCAAACAGGTAGGAAAATATGAATACCGATAACATTAAGTAAGGCAGTGTGAGAGGCAGATCCAGCACGGTTTGTTGCTGTGCAAGTATAATTTCCGCTGTTCGTGCCCATTGCAGATTGTATGTCAAGAACAGAAACTCTTTCGTTAAACATGGTTGTCGACAGCCCCATCTTGCGGTTAACAGGTTTCCCTTGAAAACTCCATGAAATATTCAAAGGCGTATCTCCCTTTGATACATGGCAATCCAAGTGTACTGGCTCTCCAGCAAAAACGGCTTCATCCAATTCAAAAGGTTTAATATGAGGTACAGCTGAGCAAAAGAAAGAACGAGTTATAGAGGGCAAATCGTTTTTTTTATATTAGAAGCATTTAGGTACCGCTTCGCCGAAGATATCGGACTTGAAAGATAGTACTTTTTGCATGTTGAATTACCGTATCTGATTATTTAATTTACTATGTGACGATTTATATTTTTTATACAGGAGGAATAGACCAAAAGGGGAGGAATTTTTAGACAACTATAATCAATTCTAGGCGTGCTTGCCATCTAAACAAAAATAAAGTATCTAGTCATCTAGGATTTGTAGGTACCATGAATGTTAACAAGTGCCGTGTGATTAGTTCTTCCCGCACGATTACTAGCAGTACACGTGTAATTGCCGCTATGATGTCCCATTGCCATAGGTATGCTCAAAACCGACGCTTTCTCTCCTAATTTGGTAGTAGTTATTCCCATATTATTATGGAATGAAATATCTTCTCCATGAAAACTCCAACTGATTTGTAAAGGTCTATCTCCTTTCGACACGTGACAAGTGAGATGAACTGATTCACCAGCGAATATCGATTCTTCGACTTCGAACGGAATTATGTGTGGGACCACTTAAACGGGAAATAAATAAAATGAAATAAATTGGAAACGAGTAATAACTATTATGATATAAATGGATGGATACCGATGACTTTTAATATTGTTGTGTAAGTGGCGAGACCGGCTCGGTTTCTTGCGTTACATGTATAGTTTCCACTATGGCTACCAGTGACTGACGGAATCACTAGCACTGACGACCGGTCACTCACTTTTGAGAATGTTCCTAACTCTCGAGAAATTGTATGGCCATTAAATTCCCAAAATATTTCCAATGGAGTATCTCCTTTTGATATGTGACACATCATTTGTATGGATTCTCCAGAGAAGAGCGCCTGATCGACGTCAAAAGGCAATATATTCGGTGTTACTGTGTAAAAAGAAAACAATAGCATGATGGGTGGAATTAAATAAAAAGTATAAGAAACAAAAATCGATGTTTGAGGATATGTTAAAATAAAATATTAAAATTAACATATACTCAGACATCAAACGCTTTTGTGGATAAACAATGATATGTATGATGATAGAGGTAAACTGACCATGAACATTGAGGCTAGTAGAATAGTTAGCAGAGCCTGCGTTATTTTTTGCTACACAAGTATAGTTTCCGCTATGACCAGCTGTCACGGCGGATATTGATAGGAATGATGTGCGTGAAGTCATTTTTGTCGTCATGATACCAAGATGCGATGAACTATTTTCAGAGCCATGGAAATGCCATTTGATATCTAGCGGAAGGTCACCCTTTGAAACGTGACAATTGAGTTGGACCGATTCACCGGCAAACACTGACTCGTCCGCTTCAAATGGCACGATGTATGGAAGGACTGTTAACCCAGAAACCCTTAATTAAGTATTAATTTGAAAGCTAATAGCGTGCATGGGCAAAGGCAAGGCACGGTAAGCATACTATTCAAGAATAATACCGTGGACATTGACTATAGCAGAATGTACAATTAAACCAGCATGGTTCATCGCATGACAAGAGTATTCTCCGCTATGTCTAGAAGTTGCACTAGCAATTGTTAACAGAGAAGTTCTTTCCCCAATTTTCATAGTAGATATTCCTAGATGTGAAGATAAGTCTTTTCCGTGAAAACTCCAGGTTATTCTTAAAGGTATATCGCCTTTGGAGACATGACACGTCAATTGAACTGATTCACCAGCAAACACAGGCTCTTCAGCCTCAAAGGGAACGATGTGAGGAGGAACTGGTACAAACACAAAAAAAACAGCTAAATTAAGTATAACCATGATAAATAAAATTATTTGAGTGTACCCTGAACGTTTAATGTTGCAGTGTGATTTGTGTTCGCTACCGTGTTCGAAGCAGTGCATGTATAATTTCCAGAATGTTTTTCTGAAGCAGCAGCTATTGCGAGAATCGAACTTCTATCTCCAACTTTGTTAATTTTTATATCCTGACTCAATGGCAAAGGTTGTCCTCGAAAGAACCAAGACAGTTTCAGAGGCATATCGCCTTTGGGTATATGACACATGACTTGAATGCTTTCACCGTAAAACACGGCTTCATCGAACTCAAATGGAGATATAATAGGTGCAACTGAAATATTAAGTAATATTACTAATAAAATAAGTAATATGTTACTAAAAGTGGATACTACTAAAATTAAAACTTTAGTTGGAACAATCACAGAAGCGTATTATTATCCTAACGTGTATACCCTTAACATTGAGCGTGGTGTGATGTCTAGCGCTGGCAACGATATTTGATGCGATGCATGAATAATTGCCCGAATGTTTAGCAGTTGCGGAGGGTATTATGAGAACAGATGCCCTATCCCCAGTATTCATAATGTTGACCCCCGGTAAAGAACTCACATCTCCTCCACTAAACGCCCACAAGAAATTCAGAGGTTTATCGCCTTTTGGTACATGGCACATCACTTGCACACCTTCTCCGTAGAAAACAGTCTCGTCGAAATCGAAAGGAGTTATTACTGGCGCCACTGGAATTTACATTTTATCGTCAGTGACACCTTTTCACTATTGTTTGCTCGTGTTATCACCGGGTTTGACAGATTTTTATGCCACGCCAAAGTTACAATGGGAAAGGGGAGATGGTTAAGAAAAGCGGTTGCTTGGTTTCTAATTACTACACATATGAAAAACATTTCATCAATACCGTTTACAAACAGCTGAGCAGTATGGTTAATGGATCCTGCCTCATTCTTAACGACACATGAATAATTTCCTTGATTGTAGTGACTAACAGAGTCTATAGTTAGTTGGCTCGATTTTTTTGTATTGGTGAGAAGCACCCCTTTTTCTCCCGATTTCACTTCTTGACCGGTAAAATACCATCGAATTGTTAACGGCTGGTCACCTTTGCTGACAGCGCAAGTCACCAATACCATTTCCCCATCATTAACAGGTTCGTCTCCAAATTCAAAGGGCATTATTTGGGGAGGGACTGTAGAAAGGAAAAGTCAAAAATAAAGCATTGGAAGCGATCTTACTTATTGTAGGTTTACCGTTTACGTATAGTTCAGCAGTATGATTTACAGAACCAGCAAGATTTTGAACAACGCAAGTATAGTTCCCTTGGTTACGATGGCTGACTGATTCAATTGATAGTTGGCTGGTTCGTTTAGTGTTGGTAAGAACAATACCGCTTCCACCAGAGGCAATAGGAGCATCATTAAAGAACCAATGAATTTTCAAAGGCAAATCGCCCTTAGTTGCGGTGCATATGACAACTACTGTTTCCTGGTCGTTCAAAGGTTCCTCACCGAAATCGAAAGGCATTATTTGAGGAGAAACTAAAATTGAGATACAAAAAAGCATAAGAATAGCTTTGTAAAAGATTGATACCATTAACAAATAGTTGCGCTGAATGAGAAGCCTCGCCAGCCGCATTCTTTGCCACACACGTGTAGTTTCCTCTATGAGAGCCTTGGATAGAGTCGATGCTCATAATCGAAATTTTCCTTCCACTACGTGATAACACTACCCCGTTACCATTTTGTAGAGGTTCTTGATTAAACAACCATAAAATATCGATAGGCATATCTCCTTTCGTCACAGTACAAGTCAAAGAAACAGTATCGCCAGCATTGTATGTATCTTCGCCGAAATCAAATGGAGCAACTTGAGGAGAAACTGTTGGGAATTATTAAATAAAATGGGGTTTTTTCATACAAAATATAGGAAAGTGAGACTATTAAGCAAAAGCGTAATTTTTTGTAAGTGATGTACCATTGACGTTTAATTCTGCACTATGACTGCTCGAACCAGCTTCGTTTTCAGCAATACACGTGTAATTCCCTATATGATCGTGCTGAACATTTTCTATACTCAAAACTGATATTCTCTTTCCATTTCTATTAATGAGAATGCCATTTCCCGAGTTAAGGTTGACATTATTTAACTGCCAATGAATTTTAATAGGAAGATCACCCTTGGCAGCCGTGCAAGTGAGTGAGGCTGTGTCTCCAGCATTTAGAATTTCTTCTCCGAAATCGAACGGTGTAACCTGAGGTATAACTAACGAATTTTTGGTATAAACATAAAAAAAAAACATAAACGTTCACGCCGTTTTATCCCCGAAGGGGTTGGCAGAGGTACCAATACTCCTGAACTCACATGGCAAGCGCCATCTAGTTTTCAGAGAAGGTACCCAGAATTTTTGGTGTTAGGAAATAAGGGAATATTAAAGAGTAAAAGCCAAAAAACAAATACAGAAAATAATAAAGCTGGAGGCTTCATGTATTAATACCATTGACAGCCAAATCTGCTGAGTGATTAGTGTGTCCTGCTGCATTTTGAGCAAGACAAGTGAAAACTCCTCTATGGACGGCTGCTACAGACTCGATGGTTAGCGCGCTCGTTTTAGGTCCCATTTTTATGACAGTAACTCCAGGGAGGGTACTAATGGGTAAACCGTTAAATCTCCAAGTGATGTTAACAGGAGCATCGCCTTTCACGACCATGCACTGAAGACCGACAGTATCTCCGGCATTCGAAGGCTCGTCGCCAAACGTGAAGGGGTTGATTTGAGGAAGGACTATAGATACAGAAATATTGAATAAGCAAATCATAAACTCTAATTTAGTTATTTCGCTATGATTCAAACTAAATTCAACACACCCAAATATATTTTTACCGTTAACTGATAGTTCTGAAGAGTAAGTAACAGAACCCGCGATGTTGGTTGCTGAACAGGTATAAACTCCTTTGTGAATAGACACGAGAGAATCTATCGAAAGGCTGCTTGATTTGTGACCAATTTTTGTAACAGTTATACCAGGCGTTTCACTAACAGGCCGATCGTTTAGTAGCCATGTAATATTTATCGGTGTGTCACCTTTTGTGACCATACACTGAACACCCACGGTTTCTCCCGCATTAGATGGTTCTTCTCCGAACGTGAAGGGATGGATTTGGGGCAAAACTAGAAAAATACTACTTTATGAATAAATCGAAAGTAATAATAATTAAAATGAATGAGAACCGTTGACTTCCAATACAGCGCTATGATTGGCAGAGCCGGCTCTGTTTTCTACAGTGCAAACGTAAATTCCTCTATGGGTCCCGTTCACTGAATCGATGTTTAAAATGGACATCTTTTTGCTCATGCTTCCGATGGCTATTCCAGTGATTTTAGCTCCCGATAGTTGGTTCCCGTTTAATGTCCAAGTGAAACTAGCAGGCAGGTCGCCTTTGTTCATAACACATTGCACGGACGCTGTATCGCCAGCATTAGCCGGCTCTTCACCAAACTCAAAGGGAAGAATTTGGGGGGAAACTGTGATAGGTGAAAAGCAATAAAGTTAGGATAATAATATTAAAATAATATTTATATCGAACCATTGACGCTTAAAACTGTAGTGTGGTTGGTTTCGCCTGCTCTGTTTTTTATCTCACAAGTGTAGGCACCCCTATGGACTGCACTGATGGCATCAATATTCATTATAGAAGTTTTCTTGCTAATTGATGTTAGAACAATGCCAATGTTATTTCGCGGAGAAATCTCTTTCCCATTATGTCGCCAAGTAAATGTGACTGGTAAGTCTCCTTTGCTCATCACGCAAGAAACGGATGCCGTTTCACCTTCATTTAATACCTCTTCCCCGAATTCGAACGGTGTGATTTGTGGAGGAACTAAATTAAAATAATGTCAAAACTACTATGAACATATTAAATAGTTAGTTGTACCATTAACTTCGAGTAAAGCGCTATGATTGGCGGACCCAGCGTCATTTGTAGCCACGCAGTGGTAAATGCCTCTATGAGCGCCATTGACGGAGTCAATATTTAGAATGGTCATTTTCTTGTTCATTCTCGTGAGGGTTATGCCCAAATTGTTGTTGGGTTTAAGGATTTCACCGTTGAGTGTCCAAGTTATGTTTAAGGGTTGGTCTCCTTTGCTTACGGCGCAAGTGACTGAGACCATATCGCCCGCGTTGGCAGGTTCGTCTCCAAACTCGAATGGAGACATTTGAGGGGGTACTAAGTGAGAGAGGTAACAATTAGGTGATTCTAAAGTGCACGGACGTGTGTGGCAATCGATGTAGCTTTGGCGGGCATAAACCTCCTTGACAATATGTAGTTATTAAGTTTTACCCTGTTATTCAAATACCTATAAATTATTTAAAACCTGAAAAGAAATCTGATTAGTACACATTGGTGTTACCGTTGATCAAAATTGATGCATTCAACATATACTGTTCCCTAAGTCTGATGAAGATTTCGACATCTCAAACAAATTATCATTTTCCAAAGAGAATTGATCAACGGTAACCTAAAAAGAGAATCACGGAGTAATATATACATTTTCAAAAGTTGCACATATTGAATGTATTTAATAAAAGTCTGCGCTTTCCTGAGGTTTCTTAATTCATATTACTCCGTAAATGACTGCTTTTAATTTCATCAAATAATTTATATTTTCTTAGTTATTCACTGGTCTAACTGCAAGACACAGGCACTCTTTTATTTATATTTTGTACAGAACATACATACATGCATACATACATATACTCACGGCTATAAATCCCTAAAAGGGGTAGCCAGAGCTGAGAAATTATAAATTCCTCAGCCACTTTTGGAAGTTGAGTGTTGAAAAGATGGTAGAGTAAAGGTTGTTGGTGATGGGTCTCCAACCGCATCGCCCAAAAATCCCTTAAAAAGCCCCAAGTCCGTTAGTCGCCTCTTACGTACACCCACCGGAAGAAATGGGCTGTGTAGTGTCGGCTTAGAATAGCACTACCCCCATTTGTACAGAACTTATATTAAATTACAGAAGTAACAAGCATTGACATGATTTGTTCTGTGTTTATATAGAACTAAACTGTAGTAGTAGAGGTCGAACCCACAATTTTGTCAATAACTTTAATTTGTTTGAAAACTTTCATATTAAAAATACATAACATAAATTCGCCCTTTTATACGTGATATTACAAATCTTGTGCATGATCTTTAAAAGCAGTCACTATTTTCCTTATATTTCAAATACTAAACTATTTTATAAAAAATATAATGGTGAGATAATTAAAATTTATTAATAAATATTTACTTTTCTCTTTACTTCAATATTAAAACTTTTGTTGTACATAATCGAATTGATTGAAAAATTTAATACAATAGTTAACAGCATTATCTCACCAAGTAAACCAAAAAGAACATACCCATGACTTGTAGTTCCAAAGCGCCTCTTGCATTGTATCCTTGAGAGTTCTTAGCCACACAAGTGTAGGTAGCTTGATCGCTCATTCGTTCTACGTTTTCTATCACTAGAGTTCCGTTGGGGAAGACTTTCTGTTTTCTATTAATTGGAAGTACTCTGAAATGAGACAAATAAAAAGTCAATACTGAGTTTATTTTATTGATTAACACTGTTACTCATTACGTATAAACATACTGGTGGAATTTATGACTTCTTTTTTTCTATACCCGCCCGCCAGACTATTCTACGTCGCAAGACAACAACGATAATTTCGTCCTCATCTCTTCTTTCTCCTGTTACCATCAACTTCTATCTCACTAGCACAAAACTAAGATTCGAATTTTGACAAGTGTATCCATAGAGATTATTAGAAAAAGCAAACGATACCGCTTTATTTGTCGTCGTTGGTTTTATTGACTAGTAAGTGCCGAAATTATGGTAAACTAGCGATCCAATCCGGTTATGGATAGTAAGGGGTGTTATTATATTTGATATGGTTTTTGAGAGAGAGGTGAATATGACCGAATGCGTGATTGAGATTAATGGTAAGAAAGTGGAACAAGTGAAAGAGTTTGTATATTTGGGAAGTTTGTTTACTAGGGATGGAAAGTGTGATGAAGATATCGAGAGAAGAGTGAAAAAGGGTAATGCGGTAAATGGAGCACTGGATAGTCTAATGTCTAGTCAGTCGGTGTCTGAAAAGGCCCGAATGGCTGTGCATGATGCTGTCCTCGTTCCTACGCTTATGTATGGCAGTGAATGTTGGGTGTGGCAGAAGAAGCATGAAAGTAGAGTGAATGCAGTAGAAATGAGATCCCTCAGAAAAGTGTGTAATGTAAGGTTATGTGATCGTGTGAGGAATGATGTGATCGTGTGAGGAATGATGTGATTCGTGAAAGGTGTGGTGTAAAAGATGATATTGTAAGAAAGATAGAAAAAAGGAATGTTGAGATGGTTTGGGCACATAGAGAGGATGGATGACAGTAAATTGGTGAAAGAGATATATAGAGCCAATGTAGAAGGTAATGTTAGTAGAGGACGACCTCGGAGGACACATTTGGATCAAATAGAAAACGTGCTCAAAAAGGCAGGTGTCCGCAGCATGAAGAATAAAAGAGCATGTATGAAAAGATTGATGGATGTAAACGAAGCCAGAGAGGTTTGCCAGGATCGTACAAAGTGGCGATCGATAGTCTCTGCCTACCCCAATGGGAACTAACGGCGTGAGAATATGTATGTATGTATGTATGATTATATATTCGTCTGTTATTATAATATGCTATTGACTTATACTCATGCCCATTTTTACCATTGGGGAAGGCAGAGTATATAGATCGCCACTTTACACGATCCTGACAAAACACTCTGGCTTCTGTCCCATTTATTGTTCTTTTCATACATTATGTTCATCATCATTAGCCAAAAGACTTCCACTTCTGGATATAGACTTCTCATAAAGATTTCCATAATGCCCGGCCCTGCGCCTGGTCTCATTCAACAGCTTCCTGCGACCTTCAACAAGTTTCATACATGCTTACATGTATACAGTATTGCCAGAAATACGTTCATATCTTTCCCTCCCGAACAATATGTTGGTAATACATACCTGCCGTCTCGCTCCCACACGATGGAGTCGATGGGGTATCCAGCCACAGGACAGTGCACTATCAAGGTGTATCCTGCAACTAGGGCCCTCTTCTTCATTGCAGATATAGCGTCGCCAGACATACCTTCATCTCTTTCCCTCTCTTACAAAATAAGAGTAGTACATACCTGCCGTCTCGCTCCCACACGATGGAGTCGATGGGGTATCCAGCCACAGGGCAGTGCGCTATCAAGGTGTCTCCTGCACCTACGGCCCTTTTCTTCATCGCGAACATACGTTCATCTCTTTCCCTCCCCAAGAATAAGTTCATAGTACATAACTGCCGTCCGGCTCCCACACGATGGAGTCGATGGGGTATCCAGCCACAGGACAGTGCCCTATCAAAGTGTCTTCTGCAACTAGGGCCCCCCTCTTCATTGCAGACATAGTGTCGCCAGACATACCTTCATCTCTTTCCCTCCCTTACAAAATAAGAGTAATACATACCTGCCGTCTCGCTCCCACACGATGGAGTCGATGGGGTATCCAGCCACAGAACAGTGCGCTATTAAAGTGTCTCCTGCAACTATGGCTCTCCTCTTCGTTGCAGACATAGTGTCGCCAGACATACCTTCATCTCTTTCCCTCCCCAACAACATGTTCGAAATACATACCTGCCGTCCCGCTCCCACACGATGGAGTCGATGGGGTATCCAGCCACAGGACAGTGCGCTATCAAAGTGTCTCCTGCAACTACGGCCCTCTTCTTCATCGGTCTCACGTATGGTAAGCCGTAGACATTTACGCGGGATGAGTGAAGAACGCTGCCCACCTGTACATATTTTATTATTTTATATAACATAATATTCTATTGCAATGATTTTCTTCAAGCTAAACGAAATTTCGGATTTGCTTAGGTATAAAGACGGGATGTTTCGGGATTGTAAGATCGAGCTTTCAACTCATATGTTGCTTCCCCCCTCCCCATTAAAATCTAAGAGATATAACTATGATAGTGTTGCTTTCACCTGATCTACCACACACTTCTAACTAGATCCACAAATAAGATTTTAAAAACAACTCAGATGTGTAGGCCCTTTTCATGATTAATATTTTACTTGACAATTTACCATCAGCATTAAAAAGCATAATCGAAATTTCTAACATCAAGTAAGTCTCAAAGGGGAGGTATATATCGCACATTAATCTTCCATGTATCTCATATAACCTTTGCAATTGATCTCATATAACCAGATGCAATTTGTGACTATAATGCGATTAATGGGTGGGCTCTTTTAATAACTACTTTATTCCACCATTTTTTGCATTTCATATCTGCCTAAAGAGACTAATTACCGTTTCATACAACTCACTCACCTTACTAGAAGCAATACACGAGTATAATCCACCATCATTGGTATGCACAGATGATATATTGAGATGCGACTCGACATTCCCGTCAGCTGTCACAAATTGTCCAATCTGAAGTCGTTCCCCACTGTTCAGTTTCTCTCCATCTAATTGCCAGGCAATGTCAGGAGTCGGGTTTCCTGATGCTACGCATTTGAGACGCAAAGATGGACCCGATCGTAAAGTTTGTTCGCCGAAACTGTGGCGGATTTGAGGTGGCTCAACTGGAAATAAGAGATAGACATGGTTTAGTATTGATAGATAAGGAAATTCGGTTGGGTGAAGCATATTTTAAATCTTCTGAACATTTCTTTGTGTAGCTTTCTGATATGATAGGTGGCAAGTTGCATTTCAGCGTTCTTATAGATAGTCAAATATGTCCTCAGAATAATTACAACCACTCAATTCTTTCAGTATCAATTCAGATATTAATAACTCGATATTGTTCTTTCTAATACCTACAAAGACGATTAAAGATAGTTTATAATATTTTAATACTTATACTTACATCGTCCTCCTAATTTCAGTTCACCGCTAGCACCTGCACTCTCCTGATCGTTCCTGATGAAACACTGGTACATGCCTTTGTCTTCCTTCTTAACTGATTCTATCCTGGAATTATTATGATAGAAGGATTAATTCCTGGACTCTTATTTTAAGTGCATTAATTTATAGTTAACCAATAGATCAATGATAATTTAATGATTCAGATTTATTAACATTAGTGCTCATTCAAAATATACCCCAGTCCTAGCTATGCCAGATAGTGGCGTAGAATACAAATAAGGGCGTTTACAATATTAAATGTGGTATCTGGGTTCCAATTCAATTCATTGTAAGAATCTTTTTTTAGAGCACACATTAAAACCCTTTATTTACACGATAAACGATGAATTAAAAATATGTGGACATTTAGCTATTTAGATCCTTTTTTCATCTTAATATTCACATTTCCGTCTACATTAGCATTTTCGAAGCCAACATTTGAAAATAAACACCATTAGAAAACTACATTATCCATTAGCGAAATTCTCAATAATATTATGAATTTGAAACTCTTGTCTGGCTGGGTATTACATGTATTCGTAAATTGAAAAACAATTTTAAAAAAAGGCTCATAATTAGAAAATAACGGGATTTTAATATGGGACCCTTTTTACACCACATAAATTAAGGTTTCCTGTCTAATAAGACATAGGTGGTGGCGCCACTTTGCATAGACAATTTGGGAAACAGATAGTATATGATAATAGGTCTTTACCTATGAAATTGCCGTTCTGCAGTACTGGCCATTTCAAATCAAAATAATTTTTGTTTGACTAAGAATTCTAATTTCAAATTAATTTTATTTTAAAAACATGGAATTCTTTTTCCAAAAGTAGTCATTTGTTTATTGATTAGTATTACGTTTTCATCGCATTTCAATCTTTTTCGTCATCATGGATACGTTAAAAATTCGAGTAATTATGGAATATGAGTACCGTCGTGGCAGCAACGCGGCACAAGCGGCACGCAACATCAATGACGTTTACGGAGCTAACACTACAAACCAACGCACCGCCTGTTATTGGTTTGCTCGCTTCCGTTCTGGAAATTTCGACCTGAAAATGAACCTCGTGGTCGTCCGAAGACTTTGGTCGACAATGACGAATTAAAGACGATTGTGGAAGCTGATGATACACAATCTACGGCGGAATTAGCAGCAGCTTTCGACGTTAGCGTCAAAACAATATTGGTCCATTTGCGTCAAATTGGCAAGGTAAAAAAGCTTGACAAATGGGTGCCCCACGAACTCAATGATCGCCAGCGCGAAGTACGCGTCGAGACGTGCCTTGCACTGCTCAACAGACACACAAATGAAGGAATTTTGAACCGCATTGTTACCTGCGACGAAAAATGGATTCTGTTTGACAACCGCAAGCGCTCAGCAAGTTGGTTGGATCCTGGTTCAGCACCTAAACAGTGCCCTAAACGAAAACTTACCGCTAGAAAAGTGATGGTCACTGTTTGGTGGTCTAGCGCCGGTGTGATTCATCACAGCTTCTTACCAAACGGGGTGAGCATTACTGCAGATGTGTACTGTGAAGAACTGAACACAATGATGGAGAAGCTGGCACATCTCCAACCAGCATTGGTCAATCGCTCGTCTCCGCTGCTCCTGCACGACAACGCGCGACCTCATACTGCACAGCAGACGGTCTCCAAGTTGCAAGAACTGGGGTTGGAAGCTCTCCATCATCCACCGTACTCACCAGACCTTGCGCCTACAGACTTCTACTTTTTCCAGAATTCGGATAACTTCTTGGCGGGAAAAAAATTTAATACCCGAGAGGCAGTACAAAATGCCTTTGAAGAATTTGTTGCCTCCCGTCCAGCTGATTTCTTCAAGAAGGGCATCAATAACCTGCCACTGCGTTGGCAAAGATGCATTGATTGCATGGGTGATTACTTCGATTAATACAATTAAAAAATACAAGAAAAAAAATCGTTTAATTTTTTTCATACAAAACGGCAATTTCGTAGGTAAAGACCTAATATTAAAGAGTCTTATCTCTTATAAAGTTCAAAGCTAGTTTTATCGGTAGTTGTATATATAAAAGAAATAATAATCAAGTTCGCAAAGCTATACTAACCTGAGCTGGTGATCGTGATGGTTCATATCCTTTCCATCTTTTAACCAAGTCATAGTCTTAACAGGGTTTCCCTCATATCTGCAAGTGAAGACTGCTGGTCTGCCGAAATCCACTGTTTGTGTCGCCGGTTCCACTGTTGCTTTTAATGGGGCTGTTACCGTTAATACTGTTTCTACTGACTCTCCTGGAAAATTATTATGGAATTAATAATGAGATATATTATTATTACAGCCTTACTTATTATGTTTAAATTGGAATGCTTTTGGCCATATTTTAAAACGTTTTTATTAAGAAGAGAAAGAACCACATTGAAAAATTTAAACCACTTTTGAAGAACACCTATTGAGTGATTGTATGTCAAGGTATTCATAAATAATTTAATCAATACAAGATTGTAATGACTAAATGAGTATGTAGTACTTGTTATCTCAAAATGTTACTAACGTACCTCCGACTGAATTATTGACTACGCAAAGGTATTTTCCAGAATCCTCAACTTTCGCTTCTTTTATAATTAGAGTTCCAGACACTTGTTTTACTCTTTCGTTTAATGTTACTGGTTGCTTCCTTGTGGTTCCATCAATGAATTTATACCATCTGTAACAAAAGAGAAAGAGTTCAGAAACAAGAATAACTCATTAAGTAAAATATTATATACTGAGTTCTATTGATAACATAGAACAAAAGTATAATTAATAAAAGCATTACGGTAAAATAATTTAATAAAATCCTTGTCTGTAGACTCGTCACTGACCCACCTGAACACTGGAACAGGGTAACCCTGACTCATGCAAAGCAATGTACCAATGTTTTTCATACTCAACAATGATTCTTGTAACCGACCACTAGATAGCTTTGGAGGAACACTGTTCGTCGGCTCTTGAAGGAAAAACATATAATTTTAGAATAAGAAATTATGCAGAATTAGATTAAAGAGGAAATAGTCATAGTCTGTTCATACGAAATTTTGAACTCAGGGTAGCGACGAAATAACCGCAGAATAAAAAAAAACTTCCTGTCTAATATCCCACCATATGACGAAAATAAGAAAGCATGACGAAACCATAATTGTTATCAAAACAACCATACCCGGAGAAGAGGAATCGCAGAAATAAACAGTAAAGCGTTTCTGGTCTAAATTAGAGCAACCTGACACTTACCGGACAGGTGTTAGTGCTCTTCAGACAACATTATGGTTGGTAAATCCAGCAGCGAGTGATATCCAGATCACATCTTCAAAGAACGCACCATCACAGACTGCAATTAACACGTTCATTTGTATTGGTTTTGACAATGACGATGGCTACGTGTGATGCCAGCGGTCGGTTACGATTTGCTAAGTACCTTGTCAATGGAGCAGGAAAAGCCTGAACTTCGCATAGGAGTGCTAGATCTCCCTGTCCTATTTGACGATTGAGCCCATCCCCAGTCACCTTTGGTCCAGTCCTACCCGAAGGCTCTGTAATAGAAACCATTCGTAACTAACTCACCTAAAAATAGGAGCAGGGAAAGAAGACACTTGACAAGTGAGATACCCAGAAGAGTTTTCAGATACATAATAAACCTCATATCCTTCAAAATGTTTACTGGAAGCTTTTCGAGGACGAATATTATTTGTTGGTTCTGAAATTCACATTAGTTTTTAAAATAACCTAGTTAACCATGTGTTGGCAAAGTTGGTAACGATTTCAACTTCTAAATATAATGATAATGCTATTCAAAACATAGCCTCCAACACATTTTAATAGTAAAAGTACAACCTAAAACTTACCTAAATATTGGAACAGGGAAGCCTGCTACATCACAGGTTAAGAAAGCGTTTTGGGCTTGACGTACATGAAAAATTTCTCCGCCTTCGAATTTTTTACTTTTGTCATTGCGGGGTGCAATTTTGTTTGTAGGTTCTGTAAGATATAACGCACCTTGATATAGGAACAGGATATCCTTGCGCTGGACATTGAAGAGCCATAGAAATGTTTCTGGGATAGTGTACAGCCGCTTTTGGAGTAGAAGTGATACTCGGAGACGTACTTGCTATCGGTTCTGTGATTTTAAGTGCAATATAAGCTATAGAACGAAAACTTGCCTGAACAACGGTGTTGGAAATGCTTGAGCCTGACAAAGAAGAGCAAAACCCTGACCTATGTCTTTTACAAATGTGAAACTCTTTGACTCTCCAGAAAATGTAGGAGCTTTAGCACTCACGGGTTCTGAGAAAAAATACAAGAGATGAGAATCATAGATTGCTTACCCAAATCTAGGAGCAGGGTACGCATTCACTGGACATGTTAAATAAGCTGATGTGTTTAATGATGCGAAAATAACCTTCCAACCCTCAAATGATTCTATCGTTTGTTTTCTAGGAGCAATATTATTTGTCGGTTCTGAAATTTGTGATTTATAAATGTCTTAGCTAAAAAAATACACTCGCCTAAATATTGGTACAGGAAACGCTTGCGCTTGACAAAGAATTCCAAAACTTTGGCCAATATGACGGATAAATGTTATACTTTGGGCGTCCGAAGAGAAAGTAGGCGGTTTAAAACCGATAGGTTCTGCGCATAAAATATAAATTCAATTAGTGATAACTTGCCTGAACATAGGAGCCGGATAACTTTGAGCTGGACAAAGTAATGCTAACCCCTGACTGATATTCGTTCTGACGATTTGAATTGACTCTGACGAAAATGTTGGCGCTTTTGCTCCAACGGGTTCTATAACAATGAACAAAAAATGACTTGCCTGAACAAAGGCACTGGAAAAGCTTGAGCTTGGCACAATAAAGCAAAACTGTGACCAATGTTTCTCCTAAGTGATGATAGACCCGAATCCGACGAAAATGAAGGCGCTTTTGACCCAACGGGCTCTGTTGAGTATATGGAAAGTCTTATTATAGTCACTTGCCTGAAAATGGGCACAGGGAATGCTTGCGCCTGACACATTAACGCAAAACTCTGACCCGCATGCTTGGTAGCAGCATATGAAGTAAAGTCAGATGCAAATGTAGGTGGTTTGGAACCAACAGGTTCTGTTGATATGATAAGAAAGTTAGAATATTGGTAAGAGACTTGCCTGAATATTGGTAAGGGAAAAGCTTGAGCTTGACACATCAACGCAAAGCTTTGACCACTGTGCCTTGTGACTGCTGATAATGTAAAATCAGTTGAAAACGTAGGTGGTTTAGATCCGACCGGTTCTGCGTCAGAAGAATATAACATTAATTCAACCTACCTAAAAATTGGGGCAGGTGACGCTTGTGCTTGACAAAGCAAAGCAAATGCTTGTCCAACGTTTCTCACAAATATACTGCCCTTCGAATCGGTTGAAAAAGAAGGTGCTTTAGCTCCGACAGGTTCTAAAAATAATCATCTCCAAATGAAACCTACCTGAACATAGGTTGGGGATACCCTTGGGCCTGACATAACAAAGATCCAGAGCTTCCTGTATCTATATCTGTGTTGTAAGTGGAAGCGGAAGACGAAAACGCAGGTGCTCTGGCAGTAACAGGTTCTGGCAAATTACACATGAATAATGGGATGAAGTATGTTAAAAACTATTCTTACCTAAATATTGGAACAGGGAAAGCTTGTGCTTGACAAAGCATTGCAAAATCTTGGCCAGTTTTACGAGTGATCCCAGAAAATTGGACATCATTAGAAAATGTTGGTGATTTTGACCCAACAGGTTCTAAAAAATAAAGTGGAACGAAATAAAAAGTATTTTTTATAAAACCATCACGTATTAAAATATGGTATTTAAGATCGAAATAAACTTTCTCACCTAAATACTGGTATAGGAAAACCTTGCGCAGCACAAGTTAAGGCAAATTTTTCGTTGTTTTTGGATTCAAACCAAGCATGTTTTGAACCACTGGAAAGCGATGGACTTTTGGATCCAATAGGCTCTAAAATTTTAAGAAAATATAATCATTCAAGTACCTGAATAATGGGGCAGGAAATCCTTGAGCAGGACAGAGTAATGCAAACCCTTGTTTGACATTTTTAACATACCACGCCATTTTGAAATCGGTGGAAAGAGTGGGCGCTTTAAAACCAACGGGCTCTACAACAAACCAAAACCCACCTTGACACAAGTACCAAAAATATGTTGACATTCGTCTTGCAAATTGATATCTAAAACTATCTTATCCAATTAAACGAACTCAATTGTATAATATAGTGTCGATAGAGAAAATCATGTTTAAACGAGATAGAGAACTAATAAAACATGGGCACGGAGAAAGTTTTAATATCGAGAGAATCGGAGAAGGTTTTGCGAGAATTGTAAAAAGCTTTCTATTCCATTGGGCTAAGAACACGCAGTTTTAATCTGGGAATGCTTGCGCAGGGCAAATCATTGTAACCGAAAGATTGATATGAGCTCCGAAACCTCTGACACTATCCATGGTGGGAAATTTCGGAGGTACTCTGCCTACGGGTTCTGAGTAAAAATCAAATTTTGTTAAGTATGTAGATTTACCTGAATATTGGAACAGGGAAGGCTTGAGCCGGACAAAGTAATGTTACTATTGTTTTGGAAGACACCTCAGTAAGGTCGATGACTTTAGTGGGTACTTTTGGTGCTGCACTTCCCATTGGTTCTATTAAGACAAATCATATAATGAAAGTAAGAAATATCAAAGTACCTGAAAGCTGGAGCAGGGAACGATTGCGCTGGACATAAAAGGGTAATACTTTCACCACCTCTAGAGTCAAATGCTCGACTTTTATCCCCACTTGTGAATTTGGGAGAAACACGACCAACAGGTTCTACAAAGAAGATTATTGTGAGAAAATAAACTTTACCTGAACAATGGGACTGGAAAAGCCTGCGCTGGACACATAATAGTCAAGCTCATATTGGTTTGTGCACTAAAACTTCTTGAGCTGTCCATGGAAGGAAATTTCGGCGGAACTCGCCCAATGGGTTCTAAGAAATAACAAAAAATGTGTTATACCTGTACAAAGGAGTAGGAAACGCCTGCGCCGGACACAGCAGCGTTACGCAAGAGTTTGAAGAAAAAGTAAAACTTCGACCAGTTTCCATCGATGGGAATTTCGGTGATACTTTCCCCATCGGTTCTGTCAAATTATATTAACTAGTTCAATGCTGGAAGGGACTCCTCTTACAAGGCACATTTATTAACAATATTGGTAGATATCTTTGATATCCAAAGCCATGGGCTGCGACATTTTTTTACAAAATCGCTCAAAAGTCAAGAAGTGGTTAATAAACGACAGCGCATACAACATTGGATACAGTTTTTCAGAGCATCACGATCGTGACGATGGTTGTGGAAATATAAACATCTTAACTGAGTTATTTTGAATAAATGTAATCTTTATACGTTTGCCTTATTACCTGAACAGCGGTACAGGGAAAGCTTGGGCTGGACATTGCAATGCATAGGACTCATTTTTCATGACATCAAACATAGTACCGGTCAAGACGGAAGCAAATTTTGGAGGCACCCGACCCACAGGTTCTACAAGGAATCAAATGTTTTCTAAACACGAATGACAAATGAATTTACCTGAATAAAGGGACGGGAAACGCTTGAGCGGGGCACTGCAATGCGAACGAGAATCCTAAGTGGGTGACATACATCATTCCCACTTGAGTGGTAGAGAGTTTGGGTGGAACGCGGCCTATCGGTTCTGGGAAGTAATGAATTTATGATTTGTCTATATGAAATGTTAAAGCTTACCGATACATAGGTGAGGGGAAGGCTTGAGCTGGACACAACAAAGCGAGACTGGTGTCCTGTTCAAATTGAAAGCCGCTGGTGGTTTGCGCGCTAGCAAACTTGGGAGGCACGCGACCCACGGGTTCTGCGCATGTTGGGAGAAGGCGGGATCTCGAGGATCAGATTGTCATAAATAACGACATACAAACTGATTTGTCACTACCCTATGTTACGTAACTGAGATATACACTGTGTGTCAAGGCTCCGCAGGGTACCCTATCCCAACATTCAGGCAAGTTCAAATTTAATAAAAAATATTATGAGTAAAATTTGTAATCTAATAAGTTTAATAATAAATTAGACTACAAAATTCACCCGAAGTAAAACAAGCGTTAAATATTTTCAACTAGTTTTACACATTTGAATGGTTACCAATAAATGTTAATAATATATATCTTAGTTGAAAATATTTTACAGAAGGTCTAAAATGATAAAGCTATATTTAATTCAGTTTTTACAGATCTTAATATAAAACATTGAAGTATAACTTGACTAAATTTATGTGAATAATATAGTGATGCTTATCATTTTAAACCCAAGTTGCGTATTCGATTCACACATGGCTTAAAACTTATTAATCGACTAAAGCAAAATGTATTGATCGGAAAATCACTGGTATTTTATTTTTTACTATTAATAAATCTAAAAATTCATATATTTTAAATGAATTGCATGCAAAAGAAATAAAAGTATAATATTTTGTTGCAGAGGAATAGTTTACTATAAAATTAATATCTTTGATAGACAAATAACTATAAGTATGAATCGATAACGCAACTTGAATAAAGTAAAGTTTCACTTACCCGTGATGACAAGCCTGCCCTTGGTAGCTGATAATCTAGTTTCTCCAGTTAATCTGTGCTTTGTTCTACATTGATATGATTTATAACCATCCTCTGGTCCGACATCACGAATGTGCAATTCCCCAGATGGGAGCACCAAATATTTACCCTCTGAAAGTTAATAGACTAATTATAGACATTTGTAAGTGCTTACATTAGGGATTATAAATTCATTCTCAAAATTTTATTTAGTTTTTTTGTTTATAGCAATATGACTTAAGGTCATGCAATATGACTTAAGGTCATGCAATATGACTTAAGGTCATAATTTACTTACAAATTTCAAGCATGCAGGAAGGAGGATATCAAGGAAAGGTGGACCGTGAGGCCCATGGAATCACAGGAAACCAGCCAGCAAGGAGCAAAACCTAAGCAACGAAGTCGAATCTTCAGATTGGATTTTTAATCTTATTAGCATGAGTACCGTCTAAATTTTTATCGGAGTCTATTTGAATCTCCAATTTCTCGTCACCCTCACTTATGATCCATGATACGACATTAACGTATTCGGAGACGAAACTCGGAACGTGGCATTTTACTATAGCAGCATTTCCACGTAAAACATACTCTTCCATAAGATTTACAGCGTAAGCTTGAGACACAACTGAAACAATATGACGGCTATCAAATATCCATATTTTATACACACAATCATTGAAACATTTTTCGATTAAATGAAGGCCACGACTGATTAATGTAATGGATGGATATTGGAATAGGTGTTGGAGGGTTGGTGAAGGCTGGAATTGTATTTGATACCCAAATCAGAAGACTCTTCTATTCTAACTTCCACCTCAATATCATCTTCAGATATAATCCAGGATGTAACCGAAACGTATTCCGAAACGAAACTCGGTATTTGACATTTCAAAATTGCAGCATTACCACGTAAAACGTATTCTTCCCAAAACTTGACATCGTATGCTTGTGATACAACTGTTGAAAAAGATATTGGAATACATTTTGAGCATAAATTATGTCGAGTCGGGACCTATGATTAAAATAACACAGAAGTTACATTGCTGCTTTCGAATTGTTACTGAACAGGAAACAGGAGTGGATTGACAGGAAAACAAATTAATCTCAGTTACCCAAATTCAAATAAGAATCTAATTTTATTTCCAAATCATCGGTTCCCTCTTCGGAAATAATCCAGGAAGTAACGCTGACATATTCCGATACAAAACTTGGAATTTGACACTTTAAGATGGCGGCGTTTCCGCGTAAGACATTTTCTTCCCATAAATTAACAGTGTATGCTTGGGAGACGGCTGCAAATAGAACACAAAATGATATTTCATTCTACGATTATTTGAACTCTAATCAGCGGTTTCCTATCAAACGTTTGGAGGATATAGGATGAGGAACAAAAGTTTCTTTTTCGACGGGATACCTAAGTTCAAAGATTCATCAACTTTTATTTCAGCTTCATTAATTTCGCCTTCAGATATTATCCAGGAAGACACGGTGACATACTCAGTAACAAAACTAGGTATGTGACATTTCATTATAGCCGAATTTCCCCGTAGAACATTTTCCTCCATCAAATTTACAGTGTAAGCTTGAGAGACGACTGTAAACAACAAAGGAAGTATTGGTGAAAAGGAACGGATTAAGGATCATGACCAGCAATGAACAAGTACCCAAATTTTGATTATCATCAGCTTTGATTTCTAATTCATCGATATCCCCCTCGGAAACTATCCAAGATGAAACGCTTACATATTCTGTCACGAATGTTGATATGTGGCATTTTAAAATGGCAGCATTTCCACGCAATACACTTTCTTCCATCAAATTTACTGTGTAAACTTGCGTAACCACTGTAAAATATATAATGAAATCAATAAAGGATACGGGAAACGGAACTTTGAAAGGAGTTTTCGGAATTTCCTATTTTAGATTTCAATACCATCATTTTTGATGCTATCTTCTATTTTGATTTCATTTTCTTCATTATCCCCTTCTGATATTATCCAAGACGAAACAGATACATACTCTGTTACAAAGCTAGGTATCAGACATTTTAGAATAGCAGCATTTCCCCGCAAGACATTCTCTTCCACTAAATTTACCGTATATGATTGGGACACCACTAGAAAAAATATATGAATATGTATCAATTTGTAATCGAAACGAAATGTTTTGGATTTGGGATTCTGGAGAGCAGCTCTACATATGTAATAGAAATACCATATTCTTCATTGAAAAGATATTCTCCCCCTTCAGTATCATGCCATGAAACTACTTGAACGTGATCCGACACGAAGGATGGAATGTGACATTTGAATACGGCGGCATTGCCGCGTATAACGTACATATCGTATACTTGGGATTCATAAAATTGATTCACGGCTGAAAAATACAACAAATCAAAGACTAAATCACGATGAGTATTACTAGGATTAACTGGACGGATAAGGACAATTGGGGTCGCACGCGGGCACTCGCTATTACCGTACTTGGCATCTGAATTATTGGTAGAGAACGCTGAGAGTGACTCTTTATCGTCAGTTAACCATTCAACTACTTGTACGTAATCAGATACAAAAGATGGTATCAAACATTTAACGATTGCCGGATTTCCACGGAGAACATACTCATCGATCACACGAGGCTCATAAGCTTGATGGACCGCTGGGAATAAGACACTTCGTTAGATTGAAGAAACAATGCAAAACGATTTAAAAAGATAAGAAAGGATGGTTACATGGAAGAGGTAATTAGTTTGAGTAACATTGATGAAATACCAGGATCTATATCACTAGTTTCGCCTACAGTCACAGTTTCGTTATCCATAATCCATGCAACCACATGAACGAAGTCGGCAACAAATGATGGAACGATACATTTCAATAAAGCGGTATTCCCACGTAGCACGAATTCATCATTCACACGAGCTTCGTATATTTGGAGAACAGCTGTAGTAATAATAATAAGGAATTAGGATTCAAAGGTCACTTATGACGCAAATAATGAATTACCCTCATCATGGTTAGGATAATAGGTTCCCCCGTCACTATCAGTCCACTTTTCGACGAACACAAAATCTGATACAAAGCTCGGTACTTCACATTTCATTAAAGCTGCGTTGCCGCGAATTACATATTCGTTGTCTGCTTCAGCTTCATAAGGTTGCGCTACAACTATAGAACGGCAGTATAACAATTTCAAGAGGAAATCAAAGTTGGAAGGAATATTTCAAGGTGTATTAGCAACTTGTCAACAAATTACCCTCATCGGTACTAGTGTTGTTAATAGTAAGCGTTTGCCCGTCATCCATTATCCACGTTTCTACATAGACAAAGTCGCTGACAAAAGAAGGAATCTTGCAACGGACAATAGCAGCGTTTCCTCTTATCACGTATTCATTTTCGGCTTCGGTCACGTAGTACTGAGTTACAACTATGGAATATCAATCAGTGCGTTTAAAAAGGAACTGACAGGAATAATTGGATGTTAATATAGAAGAGGTTATGGTTATGTGCCTCCTGAATAGTCATTACCAAAGCTATCAGAATGAGATATAACTGTTCCTTCCTCATCTATCCACTCTTCCACTTTAACGAAATCCGATACGAAAGATGGGATAGAACATTTAAGCACTGCTGCGTTTCCTCGAATAACATATTCAGTAAGGATTTCCGCTTCATAAAATTGGTTTACGACTGCAATTAGAAGTTTAAAGAATTTAATTTTAAGTTTGTACTAATTACAACAACTCGATAAGGAAGGGAATCTTGGAGTATCAGTGTAGATTTATTTCATTTAATACCGTTTCCCTCTTTGTCTCCATCAATTGTGAAGGTGTTGTCTGCTTCATCATGCCAAGAGACAACGTTAACAAAGTCTGCCACAAACGATGGTATCGAGCATTTGACTATAGCAGAGTTTCCCCGGATCACATACTCATTGTTTACCTCAGATTCATACTGCTGCTGAACAACTGTGAAAACCATATTCTTGGGAAAAGGATCTTTGGATAAACCTTTTATGCTAAAGTATTAACCGTAGTTTTCGCCCGGGAAAAAATCCTCATTTTCATTGGTATGCCAAGATAACACCTCGATGAAATCAGCAACAAATGATGGCACTTGACATTTCAGGATTATACTATTTCCCATTATCACATATTCTTTGTTGACATCCGTATCGTAATTTTGAGCAACAACTATTATAGAAACACATGGTTTGGTTAGTTAATACTTGCATTATTTGTTTCTAAATCCGAAATAAACTGTGAAATCTTTAAAAATAAGTTAATACTATAAAATATTTTAATCATTAATCACAAACTACTTAAAATAGAAAGGTATTTTGTGCTATTGAATAATAATAAAGTAATTTTCCTCTGTAGCGCCAAGTAACATAACATGAAAAGTTCTAGAACTGTAAACGATGAAATATATTTTTTATCGCTATTATACAAAGCCAATCCAGTTAGTTTTAGTCTGCTGCAGTTATAAAGATTAATTCAAGTATTCGGGGAAAACTCGAGTAGCTTTACACGGGTAGATGAGTATTTAAAATAGAAAACAGGATATTTTTAATCCAATTTTGTATATAATCCAAGACAGGAAACTTATCCTTATAATATGAAAAAAATTATGCATAAGAAAGTCGAAATTATACGGCATTAGTTATTAATAAGAACACAGCTAATAAGTTCACACACAGAATAACAAACTAGAACATCTTATCATAATTCAAAAGTTTTGGTGAATCATGAATCAATAGCAATTCAACTCTTCCTGCATTGACGGCCGACTCAATAACCTCTAGTATCTAATTGACCCTATTTCCATTAAAGTTCATAAAGGGCAGTCTTTACGACATCAAATAAAGCTTTTCGAATGCTTCTACATGGCTAGCACGAACGATCTTTTAACTAGATACCGCGTGGTATAAATAAGCTATCTCTTTCCCACTTAGATAGTATCGTATACTTGTATCTCATTCTAACCGACAGAGTAACGATAGAATAACGCTAGTGCCAGGCCTCCTGGACTATCCAATGGAACACTTTATAAACGCATAATAGGACTTGATGATTTAATAACAATTTATAGCATCGTTAATATGGATGTAAACGTTGCTGTAAGTGTATTATTTAATAGCATTGCAGTGTCATATGTTTACATGACAAGAATGTATGTAAGTGTATGCACTTTTGGTTTGAAATACTTCTTATTTGAATTTGAAGTTAAGCTTTTCTTTAGCAGGTTAAGAATATCATATGATAATAAATTTATCACTTTTCTGTAATGCAGCTGCATCGTAAAAAACGGAATTTAAGTGTTTCAGGCACGAACCAATATGCATATTACTTATCTGATTGGCAGTACTTAATTTGGTAATATTTTTTATTACGCATTTGTATTCATTCATTTTGGGCAAAATAGAAAAACTGAATAGCGCTGACTAACGTGGGTACTCTGAACACCAGGTGACAAAGTCACGTGATGTTCAGAAGTATTAGTACCTCTGCCAACCCCTTCGGGGATATTCGGCGTAAACGTTTATGTTATGTTTATGTTTATGAATAGCGCTCAATTTGTGTAGAAGATATGTTAATGATATGATATAATATTAATTACGCTTCTGATTTAAAAAAGTGTTATAGGGTATGTGTAATGTAATTATGATCGGAGAAAACTTGTAAAGAATAGCTAATTTGTATCGATAAATTGAATAGAATAGAGAGATCGTGAGAGCATACGGATTTTCTTTGTCTGCATATCGTATAGTTTTATATAAGCTGTGTTAATTTCCTAGCTTTTTTTCAAGTACACCGACATTTAAAAAAAATTACAAATTGTTACCTGTTTTTTGTTTAAGTTAATTTTAGTGTTTCACTATTTTTGTGATAATGTTTACTATTATTTAGTGATAGTAACTGGTTTAGAAATCATCTACGGTACATGAACTTGTAAAGTAGTAATTGTGCTATATGATTATGACCAATTAAGCATCGGGTAGGCACCCTTTTTAACCGACTTCAAAAAAAGGAGTGTTCTCAATTCGACCGTTTTTTTTTATCATCTCTACTTCCATTTTTAACTTTAAGGCAGAGGTCGAAGGTCGCAATCGCAATATTTCCTTATTATATGCGCAATTAAAATTCGACAACTTTATTTAATTTAATAGGTATAAACTTTATAATTATAAAATGATGTTTATTTTCTACTACCCTTTGAATAATGCGGGCTGTCTATCAATCTTGGTTAAACATTAATTAATTTAGATTTGTACAAGCTAATGTTTGAACTGTTCGAGTTTTTGACATTGATATTTGAGATTGGAATAAGATTAGATATTTAAACAACGCGGGTAACTTTTTAGTAATGAAAATTCTATAAAAATAATAATTTATAAAGTAAGTAATCTTTTTGAATATAAATCATAAAGTACACTAAGTTATTTCTAAAGATGCATATCGCGTTTTGAAAAAATACTAGTAGACGCTGTCTTCTCTACTTATCAGATGGTACAAAAGGATATATTTAATGATGCTCCCTGGTACAGTATATCGTGTTACACAGGAGCTTTAGTTTTTGAGATCATCTAGAATTTCAGTGACATCAATGAAGAGACATTTGGTAAGTTCAACACATTCGAAATAGCACAATCAAGATTGACTTTGTATACTTATTATTATTATCCAATAGCTTTTTAATAAAATTTATGATCTTATAATCTAATTGGAATAAGTAACTTTTATAACTTTTACTAACGCAAAGATTAAACCTGAGAATAAAGAACACACAAAACAAATAATACTTTTACATCGCTTTACCCCTTAAACACAAATAGCATCACGGATTAATATAACTCGATTAAAAATAAAAGTATATTATTTGTCTCTTCGATTTGCTACAAGTAGACAGGACATCAGTCATCTTTTCTACAGTGAAAAGTCAAAAGTATAACTCTTTATAGACTGCCTACTTCACTTATAAAAGCTGTCACAGATCTTATCTATCATAATTTGTAAACTTACAGTGTGATCATATTTATTTGCAATTTAACCGGATTCTGTAAGAATATGGATGTTTGTCTCTTAGTCTTGGATGTTATTAATATGTCTGATATTTTATTAAACATATCGTTTAGTTAATATCCCTCACTCACAACCCCACCACAAGTCATTATTATACATTTCTAGGGGCTTACTTGATCTGTGACAAATTGAGTTGGTTTACGATAACCTTGAAGACAATCTATGTCTTAATACACCGAACAACATCATAGAGAAGTGTTCATTACGAACAATTTAAGAATCTACCTTTGCCTTATAATATTTTTAACCAACAATTAGTTCTTACCAGCTCTAACGTTAACATCTCTAGAATGTATGGTGCCAGTCGGGTTCTTAGCCAGGCAAGCGTACACCTGCGCGTGGACCTCCTGACGGTAGTCTTCTGCGCGGAATGGAGGGAACACCAGGTTGCCGTTCGGGAGGACCTGCAGTTAAATGGGTGATTGAGGGATTGAAGACCAACTAAATTATATCAGGATATATGCAATGGCTTACATTTACATACAAACATATCCCAGAAAGGTGTAGTCATAGCTTCAGAGCTAAAAAACTCCTCAGCCATTTTGGAAGTTGATAGGAGACAAGATGGTAGAAATAAAGTATCGTTGGTGATGGGTCTTCAACCACGTCGTCCAAAAACCACTTAAAACAGCCCCATACCCTTAGTCGCCTCTTACGACACCCATGGGTAGAAAGAGAGAGTAACATTCTAAGCCGGCCCTACATGGCTTGGCTTACATTTAATTGAACCTAAATCTGGTTCTGTCTTTGTTTAAAGTAAAAGTTATTTAAACCATCATGGTTTAAGATCCATCCAAACATTTGAAGAAAGATACGATTTTTAATTAAATAACAACATTTAAGTTGTAATGAATCAGCATAGTTGGGAACCTGTTGTCTTGAAGGTACCCAGAAAAAATTGTTTAACCGAGTACCATTTCATTTGTGCGCTTAAGAATCCTATTCCCAACAAGGCCTTTTATATTCTCATAGGCAAAAGGGTGGTTGTTTCCACGTTTTAACACCGAGGACACTTCAGGGTTTCAATGTAAGGAGAAAAAATAAGTTTTTCAGAACACACACCATTGTTGATAGGAATTATGCGAGTATTCTTGACAAGACAATAATATGTATTACAAATGCAACAATATATTTTTAAATAAATGGTAACAATAGCTTTACTGTGAAGCAATATTTTCACAATAAATCATCAAAAGAACAAAAATGTTTTATCAAAAGTACATACATACATACATATACTCACGGCTATAAATTCCTAAGAGGGGTAGCCAGAGCTGAGAAATTAGAAATTTCTCAGCCACTTTTGGAAGTTGAGTGGGGAAAAGATGGTAGAATAAAGGTTGTTGGTGATGGGTCTCCAACCGCATCGCCCAAAAATCCCTTAAAAAGCCCCAATACCGTTAGTCGCCTCTTACGTACACCCACCGGAAGAAATGGGTAGTGCTATTCTAAGCCGACACTACACAGCTTCAAAAGTATCAAAAGTATTACGAATAAACATTTTGTTGTGTTGATGACTTTGTTACGGTGCTAAGTAAGAAGTAGAAATTATAAATTGGCTGCAGTTAAAATCTTGGTATTAAATTCAGTTTTAATAACAAATTTAAGTTAGCAACAAATATAATACAATAATTAGTAGACCGCCTTATGGGAAGCATTATTTTTCAAATATGAATGGTTTCTCCAGCCACTGCTCATCCCTTATGAAAGACACGTATTGATGTGTTTTATTGCTACTTTTTGTTAAGTTATGGGTTTTTTGCTTTACTATATTCCTGTGATTTCTGTATATAACCAATGGAATCAAGCATTGTACCGCCTCGATGCTGCTAAAAACGACAGTCAACATTCACCTAGAAAATGACTCTTAAACTCTTTTTTCTAATAAATTTACCTGTCGCAACCCCGGCACGTCCCCCACGGCGGTCCCGTCAGCGCGCACCCATATGACGTCGGGCGCCGGCGAGCCCCGGGCGGCGCACTCCACAACGGCTCCCGTCGTATTACTGAAATCCACCCGGTTTGGCGGCTCTTTGATGAAGATTGGGCCTATGGTTTCATCTTCGCAGACTACTGACCCTGTAATAAAATGAGTTTCGTTTTATTTCTGATATGAGAGAAAATTATATGATAATATGAAAACTAGCTTTCTTGGGCAGTTAATTTAGGCCTTATAATTCACAGTCTAATAGCTTTTAAAGATATGGCATTCGCCAGTGTCTTAGCAAACCTAATTTGTATTCAATGTACTGCTGTTTTTGCAGGTGTTTTCTAGGAACTATTTTTTTGTTATAAATACTCATGTAAATTACAACATTTATTCAGTAGACATAAGACAAGATTCATGGCTTATGCATCGGTATTATTAGAAATCATTCTTATATCAATAAATTTCCATGGCTGTACGTGTATCTTACACATTGTTATAATAACGCCATACCCACCCACTTTAAAATCACACAACAAACTTGTTATTTATGTTTAAGTGTGTAAAGTACGCAAAAGCGTAGGCAGAAAAGAAACCCATTCAAACGTAAGCGCACCACTTATGCAATAAAGATTTCAATGTTATATGAAAAAGTTGCACTTTCGCTTATCTGAGCCGACAACGTAAACAGGAGCTTATATGAGCAATGATAATAGTGAATTGTTTTGATATGCATTTTACGTATATAAATATAAGTATACATATATACATTTTGCATATCGTACGAAGTGGCGATCAATAGTCTTTGCCTACCCCAATGGGAACTAATGGCGTGAGTATATATATGTATGTATGTATGCATTTTACTTTATATATTATAACTTTACAATAAACCTTGAATAATACATTTGCAGTTACAGTTATCATGAGTATTATTATGTTTGCATAGGTAGTTTTGTTTCGCTGCATCTCATCCAGGGTTGATAATGAGTTTTTTGCCACATGGGACCACCGGTACCGAGTTCAAAAGCAGGTCATGCTGTAATATACTAGTTTTATTTTAACTTGGTTATTTGTGATAATAATAACATAATTAGGTGATTAACTGGGGTAGAAGAAATCCATGACAAACTTTCAGAAGAATAACTGATGATTGTTTGATACACACAAATAAATAACTATAAATAAATAAATAAATAAGGGAATAATTATACTTCAAATGATATAATAGGCTGTGTTTTGACAAAAAAATGTTTTGGTTTCATTTACATCAGCAAGTTTTATTTTATGTTTTTTTGTGATGGGTAATTTGGATCCCCTGATTAAGTTGATTATGCTTTACTGTAATTTAAGTAAAATCAAATAAAATTAGTCACGTCAAAATTAAACAAGCCTTAAAAAAGTTTTGTGTATAAAAACATTACAACTTAGTACAAAAGAAAACAACATTTGTTTGAGTGTTGAGTGTACTATTGTTGCATAGACGTGAAAGAGCAAACCAAAGACTACCTAACTATGAAAGTTCTAGCAATAGATGAGGAGAGTGGAGTGTGCATTCTCGACCTACTTCGTGCGGACTCAAAGAGAATTTTAACTGGAACAATGCGGGTAGTTGCAGTGCTTTGTGGATGACACTATTTAATACAAAAAAAAAGAAATTATAACTTTACGATTTTCAAGTATTGAAAGTTTGGCAGTATCATCATACTTTTGCGAGGTTGTAATGGACAACACAAACAACCCATACTTTTACAGACTAGTCATAATCATAATCAATAAGTTATTATTTTTTTTAAATTAAGGAAAAACAGGAAATCTGGATGTATCTTTATCTTTCGTGACCCACGAAACGTGAGTACTGCGCATTGACAAGATATGTGATCGTAATCCACTGAGTTTTCATTACGGATCACCGAGGATATAGACTAAAAGTAGCTACTTTAATAGTACCAATCCAATACAAGTTTTACTTTCTCAAAAATTTTATTTAAAAAAGAAACAGGACTTTCGCACAGCTACTAAACCTGAGAAGTCGTAGGCGGTAAATTTCGTTTCTGTACGTAATAGTAACATAATCGTCAGCTTATAGACAGCGTTAACTACGAATAATTGACCTCAACTGATTCTCCAATTGCCCGTCAAATAACCAGAACCAATAATCCAATCAACACACAGCTGCATCTAATCAAAGCATCACAAATAGACCATCAACCGCCTACTTTCATAATAAGCACTGGCACGCGACTCGCGCTCAACATATGCGACAACTTTATACTGGATCAGAAGTATGATCAAAGAGTTTGAATTCAATTAATACTACTTTTATAAAATAAAGTTGGTAGGGAAAGAGTAAATGAAAATAACGAAATTAGTTAAAACGAAGTTAGCCCCTATAATGTAAAATTATAATAATGGTTGAAAAGTAAAGGATATAAATTGGACAATGTATTTAATAATCATCGTATAAATGCATCTCTCCTCATACATTCCCATGATTGTCCTATTTATTATTTTCTAGTGGATACTATTTCAAAACTTATAGTTTTAACCATTTAATTAATCCAACTAACTCAATCCTTTTCTATTTATTGTATCAAGCCTAAAACCCGGTCGAAATACGTAGCCGGATGAAATCAGGAAGCAACAAGAGCAAACATCAAACTCTAAGTAGGGACAATATTAGATTTCATCGCATGTATTCACTACACATACACGTGGGGAGGTCGTGAACTATACTCGATAAAATGAGAAATTGTAGTCTATATTAGTAATATTAGTATTCTCATAAGGACGATAAATATGTTTGCAGCAAAAAGCACAGCATTTGACTAAATTTGCCAAATGCACTTAGTCGTACATTAACATTAAATGTTGGTAGCTACCTTGTATGGACGTAGCTTTAACATATGCTAAACTTAAATGGCAACGAGAGGGGACATATTGCTAATAGAACGGATACAGAACTATCAGGGTTTAAAAGTTCCAACCATCCAGTTACCAACTTTATTGCACACCCACATTAACAATTGAATAAATTATTTGATTTCATCCGTCACAATGTAGATGTCGACGCAGTTAAACTACAAATAGGGTCTGAATGGTCAATTATAATTTATAATATATCTTTAGAGGGTAATGTGAGCAAAACAGCAGGGCATGTCAGCGCTTAAGCAAGAATCTATAGTAAGGAGGAGGAGGAGTAATCTATCACTCTAATTGGAACTCAACACTAATGTGTTAACTTAGCCGACTAGTGTCGGTTCATAAAGTACTTTACAGGTAGTACTTTAGTACAGGGTCAGGGATATTTAATTGACCAAAGGACACGGTGGCTTCAAACGCGGTGACACTATACTTTATTTAACGATCTTTTGCTTACTCAACTTCCAAAAGCGGCCACGGAATTTCTATCGTCAAAGCTTTTGTTGCTGTATAGGCAAACTATATAAGTATATCTCCTTCAGTGTATTAATTTTATACGATAGATAAAAATAGTTATAGTAGATGCGGTAGCACGCGCCCAAGCGCATGTGCGCGTGACATGGAGTGCATCGAGCACTGAGTTAATGGGTGACCTAATTATATCACGTACTATTTCCTGTGACATGGGCTCGCGTCCACTATGATGGTATGTTAACTAAGTTATCTCACGTGATCAATGTTGAATTGTTTTTTTGGTAAATGCTAACAGAGAATTGAGAGATGTATAGTAACATAGTAAACATAGTAGCTAGCTTCATTAAGAAAAAATATAGTCGTTGTCAAACAAACAAAATTAGATTAGTAATCGTATTAAAAAAGATTTGTAAGTTTAATACCTTATAAGACCCTAAGAAGCAAAGGGTCTTGATTAATTACCTATAGTAACTATTGATAAATGCGTTGGGCAATCTCACCACAGCTCATATTTACCTCCACCAAGAAGCCTAAGCCTACGATGTAAATAAGTGTAATGAGTACTAATAATAAGTACAAGAGACTAATGCGGGTTGTCAGACCTTAACCAGAAAACTAGATAACTTCAATATATGTCAGCATTACCCTTTCATTCCTCACACACATGCCCCAAAAATTAAGGAAGAATAAGTAATAGGAATACTACGAGTCAGTCAAACTTAATTACCCGTACAGTTGTGTCATTTCATTCTTCTATTTGTACTCCAACAATTTGATGTAAATATAAATACTAGCCAAGCTTAACTTGTAATAAACAGATCTAGACTATAAATCTTGCCCCGTATACACGATTTCGATTAGAAACCCTTGCAGAACCACAACAAAACAACTTCCCGTCACTACAAGAAGGATAAGTACAAAAAAGGAGGACAAAAGGAACAAAAAATAGCGGGAGTACGACAGATGTGCGCAGGAGCAGCGATCTGATTGGTCCGTCACTCGACAGATGCTGCGCCCGCGCACCGACCGGCCTGGCGCGAATAAAGGCCGATTTACATTATCTTAGTGTTTAGCAGAGTATTTTAGTGCAACTTGAAAAGCAAGTTCTTTAGTGGTTTAGCTCGCTGCGAGTGAACGTTTACATTTCTTCCAGTAGAGTATCAGTTCGACGCCACGATGAACACGCATCGACGTCGCAAAATACTAATTGTAGTTTAGAAGACGACATTATATTCGAAATAAATAAACCGAAACGATTATGGGAGCGTCCATGGATAAGTCGCAGATCCATGCTTGGAGGAAGTACTTTGTTGTTAAAAAAACTGGCTATGCCTAGCCTGTTTGTTATTGTATGAATTGTTTTTAACGTTCCATAAACATTCGTGAACAACATATTCAAACACAAATTTAATAGTTGTATCTTCCGACCATTTAGCCATTTTAAATGATAAAAAAGCACACCTGCTTTTCACCGCACTTGTGCACTCTCATAAAGATATTACTAAATTCCGTGTTTACACACAACGGGGAAGAGCCGAGTGACGCGCTGGGGTAAGCGCGGGCGCGGGAGGGGTTTTACTTGAAACAAAAATAGAAAGCGATTCTATTTGATTCAACTTGAAACTCAAGTTGACACATACTAAAGCAAGTACCGTTTACATGTTTCAACTAAAGTACTATCCTAAAGCACTCTGCTAAATACTAAGATAATGTAAATCGGCCTTAATGTAGATTATGATTTAGCAAAATGATGTAAAATATTAATACGGTCCGTGTGTATAGTATTTGTCACAAGTACACTCACGGTTATGATCTAAAAGGGTTAGTTAGAGCTCCGTAATAATTCCTTAGCGATTTTGTAAATAAAAAGTAACAGATGTAAACTTGGAATGAAAGGTAACAGATGTAAACAAGGTGATGGGTTTTCAGCCACATTTTATCCAATCAAAAAATCTTCGTATCTTTAGTGAGCGCATGATATATACGGAAAAAGATGATATAATGGGATATAGTGCTTGCATTTTAAACAATTACTACACAGCTTACTATTTATAAAAAAAAGCGATAGTCAATAAGCTGTCCAAGATTTTAAATTGAGATAGCAGTAAACCCTGAGTGCCCATAAAAACTCAATCTAAACACTAGTCCATCTGTCATCAACAACCATTATAACACGAGATTGCGTCCCCGCGATGATAGCGTCATTCGATAGCGATGACTTTATAATAACAGATCGGTGGTAAAGTAATCGATACGATTGGTTGGGTCGTCTAAGTCGGTTAGTACTATCATTTGATAGCTTAGGTCAGTGCCATTTTGATTGCAAGTGGCTTTGCCGATAGCAGGTATTGTTTAATACAAATTTATAAACCCGCTGTGTTGTGGTTAGTAAATATTATAGATTCCCAATAAGAACAGCCAGAGTTTTAGAATAAACGACTCTTTACGAGCCAAACGATATTTAAAACTAATGGATATGGAAACTTATGTTGTTTTACGGCGATAGGCCTGCCCCCTATCACGTGAGTACACTGTCCATGCAGAACGTGGGTACTCTGAACACCAGGTGACAAAGTCACGTGATGTTCAGAAGTATTAGTACCTCTGCCAACTCCTTCGGGGATATTCGGCGTGAACGTTTATGTTATGTTTATGTTGTTCTTATAAGTAACATGGCTAATCAAGAATATTTATACTTCGTAAGGTATTACAGGTTCACAATTATAATAACATCAAAAACTATGGTGAAAGACAGTACCACTAAAAACAACGCTTTTCCTTCCAGATTCTCCTTGCGCTATGTTAACTCATAAACGGTTTGTACTAAATGTGCTAATTTAAACAAACTTCCAACATTACACGCAAAACATACAACGCCATCTAGCATTCACTGTAATATATATAACCTTACCTGTAAATATTGTTAATCCGTTTTATTATTATTTATTTCCTTTTATGTTAGTCTCCTGCGGTTATATATCATTGTTTAGTTCCTTTTTATTATTTTTCTGCGATTTGTCGATAATATTTTTATTTCTCTGGTTTATGTTATTGTTTTTATTTTGTTGTTGTTATGGCAACGACGGAGCTGAGAGTTGTCAAATTTTATTTTATCTTAAACTTTTCTTTAGTGATCAATTTTCAATGTGTTTGTGTACGAAGGTTAGATAGTTTTAAAATATGTTAAATGATATAATTTTAATTCATTTTTGGTGTGTAAAATGATAGCGCAGGCATTTATTTTTATTTTTAATGTAAGGCTAGGACATTTTACTTATTCAAATTTATCTGTTTTCATCTTTTTATGTTAACTGAAACTCTTTTTAAAAAATCCTTCTTTTAGGTTTTATTGTCTATTGGGATTTTTTATTGATTGTCAAGATGTTTTTTTATGGAGGAAGAACGGATTTATGATTCTACAAGGGATCCTTAAAAAGTATATCTTACTGAAGATTTTTTCTGATAGCTACTACTACCGTTGTTATATGGAACGATCTTTACTACTTGGAGTCCTATTGCTAAAAACACCTAAGAATAATATATATAATTTTATACCCTGGCGGAATTTGATAAACCAGTCAGAGTGGTATTCCGAAGTGACCAATCATTTGGTCTTATTGGCTTGTGGACTAAAAATCATCAAAGATTGATATCTGGACCTTTGATTTCGCCAGCTATACTACTAGTTTTGGAGATTACTAATACCTTTGCTCCAGCCAGAACGTGGAAGTTTGGAATCGCATCAGTATCGTTATTTAGTTATATTTATTTTATATAATTCCTTCTTTTAATATTTTTGTATTGTGTACATCTAATTTTTAATAGACTGGTGTAACTTCTTTCTTGTTTTATTAGTCTCCTTGCTCTCCGCGTTTCGTGTCTTAGGTTTTATTTCTATAAGGGGATTAAGACTTAAGACACGTAACGTTACATCACACGGACAAGAACACTTGTTCTTCTAATCGTTATAGGTGACAAGCCTTTCCACTTAGTACGGCTAGTCACATGCATCACTAAGCATGAACGCAAACACCTTAGTTTTCCCACGAATATATTCCTCACTGAACTCTATAATAATCTACACTGCATCGTTCTTAAATCCAGATCAATGAACTAGACATATTAGTTAGAAATCCCTAGAAGTTTACGGTTTAGCATTTGCGGAATAAAGATAAAGGCATATGGAATACGTGGCCAAAGAAACTTAAAGAGCCAATGTGGTCGGTAATATAGAACCACGGAGAAAAAAAACTCAAATCGATAATGAACAAAAAAGGCTGGCGTCCGAAGTGTGAAGAAGATATAGATATAGATTACATTAATAAATTGATGAAAGTTAACGAACCGCGAGATCTGGATCTGGATCTGGGATCGTACAAAATAGGTAGCTAAGCTTTATCTATTTAAAATACCTGTGTTGATTCCTTCTAGGTTACCAAGTTAATTCATACCAAAAAACCCATCAAAGAATATACTTAGAAATAGTATTTTTTTCTTCTCAGATTAGAATTCCAAGTAAATACCAGACCAGGCCCGAGCTTGGCCACTGCGATATGATAAAGATAACAAACCTTTTCGGTAGCACACAACTGGGTGACTGAACTCTCCGAAACACATGCTACGTAATCCTTATCACAATGTTATAAGAACTATTTCAGCTTATCATGCGGGCGAAGTGGCGCTTGTTTGCATTTTGTTCACGGTGTAATTTATAGCCGTGGAAGTGATGTTAATGGATTAAACACTCGTGAATTATACTTATTTTTGTTCTGAAACTTTATTTTGTTTCTAAGGGATTTAAAATATATAAAATAACTTGGATGAGGAAATTGGTAAATGTGAGGGCAGTATGAGAGAAATTTTGTCGGGACAGGATCGTCCAAACCGTAGGTATATCAATATTTCTGCCTGTTCCAAAATTAGTTATTTGTATGAGTATAAGAGTATAATCATAGATCACAGTCACCATTTGGGGAATCATAAGTAAGAAGCTTCATGCCAAGGTTAACCTGTAAGAATTGATTTGGAAATTTGGGAACAATCCTGCACTATAACCAAATTCCATTCAAAATTAGCACAGAATTTAAAGTTTCGACTAACAAACGGTTTGAATATCGATCAGTTTTCAAACAACAGTTGGTTTATTTGAAAATAACCCGCCTCCTTGCTGGAATGCGTGGCGCGGGCCTCATTGTCTCGCCGGTTTCGGAATTTCAATACTTCTCTGCACTTGACTATTGAATACTCGTATTGCGGCTATTCCCAGTAGTCTTACCGGATAGTCTTACCAGTAGAACTAATGGGAAAAAAATTCCCAATAGTCTTACCAAAAGTAAGACTACGTCTATGGCTTATTATTCCCAATAGTCTTACTGCATATTTTTTTTAAAAACATAGAACTATATAAGACATAGACCCTTTTAACAAAATTATTCTTGTTAGTAAATTTTTATACTTTTTTTGTAATATTCTGTTCTACTGATTCGTTAATAACAAATTTACAATTTAACTTTTTGATAAATGCCTTTTTACAAAAATATGTAAGTATGTAAAATAAAGTATTTTACTTTAAATTTAAGTTTTGGTTAACAAACGACGTTGAATGCCGAAATCTGTAAATATATTTTTCACTGCTCAATTATCGTACCCATATTTTTGGATTTCATAACATTTAACTACCATATTGCAAATTAATTTCCATTAAATTTTCCATTTGCAAATTAATGTCTTTATCACGCTGTAGAAACCAGGGAGTACATTTTTTGATATGACGTCATTATATAACTTATATTGTACTAAAAATAAAATTGGTTAAAAAAAGAATACTCTTTATTGACATCAAGAAAAAAAAATAGATAAAGCTATTTACATTTAAAAAAAACAGTCCTACTTCTCCAAGTCGGAAATTTTACGAGATGGTGTATTTTTGTCGCCTTTAAAAGGACAAATTGTACAATCTCAATAAAAAACAAAGTAGGCTTGGATAAAAAGAACAAAAACTAACTACCGAATCAACTAAAAGCATAACTGTTTTCGGATATTAATTAAAAAGAGGCATAAATGTTACTTTGTTTAAATTTTCAATGCATTATGTCAGTACCTTGACGCATCTGAACCATTTTTTTAAAATAAATAACGACAGTAAAATTATACACAACCTTTAGACAATTTATGCCAAATAAAATACAATTTGTACTACATATCTATGAGACTCAAACGTCCACGCCATAAATCCCCGAAAGATTGGCAGAGGTATTCTTCTAAACATGACGTGACATTCTCACCCTGTGTTCTGAGTACCCGAGTCTGAGTAGTAGAGTAGAGTTTTTGCTTGGACAGTGTACTCACGTGATAGAGCGCAAGCCTATCACCGTTTTGTACGAATACAATACGAATATACCACAAATCGTTATGCTTAAAACTTTAAAATTTTAAATCATAGATTCAATTTTACTTATGAAGGTTTGTCTATCAGAATTACTAGGGCTACATAAAATTTGTAACTTTGACATGTACCAAAAAGTTTGTATTGGTTGGTAGGACTAATGGGAACTATTTTCCCAGTAGTCTTACTAGTAAGTCTATTGGGACAAAAAATCCCAATAGTCCTACTGGTAAGACTATCGAGTAGGACTACTGGGAATAGCCGCTCGTATTGACATGTAAAGACCTGAGGTAGGCTATTGGGGAATCGGAAATTATAATGTTTATAGGATTTGGTGGATTTCAGAATTGATGGTTATTTTTATTTAAATCAACGACCCCACAGATAACTTTAAATATGAAGTAAACGACTCATCCCGGCATTGCAAAAGTCAAAAATGGGCCATTCTTGAAAGACATTCAATATTATATGTATTTAAACCACTCAGTTAATATTGTAGCTTTTAAATAACAAATATTTTCTAAAAAATATATATAAATGATCATGACAGCAGTCGCACTATCCATAGCCTCTGTCTTGATCTTTTCACCAATATTATATATATTTTAGAACGAGAAGGGAAAAGATTGTAATACAAAGGATCGTTGGAGATGGGACCTGGCATATCGTCCAAATATTTTTTTTTAAATCCACGCAAATACATAAGTTGGTGCTATTCTAAGCCTACACAGCGGCGTCTCAGTCATAATAAACCATATTTAGTAAGATGGTGATTACATTTAGAATAAAGCAGCGTAAACATCGACGTCGAAACTTAACTAGTTAACGTCGAAACGTCTAAGAACAATAGGGAACTTCTACGGCGTAGTTAGCTTGCTGGTTTACGGTTTGAATGTATAACATTGCCAACTATTCTAAACATCTATGCGGTTATTAATTGTTGAACATATCAGGGTTTGTGTTAACACTTACTGCATTTCTCGTAAATGCGTGATGCTTCATATCTTTGTTCTTTTATAAACACATTAGATCCTCGACATGGGGCAAGGTAGGACGTCAAATCATGATGAACAAAAATGCCAGTTAGATTTTTTATATTTTTTAATAAAAAATATATGAATTTATGTAAATATAGGTGATGAAATCAATCATAAATTAAAAACAATTTTAACTTTAGAATAAAATACATAATGTTAAGTAACTATATAATTGACATAAAAAATAACAACAGTATTATTTGATCAAAGATGTATTTATACACATCTTCCGGTAGATTAAAACTGATGACCACTGATTACTGTTAATTTTTATTGCTCAATCTTTTCCCATCATTTCATTGGCTATTCTTCTATCGAAATTACAAGAAAAGAGTAGCAATTTTCCAACTTAACGAGACATTAGGGCAGGCATTATCTCGAAACCTATAATTTGAGATATAACTCCAAATCCGATTTTAACTGCGGTAATTTGGAGTTTTCAACGCACTTTGATGGAAGCAAAATTTTAGGCGTAGAAGAACAAGTACATTTCAAAGAGATTTCGACATACTTGAACAGATAACATATAACTTACAGCTATAAATTCCAAAACGGGGAAGCCAGAATTAGAGCCTTCCGTATAAGAAATTCTTTAGCGAATATTGGAAGATGAGTGGGGAAAAGATTATAAAATAAAGGATGGTTGGTGATGAGTCTCCAGCCACATCGCCAAACAGTCGCTTAAAAAGCAGAATAATCCAAATCGCCTCTGGTACCGCAGGGCAGCTAATGGGTGATATGGTATAATGGGTGAGTAGTATCCTTAACACTACAATGCTAATATAAACAACAGGAATATAAGTCCCATAAAATATGAGGAAGTACTTCATCGTATTTCGCTACTGATGGCATGTAACTGTTATGGAAGAGAATAACATAGACACAAGAATAACATCCTCTTTTAAAACCGGCGAGAAATGATGCGAAGCAAATTACAACCCAGTTTAAACGGACAACGACACCATACTAACTTATTACTAATGAGGCTCATTACGGAGTCATAATCATAAATCAAATAACATAATCAATCTTTTCTTCTAAGGTGGGCGGGTCCAATATAAACGTTATTCTTCAACAAATAAAATTTTAAGCTACATAGGTATAGAAGGTAGGCAATGATGATATAAGTAGCAAGTAGCTTATAGGTTTCTAATACTGTCATTTAGTTGTTTTTACTTAACACGAGTCTCGCATAAAGACTTTCCACTGCGTTCAAGAAGCATATCAACATTTTCCAAAGTGCGACAGGGTTTAACCAAGTACAAACTCATCTAGCGGACCAGTTTATGGTATACCCATATAAGTCCTATATGATGACACTGTTTGTGTAGCTGTTACACAAGACGTTATCTGCATGTTATTTTGTGGGCTGCATTCCTCTTCACTCGGAACCGGGGCAGAGCGGGGCGGGGCGATGTATGCTCAATGAGAAAATTGCTGTGCTTGTAGGGGTTCGGGATTTGAGATCTGCTGAGACTGAGGTCAGAATGAATATTGGTGTTTTGTTTGAAGAATGGTATGATGTTAGACCGACGGCTTAACGTGCCCTCCGAAGCACGGAATTATCTTAATTTTCGGATAATCAGGTGATTCAAGCCTGCAATATCCTTCCAAACTGGGTTAAATCTTACAAATTAAATTTGTAAGGTTACCACCCCTCGGGAATCGAACCCGAGACCTCCGTACTTGAAACCAAGCGCTTAACCGCTAGACCACGGAGGCAGCCGGCTACTATTACGGTAGTAGTCGTTAGTCTGCCAACCCGCAATTGGCCAGCGTGGTAGACTATGGCCAAATCGCCCTATGTAGGGTAGGCTCGAGCCCCTTGGTGGGGACATATTATTATATGGGCTGTGAAAAAAAAATAAAAAAATGATGTTAGACTACGACGACTTTGTCCATTAATTATGCTTCAAATAAATGATGTACTTAAATTTGTAGGGTACAATCTTCTTCACTCGGTACTGGGGCAGACCGGGCGGGGCGGGGCAATGTTTGTTCAATGAGAAAATTGCTGTAGTTTGTAGGGGTTTCAGATTTGTGCTCTCTTGTAGACTGAGGTCAGAATGAATATTTGTGTTTGGTTTGAAGAATTCTATGATGTGGGAATACGAGATGTATCAAATAGAAGAGCATATTTGAAAAGATTGATGGATGTGAACGAACCTAGAGAGGTTTTCCAGGGTATCTGCCTACCACAATGGGAACAAATGGCGTGAGTTTATGTATGTACCAAATAAATTGTGTGATGAGAACTTACTCAGTTCAATTTAAACCAAACCTTGACGATAATTAAGAAATAAACGTTTACTGTGATACAATTGTTACGAGCATCTCTGAAATCAATTTCGCTGTTACATATTAGACTTTAACAATTCAAATGAAATGTTTAATTTAAAGCACATTAATTAACGTAAGATACAAGCCCTGGCAATGGATTAGAAATACGTTAACATAACATATACATATGTACACATACACTGACGCCTATAATTCTCATTGGTAAAAAAAACATAAAACATAAACGTTCACGCAGCATATCCCCGAAGGGGTTGGCAGAGGTACTAATACTTCTGAACATCACGTGACTTTGTCACCTGGTGTTCAGAGTACCCACGTTTTGCATGGACAGTGTACTCACGTGATAGGAGGCAGGCCTATCGCCGTTTTGTACGAATACACTGTCACATGACTAAGTACAACTCAGCCATGTGGGTTTCCTCACGATGTTTTCCCCCACCGTTAACAACCATGATAAATTAACCACACATATGTCTTTAGAAAAGACAAATTGGTGTAGGCCCGACCCAGGATTTGAACACTAGTCGTTTGCACGATAACCGAGTGTTCTACCCACTGGGCTATCACGGTTGGTAATTCTCATTGGTGTAGTTATTTAATTAATTAATAACCACATTATACAAGTACGTGTGTAAATACACAACAAATCTCAATTACATCAATGTTCCCTATCAATTTTCTTCCTTTCCTTATAAAATCATATCTAGGAAAAAATATAATTCATCCCACTGCTGGGCAAAGGCCTCTCTTCCCCTCTTTCACTATTCACGCTCCTGGGCTACTACATAAATACTTTTAACGACTATAAAAGAAAAAATGCCAGAGCTTTATTTTAATTTCCTTACAACTTTACCCTAAAAATTGATTTCAAAAAATAATAAATAGAATGATCGTAAAGATTTAATTTCATATTATTTTTAGTAGTAAATATTTTCTAACTTCTATTCATATCAGCAATTAAAATGTGGATGGAGGAGAAAGTTTATTGCAGAGGAAAATGTCAATCAACCATTGGATTAAACGGTTTTCATTATGTAACACATTACGAACCTTTTCTGATATAGACACTTCGCTCCCATTATAAAAAGGTCAGAACAGAAACAATAATGTTTAGATTTTAATAATGAAGTGATTCTATTTATTTAGAACTCATACAATGGGTTTTAATAAACCAAAGCACAAGAAGGCAGGCAACAGGCAGACAAAAAATAACATCAATACAATAAGCAATAGGGCTAGATTAAAACCAAAAAACGCTTAGCTATTGGTTCCTAAAAGCACATTTTCCTCACACATTTCTGGTGGAATCGCACTCTTAAACTCAGAATGTATAAAAAGATCAACTTATCTTTGTTGTCTTAAAGAGATCGCTATTAATGATAAGATCACTCATACCACACATATACTAAAACTTTTAAATTATAACTGAGATGCGACCATACTAGTGGAAAAACCTCTTATGATGTAGATCTCGAATCATAAAGGTATTTTTTGTACAATTCTTTCTTTACAAAACGGAAACCAACAGTGGTAGTCTAGTTATAAATATATAAAGACATAAAATAAAATATTCATTTATTTAAAAGTAAAAAGATAAATCTTGCAATATTGATAAAGATTGCAACTTAATACTAAATTTACTTCGGATTGCAATGCAATGAAATGTAACATTTTTATTAGTTGGTGTAATCCAAAACCGAGATGGTGAAATCTCAACTAAACTTAAGAACTAAGGTTTCTCAAATACTTAATTAATTAATTGTTTCTAACTAAGGCCCATAGCACACGACGTATTTTATACGCGCCGACGACGCGCGTATTAGGAACGCGCGTTTTCGGCGCCGTTGGCGCTGATTTTTGCGTTTGCATTCATGAAGCGCGTATACGCGCGTATAAAGCGATGCAAACGCGCGTACAAAGGAGCGGAGTAGGGGCAGGGGGGAGGAGATGCGCTCACGCCACCACTGACTGCACCGCCCGCGCCTCAGTTGTATTGATTGTTAAGATATATGACCTGCTTCGTCAAGTTAAATGTTAAGCTCTATGGTTAGGCTTGACATTACCTTTTTTTTGTTTGAGTGACTAGTTTATTTTCCACAACATTCTTTATTTTACTCCTCTCGATCCATCTATTAACGTTGATAGTTATTGTAAGCTGCGCGTGTATATGGTTCAAAATGGAACACTTCGACACCGACCTCTTTATTGAAGAAATTTTCACTCGTAAATGGGTCTATCCAATAGATTCGCTTTTTTTTACTTTTTTTTCGTTTTAAAAGGAGTACTAAGGCCAACGTACGCAGTGTTGTCTCAACCGACGCCATTGTACAACTGAACAGAACAGTCTCTGATCAAAACGCAAAAGCTACAGCGCGTCTGTATTGCTGTTTCACGATCGCCCCATGTGCTTAGAGTACAAGGTTGCGTTCAAATCTCGTATGAAGCGCGTATACGCGCGTCATCTGCGCGCCATGCGCGCGTATAAAAAACGTCGTGTGCTATGGGCTTTAATGATTTGTAATATGTTTACACAACTTGGTTACCGTCGAACTTTTAACAATAATGTCAGGAGCAAAGAGATTATATTAAACTCAGCGCGACTTGATGTCACATCTAGATAAACATAATACACATATTATGTATGCATAATTTGTTTTGCATGAAATCCTCATGTGAGGATTATTATTAGGTGTCGAAATTTATTTGGTTAATTGATCAATAATACACATGTCACAACAAATTAATTCTTAATTGGCCTTAGATAAGTAAATAAACGTGAATTATATTTGTGCTGTGAGCTTATTGTTGAAAACTAAACATAAGCTGATATTGTGCTGTTGCCTTAAAGGGAAATGGAAAAATATTTATTTGTTTTTGCTAATCAAGTGTATTTAAACATCAATTCTTCAATTTTATTTCATTTAAAATTTTCGGCCTTTCTTCTAAACTTAACGCTTGTTGGTCAAATCGAGAGTACACGGGACATGTTGAGTGAAACTTCGGCGATGGTTTTTGCATCATATCACCAATTATCCTTAGAACATATTTTACACTGAGCCTTAATTTTACATTTCGATCTAACTAGTCTAAAATTCCAAAACCCCAATAAAATTTTAATTCATAATAAAGCTATGACTTCCATTAACATTTTTCATCGATTCAAATCTTTGTCATTCACAACATAGCATGCACTTGTTTTTACCAACAGCTTAAAACAAATAATTATCGGAAAGCTATTCGACTTTTCGGTTCTTAAAACTCTCCTCTAAGAATCTTTAAAATCTGTAAAAACATAAACCAAGTTACAAATTCACGCTACAATCCTAGTAGCAGAACTTTCATTCAGAACCTCACATTGCACAGATAAAAGCTGATTAAACAGTCTAATCAGCTAGTAAGTTATGCAATCAGGTGGGTGTACTCTGTTAACGACTACTAATTATGCAAGGCACCTGCTACCTGGCTTATCAATGTAACACTTCATTAAGAGCATTTTCTTGTGATTTGATTGCTTTATCTACTATTTACTTAGTGAATATAGGGTACTTAAAGAATTTAGTATTGTATAATTTTTTGCACGTATTCATGTGGTATGAAATGAAATATTTAAGCGGTTTTTACATATGTAAATGTTTACTATATCTCTATTTTTAACCGACTTCAAAAAAAGGAGTGTTCTCAATTCGACTGGTATATTTTTTTATTTTTTTTTTTTTTTTATGTTTGTTCGCCGATTACTTCGCCATTTATGAACCGATTTTGTTTATTATTTTTTTATTCGAAAGAAGATACTCCTGGATTGGTACCATGATGAGGATATCAGGGTCTGATGATGGGATCCTGGAGAAATCGAGGGGAACCCTCAAATTTTATAGGCAAATGTATCGCGTTTTACATATTTTCTGAACTTATATTGGCATTTGCTTCTGAAAATCATATTGTTATGCTGCTGAGCTGATGATAGAAGGTGTGGATCCTCAATCACTAGGTATTAGGAAACAGTTCTTTCCACATTCTATATAGATTTATACTCCTCTTCGTAGCTTTTATGAAGAGAAGTACAGGTTCACTAAACATTTCTTTTGTTATGTTATTGTTACCGAGAAAGTACCATGAGACCAGGATCTGATGATGGCATCCCAGGAAATCGAGGGGACTGTCGAAACTCACAATTATGTGACAGTGTATTTGTTCAAAACGCCGATAGGCCTGCCCTGTATAACGTGAGAACACTGCCTAATAAATCGTGGGTACTCTGAACAACAGGTGACAATGTCACGTGATATTCAGAAGTATTACTACCTCTGCTAACCCCTTCAGGGATATTCGGCGTGAGCGTTTGAGTCTTTCTTGAGATGTAGAATTGAAGACCAATGCCTTTCGAAGGATTTTAAGAACAATGTAAGGTTACATATGGTTGAGCCTATTTAATATCGTACTATAATAGAAATACCGGAAATACGAAGAATAATACAGTAACTGTCGCATCCTCATCCGAGAGGCATCTTTGCCAGGTCTACCCATCTCTAAAACTCGTAAAATAAAATAATTTTTAACAAAAAGAAAACCGACTTCATAAAAAAACAACCGAAAATAAACAATCTAGTACTAAAAAGTACGAAATAAGTTTTTTAATTGAATATGAGTACTGTGATTGATACCTTAGCAATTTCTTTATTCCACACGCGTCAGTTCAACCTACCTAAATATTACAATTCTCTTAAATTATTTTTTGAGTCGGTGCCAGACAAACAAAAGTAAATTCACCCTGCTATCTATCTCTGATTATTACAATCTAAACAATATATATCTATCGCCTAACGTTTTAAATGATAATACGTACAAAAATCAATTTACCCTACAACTACAAGGTACCCTACATTTTACATGTATATGAAGTGCGAAATACACACTTCTTATTATCAATTATCATCGAGGCTGGCACCGGCTCACAAATTAATTTAAGAGAATTGTAATATTTAGGTAGGTTGAACTGACGCGTGTGGAATAAAGAAATTGCTAAGGTATCAATCACAGTACTCATATTCAATTAAAAAACTTATTTCGTACTTTTTAGTACTAGATTGTTTATTTTCGGTTGTTTTTTTTCAAACTCAAACTCAAACTTTTATTGCAAACCATAAGTGTACAAATCGTTGGTGTAATCAAGGTACAGTTATAAATATGCTACTACTACTACTACAGTTATAATGCTACTGTATACCAGCTTGGGGTGGTGCATCAAAAATAAAATTTTTGGAGGTTGAAAGATCTCAAAGAGCTGTACTTAAAGTTATGTATTGTAAACCATATAAATTCCCCACCCAAGACCTCTACGCTCTTACCAAGCAACTATCTGTGAGACGGCTGTATATTCTAAAATCTGTATTGAGGATACATAAATCTCTACCGTTCAATAATACTTTAAAGGGTAAAAGAATTAAACATGTTGCAATAACCACAGGGCTCATCAAAACAACATTTGCGAGCAGGCAATATACATTCTTAGCTGCTCGCCTCTATAATACTATTAACAAAGAGATTAATATTCATCCTACTACATATAATGAGTGCAAACATAAACTAAAAGAATGGTTAGCTACTAAAAACTACGAAGAAACTGAGACATTATTAAAAAGCGTAAGTTAAATTATTTACATAGACAAATTTATATACAATTTTATGCTTCTTTTAAACTTAAATTATTTGATAGACAAATTTATATACAATTTTGTACTTCTAAAAATGTTATACTTCTTTTATATAATTCTTTACTGTTTAGGTTATCTTTTTATTCTTGTTTTAATTTATCTTGTGTACAAAAATAATAAAAAAAAATAATAATAGTTAAGTATTTTTAAATAGTATTAGTTTTGTAAGTTTATTATTGTAATTTTTGTTTGCTATCATGCATGAACTTTTCAGGATAGAAAAGTTTGTTTTTATTCATATGTCCTCAATTTTTATAAAATCTAATTTAACTAAAGTAAAATGTAAAACTTGGATTTATATACTAAAATGAAATTGTAGTACGATACTGCAAACTAAATGTTACTAAGGAAGAGCGGGGTATATCTGGCACAGGTATTAAATTACTTACAAGGTAGCCCCAACCTTTATATAAATATTGTAAACCTTGAAACTGCAATAAATATTTTTTGATTTTTTTTGATTTTTTGAAATATGGACCCTGTTGGGCACATGCAATTTCACAAGAGGGCTGTAGATACTAAAACTAAAAATTAAGGTAGTAAACATTACATGGCACAAAATTAAAATTTCTTCAATTAAAAACACTATAAATATGTGTATCAAATTTAAACAGCACAACAATAAAATTAATATTATTTTAGGTCAAAGTATTATTATTTTGTTACGCTAACCTAGTACTCTTTCACTAAATGGCTTATTTACTTATATCTCTTTCTTGGTATCTAATAACCTAGTACTATTTTACTAAATGGCTAAATAATTATTCAGTTTACTGATTTAACACAAAGAAAGAATATTTTTCTCCTAGTAGTAGACCTGATAATTAAATTTCTTAAATTGAATCAAACCAACAACGGCGTATCCTTTAGATACCTACCCCAGTTAACATCTCATGCTTTTATCATCAAATTTTAATTCATAGAATGCCATCCCAACTTGATTCCCATGACTCACTATGCCATGGACTATGATCCTCTTTTAAATATTTTAATGTGACTACATAGAGTCATCAATCTATGGAGATACACACTACAGCTTTATAACGCTTAACTAAATCTTATTCATCCATTGCAAATTCGTCTTTATCCAATGGTAATAAGGTGTTATACTAATGCTGAGTTAGTCCAGCGGATGTTCGTACATGTATGGTTAGTTATTTGAGTCATAATCACCGCGACAAGTGGGGGTCGCTGATGATTCAGAGTCATGTCATAGTTTCACTCGATGATTATTTAGATGATTTTTATAACACTAGAATACGATTTTTACTAAAGAAAGGAAAATAAACTATCTGGTTTTTAATAAAAATGTAAAATTTGTGCAGGTTATAAAATCTCTGGCTTAGATGAGTGAACACATTTTACAAATACAACAAGAAAACAGGACTATACTACTCCTACATAACATGAGTTAGAACATAAGACATACGATTAAAAGCTTGCTTAACCTATTAACCTATATATTTATAAAACTTACGATAATCCCTCATTTTGTTTTTTTCACAATTTAAAAGAGTAGAAAGACTTAAATTTAATCTCTTTTGCGTCAGGTTTTATCGGTTTTGATAGTCAATGTGTATAACTAAATACTGCTGCCGAAAGGTAGCATCAAACAGGAATTAAACAAACAAAGCTATATAAAACCGTACATAAACAAACGGCTTGGGAATTTTCTAAATATACGTCATTAGTTCAATACCGCGCGCTGTCCAGTCATGCATGGTCTTTCTTTAGTCTTATTTTGAACAATTTGGGTGGCATGAATTCCATAGCATAAACCATCCTTCATAAAGCTACAGAATCTACCAATTTAACAGCTTTTGGTCTATTAATACACTTTATAATAATATAATGTGCGGTAACATTTCGGAAATTCGAATATCTCAAATCCGAAATTCACTATTTAAAAAACTGTTCACATAATTTACGTATCACAGATGCTTTATTTTCCACAACTTCATCAGTACATAAATACATTTTCTAGAAGTATCACTTCCCAGAAAAACTAAAACCAGATTATCAAATTGAATTTTTGCTTTTACCAACTATATATTTTACTATAATCTCATTATTCCAAAGGTTTAAAAGACCGAAGTAACTTTATCTATAGTCTTACATATCGTAAATCTCATTAACTAGATATTTTTTATGTTAGAAAAATTGTATAAATAGAACATCCGCGTTCTATGCATGCATGCCTGTTTGTATGTATACTTGCTTGCTTGTTTGCATGCTTGGTTGCATGAAGGGGGGGTGCAGGGGGGCAGACCCCCCCTGCTTGGGGGGGTCGGGGGGCGAAAGCCCCCTGCAGACAAAGAAAAGTTAGGTTACATTCAGTTAGGTTAGGTTAGATTATGTATAAAACGAGCGAGCGTAGCGCAGCGGAGCGAGCACCTAAATGCCTGATGCATGGTATACTACTAAGCGGGGTATACTACATACTTAAAATATGCCTGCAAAATTATTCATAGCAGTAGGTATCATTCAATACATCTTTATTTCAAATATATGGGAAATGATTTTTTGGAACAGTGATTATTCGGAAAAGCAATATTGCGGAATTAAGGTATATCTGGTTTTCGATTCTTTGGGAATCCGTTCTAGTGGTTAATCAAAATGATAGTAAACACAAACAAAAACCAAACGATAATCTGGAATGTAAGAATATAGTATTTGAAATTTCGGTGAAACAATATTATGGCAATAAAAAAAGGCGATTAGTTTTCGGTAAATTAATATTCGGGTTTAAAAGTTTCGGATATACAGTATGTAGCCATAACTTGCTGTACGGCAACAGCACGTTATGGCTGTAGTAGTGCCGGTTTAGAATGTCGCTACCCCTATCTATCCACGGGTGTCGTAAGAGGCGACTAAGGGTATTGGGGCTATTTATTGGATATTTGGGCGATGCGGTTGGAGACCCATCACCAAAAACCTTTATTTTACCGCCTTTTCCCCACTCAACTTCCAAAAGTGGCTGAGGAATTTATAATTCCTTGGCTCTGGATACCTCTTCTAGGGAATTATAGCCGTGAGTATATGTATGTATGTATAATGTGCTGTGTAGTGTCAGCTTAGATTAACACAAATGTATGTGTGCAATAATATAATACAAATATGTTTTCTATACATACATATACACACGGCTATAAATTCCTAGAAGGGGTAGCCAGAGCTAAGAAATGAGAAATTCCTCAGGAAAGATGTTAAAATAAAGGTTGTTGGTGATGGGTCTCCAACCGCATCGCCCAAAAATTCCTTAAAAGCCCCAATACTGTTAGTCGCCTTTTACGTACACCCACGGGAAGAAATGGGGTAGTGTTATTCTAAGCCGACACTACACAACAGTATGTTTTCTATGCAACACCATATAACCTAAGTTATCTTTTTATTCTCACTCTAACTCAAAAGTCAACGTCTAACTCAAGGGGAACTAATACTTCTGTATTATGTCCTCTTTGTGATCTATAGAATACGTGATAGCCATGTGGGGTTTTCGTAAGGTTATCCCTCACCTGATAAATTTAGTAGGGCCAACGCCGGATTTGTGTCTTCAGAAGCGGTGGCTCTCTCACATACATACATTCATATACTCAAGGCTATAAATCCCTAGAAGGGGTAGCCAGAGATAAGGAATTAGAAACTCCTCAACCACTTTTGGAAAATTGAGCGGGGAAAAGATGGTTAAATAAAGGTTGTTGGTGATGGGTCTCCAACCGCATCGCCCAAAAATTCCTTAAAAGTCCCAATACCGTTAGCCGCCTCTTACGTACACCCACCGGAAGAAATGGGGTAGTGCTATTCTAAGCCGACACTACACAGAAAACTCTCTCACTAAGCTATTTTTTTTTTTGGTTTAGAACGTTTCATCAATTTATAAAAAAAAAACACTGAAATAGAACCTTCACGGAAGATAAAGAAGGATGATAGATTTTTCGAAAAATCACTATTCCCGAATAATCCTAATCTATGAAGCTGTAAATATTAGATCTTTTTAAAATTATAGCATTTTAGTGCAATCACTAAATCACCTCAACAGCCTTCACCCCGACCAGGTCAAACACCCAGTGAGGTATGAAATAGCAAATAAATGCTGGTCTACTCGGTGGCCTCGGCCCACGCAAAACTGTTGCATTTTTATTTTTACGTTCGTTTCTTACTAACTGCTTTATGTGATTTGCCTTCAAGTTATGCTGATTCTATCTAAGCTAAGTTGTATTGACGTTTTAGTTGCGACGTTTGTCTGCTCTGATTTTAACCTATACTTATAAGGTTTAAATCTAAACAGTACCACCAATTAATCCTCTGTATTTTATTTAAACTTTGGTATGCTATTTTTTAATGATTTCATGATTGTCGAAAATGCAAATGCATAGATTTATGATAGGAAAAACATGTATCTTGATGAATAAGTTAATGAATATCTTACTATTGCCAGGGCCAGCTTGGCATGAATATATAAATGCACTGTGAACTAAACATAGAAAGTCGATGGAACCGTAGAAAGCTCATGTCATTGGTTTTCCTCGATCTTCCAACGAGAAAATCTTCCTTTGGCGCTAGGAATATTATTTTTCTTTGACTTACATCTGTTATATTGCATGCTAGACTAGTCCCTATTTGCGTAAAGTAAGATAAACACATTGCAGTGTCTGGTAAACAGCGACATAAGCGATAAGCGAACGCCTACAAATTATCTTGTTTAAGATGGTGATCATCAAAATATATTTAAAAATAAAAAATCAAATCATTTTTTTTTTATATTCAGAGAAGACAAACAATGCAAAGGAAGATAAAAATATAAAGAAAAATAAAAATAGTTGTATTTCACGCCTAGCCTACTTACAACGCAACGTACATACTATTCACATTCATACAAATTTATTCATAAGTCCGAAGAAGGAATAAATTAGTGCATTGTGTGGACAGTCAATTAGTTTCATATCCGTGATGAGTGCTGTCATGTTTGTCACGCCATCGCCACGATAGCCTTACGTAGCAAAGCTTCAAGTAAAATACCTGACAGTAGGTTGTGGTGTTGCATATTTGAGTACTGTATTCAAGCGTATTGCGTTAATATTTTGCAGAGCTTCATGCAAAAATATACTACAAGCTTGCGTTATTAAAAAATCTTGGTAGTATTATATTTCTTAAAAGGTACATTGGCTTTATTTATACCTTTCACTTATTTACTATCATCTATCCTGACTCTACTCTACTCTACCTGACTGTTGTTTATCCAAATAAATAAATAAATTCTCCAACCGTCTTAACATTCCTTTTGCTATCTTTTTTACCATATAATGTTTGTCACCGGACTTCACGAATCCAAAAAAAACTCATTTGATCGCATAACCTCATATATCGCACTCTCAGAACGAAAGAGGCTCAAATCCAAATATAAATATTTTTCGACATGAACCTCTTTCGTTCTGAGAGTGCGATATATATATTCGGTAAATAGTTCATACACAGGCTTGGAAACGATGACGAATCCTACATACTGTTTATACATTTTAATTGTTTATATTTAAGCCAGTACATAGAAAAATTTTAATTGACGTGTCCCTTAACACGTGGTTGCAGTTCAGCCAAAAGGTGTGCTACTCTTACAACACGTGATGATAGAAGGTCTTGGTTGATCCAACATCTCCGGGACTAACCGGCGACGCAATCTGTGTTTTAAATCATAGTTTGGAAAACCTCAAAGCCATCAATTTTGTGTAAAGAAGCCACATCATATTTTAGTAACCTTTTTTTTAAAATCGTAATCCCGTTTTGCTCAAATCAAAACCACCTAAAAATTCAGCAAACATAAGACCCTAACTTTTTTTTTAATAAATCAAATTAATGTTTTTGTGTAAATAGCAATGACCGACCATGAAGGTCCAACTTGAACCCGGTATTAGTTCGTGCGAGCATTGAACCGCCCCGCGCCGGAGCTCTATCGAGCGGTGACGTCACAGGGAGGGCCACCCTCACCCCCGGCCAATAGGCCCGTGTTGTGTGAAACCAGCTTTGGACGAGGCAGTTCAACTGCCAACACTTCGCTTGACTTTGGAGAAATGCCCAGTCTGACAACCGGCTGAAAGTTTTGTTTTATCGAAGAATGTTTGATTTTAAATTATTACTGTGTTTTATTGGTAAGGCTACAAAAGTATTTTGTATGTTATTGATGTGCTAAGTATTTTTTACTCATTGTTATGAAGTCTATTAAGAATATTTAAAATAAACCAGCATAATACACTTTCTTTTAAGTATGTGTTTAGTAAGATCAAGACCTGTCATATAAATGTGTTTGTTTTGTATATTATTTATCATAATATCCTTCAATTGCAACATGCTTAATTTACAGCATTGATTTCTATTCGGGTAGGCAAGGACTGTCTTATCTCTAACTCTAAATCTACAATCCTCATGATCCGCGTCCATCACATTTAATGTCCTTATCCTATTTTTTTATATTTCTATTGGCTTAGATCTTATTAAACATAAACCTTATTGCTTGCTATAATTACTATATGCATAAATTTTTAACATCAAATACCGCAAACTTTAGCCCAAATAGTACAAAACAATCAATGTCAAAACTATGCTAAAACTTACCGAGAGCCAGCAGTGCCGCAAAGGCGGCTAATCCTAGAGCATTAGCCATTGCAATTTGAAAACAGTCACTGAGTCACTTCACAAAACACTGGCAGAAACAAAACACTAAATGGCACTTTCCAAACCAAAATTAAAACAAAGTTGTGTTGCCGCGCTGCGGCCGGGCGGGGCCCGTTTCTGTAACAAAAAAAAAAACATTATGAGACTTGTTTAATAAGGACATCCAGTTTGTAGATAATTGCGCTGAGTGCAAACAATTAATATGGTCTATCTTTATGAAGAGCGTAATTAATTCCAAGTCTTTGTTGTCAGTTTTTAATAACATCATTTAATTGTTAATACGGTGGAGATCTTTGAGACACTGAACTAGGGCTGCCATCCGTCCGGGTTTCCCCGGATTTGTCCTAGTTTGGTGGGCGTCCGGGGGACGTCCGGGCGGTGTTTTTAAAAGAGTCCGGGTGAAACCCGGACTCTTTGGTCATCAGGGGAAACCCACTTTTTTTATTGGTAAGCGATAACTTGAAATAAATCTTAGTAAGAAATTCCGTTACAATAACCCGCATTCAAAAAGCGCGCGGCAAAATAGGTAGGTAAATACGCATAGCTGGCAACAAGTGTATGTACAGGTGAATTATTAAAAGCCGGCACCATAACATATAGACATTTGTGTAATCGTTGCGCTTCTTGTGTAGTAGATAAGTACCTATCAATGAATCATTAGGTAGGTACTATTAATTTTTATTTACAGACATTTAACATGCGTAACATGTCTATGTGTTATGGTCCCAGTTTTTTATAATTTACTTATAAGTAGTTACCTTTTATTTATTGCTTTTTAGATCAAAATGCCGAAGCGCAAATGTTCATTCAATAGCGAGTTCAAAGTAAATTCCCAATGTTAAAAAAAGGAAAACATGACTGGGAAGTGCAGTGCACAATTTGTTCAGCAAATATTTCCATAGCTAATAAAGGAATTTCTGACATCAATGACCACCCGAACACGCAAAAGCATAAAAATAATTCGAAAGGTCAAGCTAGTAGTTCAAACATCCAGGCATTCTTTGAAAAAACTAAACCTGAATAAAATCTTATTCGAGCAGCAGAAGGCGCAATGGCTTAACACACAGTCAATCACCACATGTCATTTAAATCCTTGGATTGTAGCAATTCGCTGAACAAAATAATATTTTCAGAGTCAAATACGGCAAAACACATGACTTGCAACCGAACGAAAGCCACAGCTCTTGTTAATAACGTCTTGTGCCCTTTAACGATTGACGAAGTTAAAGGTGATCTGGCAGATATACCATTCATAAGTGTATCTACCGTCATTTTCACATGTCTCTTAGTATAGTTAATTTATAGAAGTAGCTACCTACGTACCCATTATTTAATAATTTGATTGATACCTAAAAACGAGTGTTCAATAATTATTTTCTTACCACAGTCAGAGTTGTATTTTAAACATGCGTGCCTACCAACTTCATACTATTTTAATAAGAACGAATAAAAATTTAAAAAAATATGACATTGTTTTTTTTTTTTGCTACAAATACGGCGTCCGGGGAAAAAACTAAATTTAGCCCAAATGTCCGGGTTTTTTGCCGTGTTCGTCCGGCGTCGGCAGATCAGGTGATGGCAGCCCTACACTGAACGGCAAACGTCAAAACTTTTATAATAATTTTTCAAAGTTTATATTTTAAATACATGCATGGGTTTCTTTGACAAAAAATAATAATCCTTTTTTCATTCAAGAACAAATAATATTTGCAGTGTTATCTACCCTTACCAAATAAACAACATATATCTCCATTGAAAAAACCAGGTCAACCTGCACTATAAAACAGCATAGACCATTTTATGGTCAGATATAAATACAGTCCAATATATTAATTGGTTGGCGAGTAGAGTGGGCAGGGAATGTCGTTTCGTCACGCCATATTGGAATCCTAAAAGCTGTGGAGACTAAGCCTTGTTCTACAGTAACGCATTATTTAAGAACAAAGAAAACGTTTTAGTAGGCTGCTTCAAGCGTACCGAAAACTTTTAACAAAACCAAGTTTTCTTACTAAAACTTAAAAAAAGACATCGGTTCTGGTAAGTTTTGTACCAAATGTATGTAGCCTTATTTTCAAAGCATTCCATGAGAAGTCACACATATTTTAATGATAGTTGTTTACTTTACTCAACCTTATTAGCAAAAAATATTTGTGGCAAGCTTGAGAAAGGGTAGTCATGCTTTTTCCTGAAGTATGATTAAAATATCTTAGCTATTGGTGACAGTGGAATTCAATTTTTCAGATTCTTTTAGGTATTTAAAGCTGTGACTATATGTATGAATGAATGTTTTGTGCATGTTTCAGTTATCGAATAGCCATATGTTTCACAAGACCACCGGAAATATCTCTCAGTAGTTTTAGGTCAGTCGACTCTGTATTAATGGATTTTCTCGTCTGGCCGAAAATATACATCTCCCAATTCAATTAATTATGCGCAAATCTTATCCATGTTTTAATGTTAAAACTGTTTCAATAAAATGAATGCTCTATTTCACGGATACCTATCCATAACTTTATTACATAAAGGTTATCTATAGGCAGAGGTACATAATATTCTATACATGATGATTATATTATATACAATCTCATTAATTCAAGCATATACGGTTCATATGTATACGAAGGAAAGAATGGAATAAAATATTGGAAGTTCCTAATGACACAGAGAATTTAATACTAAATTCCGAAACTCGATCAATACCAACCAAAGAATCAACGTTATTACAATTTCTTTCCCCGCTTTTCATCAATATATGACGGTATGTTCTCCCCTTATCCAATTTCGTTTGAGACTTAAGTGTGACACGCATTAAACGGATTACTAAGCAAGAACGCATAAATCTTAGATCCCCTTTTATACTTGTACTAGTTGTAAAACTTAGTGCAAACCCATAGCCACAACACAAGAGATCCAAGCTCAATAGGACTACGATAATGATTTTTTTTAGAATCACACTTGCTTCATATAACTGATTTCTAGCACCTCATGTCACACTGTCCATCAGTGACAAAAAAGCAATTAATTTAAATTTCAAAGCTACGAACAAAGCCTCAGGATAACATTTAGTACCTTATTGCGTTTTAGGCCCACACTTTTTCTTTACTTACTCTCAACTCATTTACTTACTCAAAAATATTATCAAAATCCATACAAAAGTCAGTAGACTTCGAATAAATCAAGTAAGCACAAACAGTGTATAGTAAAAACGAACATGTGTAACAGAAGTGGTTTGACGGGTTAGTTAATCATTGACTGTGACCCATTCAGCATTAGCGTCAGTCAGTCACTGCCTATTCATGGCGCAGTTGGATCCTGCGACGTGTATTGGGGTCAATGGAATATGGTCCATAAGCCACACGTAGAAAAAATGTGTTGATGAACTATTAAACAACCATTAATCCAGACCAGATCCATCTGACCAGAATTAGCAGTGGTAACAAAGTGTTCTGAATTTGTTCACAGCTTTTTTAACATGTGGCGTTATTCAGTATTCTTTATAAACAAGCACTGTTTCAATCCATTGCTTTTTTTGTTTTTCCTAAACTACTGCAGAAAGGCTTAAAAACTTAGCCAGCCCCCGTAGCATGAGACGAGTGAGAGGTAGTACATCATATGAGAACTAAGATACTGAGAGATTTTGTAAGAGCAATCTAGCAGTTTCTCACTTCTCATATGACATACGGGCGCTCACAAGCCTCATGCTACTAGAGCAGCTCGTATTTTAATATCCACTATTTCACTCTCGCTATACAAACTTAAATATCTATACTCATTCTCAACATGGACTCCCTCCTTTTTGGAACACAATCATTGAATACCAGAGAGTACATCCGACAACCCATCATTCACCGCGCTACATAATTGGTTGACGAGGAAAGCATGGAGTAGTGGTGTAAAGCTAACCGCGTCACGTGACTGCTATTTCTGGATATCCCGAAATGGAAACTTCGCCCTGCATTGGTTCTACATACACATGCATTATTTGTTTGTTGTGTTGGCGTTTTTTGATTTACATATTACGGGTTACAACGTACATTTATTTATGCCATCAATGGATTAATTGTGGGAGTTAATGGTAGAGTAAATTTTACATTTAAATTTCTAGTTAGGTTGTGATCGAGATTCTAATTTAATGTCAATCTTCTTGTTACAAATAAACTTGTCTACAGAAAAAATAAAACATCATAGTTACTTGCAATTAAACCCTTTACATAAAAAAAAACGTTATAAGAACCTTGTAGCCGAACTTTATATTGTGTTAAAGATAATTGATGTTTTTTTTATTTTTTTACTAAATACAAGTAATATCTTTTCGGGAGTACAGTCGATATGACGTTGCAGGAAATTAAACTGCGGTCACTTTCCATCCCAGTGGCGAGGGTAAGTGGACGTCCAAACAAACGTTTCAACATTAATTAATATACGGTTTCATGTTCTACAAACATTACTCTTATAATCAATAACTTAACGCCCACTGGGGACTTAAAACTTTGTTGATGTAAATATATCACACGGCAAAGAATAATGCTTCCCTATTTCTTTACATGGTTATTTGGTTATTCAAAAGCAGCTAAAGGTTGGGACCCAGGATTGTCTTTATTTAGTTATGCTATTATATTGATTGAGCTGTGCAATCACCCATCTCGTTACCGTATTTAGAATGCTGACTATTCAGAACGTTTAAAATTTGGATCCAGATAAATACTGGCATCTAAAAATGTATACTTTTTGTCTCGGAAACCATTAAATCATTAAAATTTTAGTTGTTGCTATTTCAAGCAAAGGGCTTTTCGTTGTCTTGACATAATTGTAGAATCTCATGCGGAACACTGCGGGGTGGAACTCAGGACGTTTAGTAATGGCGGTATAATGGGATAGAAAGGCGAGACGGACTTGCAAGTTCTAATTACGTGTAATATTGGTATGAAAAAGAAGGAATTGTAGGCTTTTGACGAGAATAATTATTCTAATTTGCGAGTAGCATCCGAATATCAGAATAATGCAAAAATATGTGTAAAAAGGTACAGAAAATTGAGTAATTAAATAGTTGACAGGTTCAGTAGACAGGATAGGCAATAGGATAGGATAGTTTACGCTTCGCACCAATGTATATACTTACAAGGTTTACCTTAACTAACCCCTATTAATTATTAATCTCACTCCACATCTAGATTTCGCATCATTTAACATTTGTCTAGGCATTAGAATTTTTATTCCAATATGCAGGTTTTATTATAAATTAGGCTATGGAGAAGTTAGGCTTCATATTTCTAATTATATAAAAGTTTTATACATCATCAAGCACAACTCGGCGTATCTTCTTTAAAACAGAAACTAAATCGATCCATATCTCTGTTTATCCCAGTTAGGGTACATTTCAATAACTCAACCATTCAATAACATTAGCACGACCCCACCAAAGCAGGAAGCACGGTATACAGAGCTTCATATGCAGCTTATGCCGTGAAGTGCAAGTCACTGGGTTCCGATAAAGCACGTTTTGTTTATACGGGATCCCATTTGTGTCGAATGTTCCAGTTGATAGGCCCAGTTAGCAACGCTATATCGTGCTAGGATACTTCCGCTATTTGTATGGATTGCTAGCTTTATAACGCGGTTTGGAACGGGTTGATGTTCAACTAAATATATAGGCTTTTACTAAGCCACCACTTCGAGATGTTCTTTCGAAACTGTAAAGCTATGGGTGATAAGCTGACTAGACATTAACATTTATAAGTATCTTTACTTGTTTGGTTAAATGCGCTGAAATCAGGAACCATTGGTTTCAATTTGTTTGTGTGTGTGGTGTAAGACCGTTGAAGGTGCACAGGCAGACAGTACAGTCGAAAAGTTAGGAATCCTAATACACACAAGGCATAGTTATATAAATTGTATCTGAATAATAGATGGTCACTTTATAAAATAAAAGAAAAACAACAAAACAGCCCTACCCCATATTTCTTTTTATCCTGTGACGGCCAGAAATGGGATGGCACTACTCAATGCCAAAAGTACTCCTAAAATGTCAATATTTTCATTTCAGACAGAATTGGTGGTGGTAAAGAATATCAAAGGTGTTTAATTAAGATACTAATATGTAAATGACGTCCGCCGCATGTGTTGATTTCAGAAGCTGGGTGACAGAACTTTCTTAATTAACAACTTAACAAAGCTTTGTTAACGTCTTGCTGCTAAGTGGAAAGTCTTGTGCCCCGTATTATTTTTGTAGTAATAAATATATTAATTTAAATCACGGCAACATTTATACATACACACATACACATAATCAGGCCATTAGTTCCCATTGGGGAAGGGAGAAACTATCGATCGCCACTTTGTACGATCTTGGCAAACTTCTCGAGCTTCATCTAAATGCTGATCATCAATCTGATCATACATGCCCATTTATTCTTCAGATTATGCACGCCTGCCTTTTTAAGAAGAAGAAGAAGAAGAGACATTTATTCACATTTGAATTACTAAATGGTACTTATAAAGTTTACTTAAACATTAAAACAATAAAAAAAGACATAAAAAACAAGTGATAAAGAAAATTATAAATTTAACAAATGTGAAAAGGTCCTGCCTCAGCTTATTGTTGTGTATAGAAAACACAACACTGATTTTCAGTCAAGACCCATTTGGAGTGACACACAAATTAGCAACAAAATAAATAGTAGCAGTAGTAATATCCTATTAATATTATAAAGGCGAAAGTTTGTAAGTATGGATGTATGGATGTTTGTTACTCTTTCACGTAAAAACTACTGAATGGATTTGAATGAAACTTTACCACAATATAGCTTATACATCAGAATAACACATAGGCTATAGCTTATACATCAGAATAACACATAGGCTACAATTTTTGAGGTTTTATTAAATTAATTAAAAAAACGCCTTAAGCTTTGTCATAAGCAAATTTGACAGTACGAAGTCTGTCGGATCAGCTAGTAGTTATATAAAAACAAAAACCGAAAAATGCGACCTATAATCTGGCCATACCCGCATACACAACTTGCACTTTTACATTTAAAAATATCATATAATAAACAAATACCGAAAAAATTGTATAAAAAGTTAATTGAGTACATTCTCTATTTGATCTAAATGTTTAGGTCATTTGCCTGCGTCCATTAGTGGGCATATATTAGGCATGCTTTATGGTGGCAAAATATGGCTAGTCTTGTAAAAGACTGGTTATGAATCGGTTAATACTTAAATATTCGATAGATGATAGATAAAACCCAATTCTTTCTCAGATAGTTTTACTTATTGCTAATTAACTACAAAACAATATATTATATATGTAGACAATATCTCTTATATTCATGCAATATAATCATATATGCCAACAATATTATTTATGCAAATATATAAATCTTAATAGTCTTCGGTTTCGGTTTGGTTCAAAATTTTGAAATGAGTCAACTCTATACACGGCTATAAATTTTCTTTGAGAGTACTGTTGAAGCTAGCCAGCCATACAGTCGAGATTTTTCGTCGAAATTGCCAATTACAGCTCGAATAACACTCCTAATTGGTTTGCCGGGAGTTTGTATATACTTCCATACTTTTGTTGGGTTTTTTTAATCTCGAAGAAACCCATACGACTGATTGTATTAGATTCAAGTGCAACTTAGTTGCGAAGCAATTTATTTATATTTAGCGGCATTGTGGCGTACCTTAACACCCCTTTAAGATAATAAAGTATTTTAAGTAAAGATATATTTTCTTTAATACGAGTTGCCAAATTATTACAAACTCTTATTCAAGTTATCGGAAATGAGTTTGTAATTCATAGTGAGACTTATCTAAAAACCTACTCAGCACATTTCACACTAAAATCATAGCAAAAACTGCCAAATAGAATCACTTGAGCATCCAATACAAATGAACCTGCTCTCCAAAATCATAGCACCAACTCACATGTGAAATCAAAAGACACAGTGATTACCCATGAAAGGAAATGTTGCAAAAAACGTAACGAAGGTCCAACTACCTGCGCCCGACAGAGCAGCTGTGAGTGAACACCTGCTAGCTGACGCAGCATTGTTGCATTTGCATCCAAACTTGTTTACTCACCATTTAGGTTTGATTTTGAGCTTTATAGAGAGAATATAAGTATATTGTAATTTAAGTATGCGGGCGAAATTGTTGAAAGATTTTGTGTTTTATTTTATTAACATACATACATACAGTATATACTGACGCTGTTAGTGCCCATTGGGGCAGGTAGAGACTATCGAACGCCACTTTGTACATTGTACAAATTATTATAACATAACATAACATAAACATAAACGTTCACGCCGAATATCCCCGAAGGGGTTGGCAGAGGTACTAATACTTCTGAACATCACGTGACTTTGTCACCTGGTGTTCAGAGTACCCACGTTTTGCATGGACAGTGTACTCACGTGATAGGGGGCAGGCCTATCGCCGTTTTGTACGAATACACTGTCACATGACTAAGTACAACTCAGCCATGTGGGTTTCCTCACGATTTTTTCCCTCACCGTTAACAACCATGATAAATTAACCACACATATGTCTTTAGAAAAGACAAATTGGTGTAGGCCCGACCCAGGATTTGAACACTAGTCGTTTGCACGATAGCCGAGTGTTCTACCCGCTGGGCTATCACAAATTATTATATTAATTAAATATGCTTGATAAGTAAATTCTTTGAACTTTTAAATCTCATTTTTGGTTATTAATGAAACTAGACTTTTCGCTAAGTGCCGGTTAGCGTTAACCGATTTTAATTAAACAATGACTAAGTTTTAATAACGTTAAAACTGACTTGTTCATTCACCTGTCACAAAAATAAACGAATGTTTTTGGAAGTCGTTTACGACTACCATTTATATTTTTTTAACATAATGTTATTCTTTGGCATTTTCACCCCCTTGCATTGTGCGTATGCATGACGAATTGTGCCCTTGTGTTGTTTTTAATATTAATGCTAATACCAGCAGTTTTTACAAATGTCTGTTCTTTCTTGTTTTTCTGTGTAACAAGGTAGAGATTTATCTTTTCTTTGGTATACTGTACGAATAATTTCATTGTTAACTTCTAAAACGTAAACATGTTTCAATACTTTTAATAATACGAATATCTTATAGATGATACCCTACTAACACCAATAATATGCTGGCTATCCCTTTTTGGTGATTATATCCGTAAGTATAGACAGGTACATTTCAATGAGGAAATTTGTGTAGAGTTCCATATGGCAGCTCTCCCTTGTCGTTTCAGATCGGTGGTTTGGGGAAGGACGCGAGGGGCGGTACGAAACACCCCCGAATAAAAATGGAGTGGATGATATAAAGATTGCTTAGCAGGAGTCCTCTCTCAATTTTGTCGGTTAATTGGATTTATTTTTGGTTCCTTGTATATTTGAAATTATTTTATTTTATTGCAGACAAAGCTTGCGTTATATTGAGTGTTATGAGCATAATGCGATTTTAACGAACGATATGAAGTTTAAGTCAATAAGAGAAATATTATCGCGTTTATTAGTAGCGGTTTCCTTTCTTGCCGGTTGTGTGTTGAAAATTATCCTTGTAATACAGTTTGTTTCCCCAATTTTACAGTAAACAGTGGCTGAGTCTTGTGTATGTATAATGCATTGCAGGTTAAAAATAGTATGATCGTATTTATACTTATTTTAAAAACCAGTTTTGTAAGTTGGCATTGACTATAAGTCACAGATCCCACCGCTTATTTTGCATAGGTAATTGTACGTCATCTATATTTTGTACGCGATATCGACTAGTCTGCACTTTCAATAATATAATAGGTAGGTTCACTTAGTAATTTAGGGTTATTAGAGAAGCCTACGAAAAGTCTTGTAGACGTTCTGCGATGAGCTTTGTTGAGTTTAGTCGCGTGTATGATTATTTATTCAAAGACATGACTTAGAATATAACAAAACTCTTTTAGTAATAATACAAGAAATGACTGCAAACTACTTAAAAGACATAGTATTTTCTAAGATTTTCAAGATTGCACATTATAATTAAAACAACTATTGATTTTTATATAATTAAAATATGCGAAAATCAATAGTTGTTTTAATAGACATTGGTAAGCATGAAATTTAGTTAGATAGATAAATAATGAAACATAGAATAGACAATTAAGTAAATAAATACTATCTTGAATGTTTTTGTTCATGAAAACCTCATGTGGGGATTATTACTAATAAATAATGGATAAATAAAGAAAATAATTATTTTTTTTCCTTTATTTATTCTAAATCCATCATCATAGTACAACTGACTGATCAATGACTAAACCGAGCCTGTGCATCGCAAAACCGGATAAAAATTACTTTATTTTCCTTCTACTTATTTTAAATTTCCCAAGCGTGATGTTGTGGCTTTGTTGTTAGAATAGAAGATATAATTAGTATATTTCAAGATTAGTTTAACTAAAAGTTTATATGAAATACAAGGGAAATACCAAGAACAGTTGAAAAATCTTTCGGTTGCTAAAATATATACTCGGCTATTTATATGCTTACTAAACATGTGATTTATCACCTTAAATTTATCTTTTAATTACAAATATAATTAATTTCTTCCGTTCAACATTGTTAGGCTTTTGGTACTAAAATGCAGTACTGATAAAATAATAAATTACGATGACAACATCTTGTTATCGATCGATGTCTACGAACAAGCGTGCTACAGCCGGCTTGTTTTGGGGAACTACGGAAATTTATAACATAGAAGTGCGGAGATAAATAGCGTTATTAGTTTTATATATTATTTACCTGATATTCGAGGAATCTGGCCTACAGGAAGCACAATAAACACAATATAATCCACAGGACACGCACAACACAGAATCACAGCGATGCGCCTCCCCAAAGCGAGAGACGCGGAGTGAGTTTTTTTTTTAATATCTCGTAATCCCGCCCCGCCCTTTCACGAGTTTAGCCGATGTGCCTCGAATGGCTTGAGTACGCAGATAAGCATGCTATGTCTGTCTCTCTTCAGGCCTCAATTCTATTTAATTTTACGCTGCAATCAATTCTTTTGCTTTTTGTTTGTATATGTCTGTATATTTTATTTATTAGAATATTATATACTACCCCGTTAAGGGATTTATAGCCGTGAGTATATGTATGGATGTATGTTATATATCATATCGTTCGATATCATTTATAATACATAAATATACTCACGGCTAAAAATTCCTTAAAGGAGTAGAATGAGAAACAATAATAATTCGAAATGCCGTGTAGTGTAGGCTTAGAATAACACTACCCCATTTCCACCCGTGGGTCGTAAGAGGCGACTAAGGTTTAGGGGCTTTTTAAGTGATTTTTGGGCGATGTGGTTGGAGACCCGTCACCAAAAACATTTATTATTACCATCTTTTCCCCAATCAACTTCCAAAAGTGGCTGAGGAATTTCTCATTTCAAAGCTCTGGCTACCCCTTTAAGGGATTTATAGCCGTGAGTGTATGTATGTATGTCATAATTCGGAATAAGAAATTCAATTGCCACTTTTGAAAGTTGAATGGGGAAAAGATTGTAATATTAAAATTTTTGGTGATGGGTCTCCAACCGCATCGCCCAAAAACCACGTCAAAAGACCCTATAAACCTTTAGTCGCTTAGAAATGGGGTAGTGCTATTTTAAGCTGACACAACATAGCTATCGAAAAAATATTGCCTACTAGCTGACCCGACAGACTTTGTACTGTCAAATTTGCTTATGACAAAATTTTAGGCGTTTTTTCCGGTACTCTTAATTCAACCAGCCGTGAATATTTTATTGGTAAAATTTTACGGGATGAAAAGTATCATGTCATAATTTGGGTATCTAGTTAGTTTTTGGTCTATAATCTTGCATTCTGCCAAATTTCATTCATAATCATTATGTAATTGAGGAGCGAGCGAGAGCCTTGCCATTGAGAACACACACACATCCAAAAATCTAAACTTTCACATTTATAATATTAATAGAATTTCATTAAATACAAATAGTCTGAAAACACAGATGTTGAATAAAGAGAGATGCCATATAGAATATAACATAGGTATATACTAGACAGATGACTAAATTTGGAGGTTCTGTTTGTAAAATTTAATCAACCGGCTTGAATTAAATGCATATTGAAGTTTAGGCGGTACACATGGATAAAAAATATTTTTTTCGTCTTCTTTGAATTGTTTTTTTTTTCAATTAAATATAACTAAAACGTCTTACTTCTACCCGTGCGAAGCCGAGGTGGATCACTTGTTGTATTTATATATTATAAGATTAAGCAATTATCCAATTACCATAAAAACTTCAGAATCAACTTTAAAAAAATAATCGCATATTTCCTAAGTAAATAATTGTAATACAATAACACGGCAAAATGTAGTAGAATTCGGACTCCTAACGCCGCTCCCCCGCCAGAATCCCTCCCTAGTTTTCGTCCCTTGAACCTTCAGAACCAAACTATGGAATGGAAGATTGCGTAGGTGGACGCGACCAACCACCCTGTTGGGTTTTACTCAGAGAATAAGAAAATGGTGGATTGATTTCAAATTATTATTTTTCCAAAATACTTACTTAATTATATTCACGCCCATTATTCCCATTAGGGTAGGCAGAGACTATCGATCGCCACTTACTACGATCTTGACGAAACTCTCTTGCTTCCCTTACATTAATTATTCTTCTCATACATGCTCTTTTATTCTTCTTACTTCGGACCCCGCCTTTATAAAAACGTTTTCTATCTGGTCTAAAAAAGTTTTACGAGGCCGTCCTCTGCTGACAATCTCATCCTCATTGGCTCTATATATCTCTTTCGCTACTTTATTTTCATCCATCCTCTCTATGTGCCCAAACCACCTCAACATTCCTTTTTCTATCTTGCATACTACGTCATCTTTCAAACTAATTCAAACCTACTCGTTCACGAATCACACTATTTCTCACTCGATCACATAACCTTAAATTACATATACTTCTATTCTGAGGCATTTCTACTGCATCAACTCTACTTTCATGCTTCTTCTGCCATGTCCAACATTCACCATACATACCATACATCAGCGTGGGAACCAGAACAGCATTATGCACAGCCATTCGAGCCTTTTCTGACAACGAGTGGCTCGACATCAGACCGTTCATGGCTCCATTCATCGCATTTCCCTTTTTAACTGTCCTTTCGATATCTTCCTCATCTTTCATCCCCAGTAAACAAACTCCCCAGATATAAAAAAAAACTTTCACTTGTTCCACTTCCTTACCATTTATAAAAATCTCACATTCTGCCGTACTTTCCTCTCTCTAAAAATCATTGTTTTGGTTTTGTCCTCATTCACTCTCATTCTCTTTCTTTCGAAAGACTAACACGCAATGTACACCATCTCCTGCAACTCATTTACCGTTGATGCGAGTAACTTTTGATCGTCAGCGTATAAGAGGCATTTAATGATGAACACTCTCATTTTCATTTCATATAAGAGGAATGACGAATGTAAGGGAAGCAAGAGAGGTTTGTCAAGATCGTACTAAGTGGCGATCGATAGTCTCTGCCTACCCCAATGGGAATAATGGGCGTGAGTATATCTCAGAACTCAAATTTTCAGCCCATAATCACTTTTGCATCGCACACATAATTATTTTTGCAAGTTATTTGAATTCGGATTACTTATTTTACTAACTTATTTGAATGCGTTTAAGTACTTACAGAGTTAAGTATACCATATTTATGAAGGGGGTGGAAAAGTTTCTTACTAATATATGCACTGTTTCACCTGCAAATACGTCCGTGTAGACTTTTTTTATGTTAGCTCATCTCATAGTTGAGCTAACAGAAAAACACTCTTAACTGAATTTCAAAACTATACGCATACGAAGAATTTATATGTTTTAATTTTATTGTTGTACACCATTATATTTTAACATACATATACTTAGGGATATAAATTCCAAAAGGGTTAAGAGCATCGGAGTTGACAATTTCACGGCCACTTTTGGAGGCTAATAAAGGAGAAGATAGTAAAAATAAAATTTATTGGCATTGGTAATGGGTATCCAATCCAGCCACATCGCCCAACAACCACTTAAAAAGCCTTAGTCGCCTAGTTTGCCACCCGTGGGAATTGTTGAGGTATTGCTATTCTAAGCTGACGGGCGTTTCTTTCAATAAGATCTTATTCCATTACACTTTGTCGTTGCTGAATTCAGACGTCCTTCGAAGTTACTGCCGCAGAAGCTTGTTATTCTACTACACAAATTTCAGTTTGAACGTTATTCCACTAGTCTGAATTCAGATTCTGTGGCTTTCAGACGTCTTCATTCAGACAAATGGAATAAGCTCTTTAGGATCCTCCTAATCCCATAAACAGAGCTAAGTTTCAAAACTAGAAATTTCTTCGACACTTTTAAGAGAGGAGCACGAAAATGACAATTAGACAGACAAAAGGACAATTGGTGATGTTAAAGTCAAGTCAACTGCCGATATGCGGTCTCTATTATTTTACATTCGAGATTAGACTGAAAATTTAGGAACTTCTATAAAAACAGCCATTCCGCGAAGAGATGGCATATTGCCCTTTGACTATAGCATATAGATGACTTTACCTTTGCTTCGATAGGTGTTTTTAAAGAGAAGAAGTAAGAAACTCCTGCTTTTGGAAGTTACCCGAAGAAAAGGTTGTAACATAGAGGTTTGGTAATGGGTCTCCAACAATATCGCCCAAAGAATCTTTTAAAAGCCCCGAATTTGGGCCGTATAGCCCCCAGGGTTAAGGGAAATGGGTTAGTGCTATTCTAAGCCGATTCTTCACAGCTAAATTTTCAAATGTGGTGCCAAATGGGAATGGTGAAGACATACCACTCTTCTCCATTAAGGGCCATAGTTCAGTAGAAACTAATGGAATGGAGCGCTCTGCTTTCTTAGAGTGATTGTTTAATGATGTGGTTTGAAACTCATCACGTATATCTAATGTTTGGGGGCGAAAATATTTATAAAGAATGATTGATTTTGAAGTGTTGTTCACGCTATTCAAAGATAACAGGGGTGGAAACTAACCTCATGGGTGAAAATTATGATTTATCTGACTAAAATCTTATAACTACTGACCGCTTCTATAGCTAAGTGTCTAAAACATTAATATAGGTGTTGGGTGTTGGCTTAGAATGACACTACTGTATATTCCCACGGACGTCGTAAGAGGCAACTCTCTGATCTTATAAAATTATTTTTACTCTATGTGGCTGCAGACATATTACAGAAATTCCTCAGTTATAATCTATTCCTCACTCAACTACCAAATGCAGATGCTTATCTCATTCCGAAGTTCTGGCTTCCACTTCTCAGGAGTGGAGCCCAGAGTATATTTATGTATGAACGTAAACCAGACCAAAAAAACCAATAGGATAGGATGTGTTGGAAATTTCGCTCAAAGACAGAAGGTAAATATTTTTCAATTTAATCAAATAAATTCAGATTAACTACTTCGTTTAGTCGTTGAATTGCTATAGTAATTGATACTCATACTTTACAGTTTTTTTTTGGATTTACTCTCATTTATTCACCTTGGCCAAAAAATACTGAGTTTACTGACCATTTTTCGCCCCTGGGATTATAGACGTGATTTAACCTGGATTCACTGCCCCAGTAAAATGAAGGTACTCTGAAAACCAGATAACAAAGATGTCACGTGATGATCAGAGATATTAGCACTTCTGTCAACCCTTTCGCAGACATACAGCGTGAACTTGGAGTTGGGAGAGTAGTGCAATGATGGGTAATTGGGACAGCAAGAAAAACAAGGTTTTATTACGATTTTTCATTTATAATTATGGAAAAAATCTGATTACATTGATACGACCATTCAATGGCACGACACAATATGGCAAAATTTGGTTTTATATATATGTTTGTTAGTTAATAATATAAAGTATGGCACATAATACACCTTATAACAACCAATATATCTTTAGTAAAATATATTTTTAATCTGAAAAACAACATAATAATTGTCAACAATAAATAGAACTCTATGAAAATATTTACATGATAAAAATATATAAATAATTCTCTCTTCACGATAAAATATATGTATTATAATTCTATAACCAATCGATAAACCCATTTATTCAGGAACTGAGTAATTAATAACACCACACCTATTATTAATATATTTGAAAGAACATTTAAGACTTCTACTCGATCCCTACAATATAGTTTTGGATAGAACATAAAGTAGAAAACATAGTACTTAATTAATCTCAATATTCGTAACAGCTAGTGTAATGGGGTATCCTAAATATGATCAAATTGTTGATTACGAGGCTCTGGTTACCCATTATGGAGTTTAGCCTTAGCGATAGGAGGTAGTTAGTTAGTAGATAGGCAGTATTTCTCAATTTCAATAAATACATTTTAATAATGTAAATTAGTAAAACCATTACGAGATTAAAGCATTATGAAACGAAAATTCCACTATCAAATGACAAGCAACTACTTTTAGGTATTTTAAAGTTTAAGAATATTTATTTTCTCAGTTAGTAATTTAGGATACTGATATATAAAATTTACATTTATCGCTTTAAAATTTGGCAAGATGTGGAGTTTCAGTGGTTACAAGAAATATATTATCTCGAGACAATTAGGAATATAACAAGGACTAGACATACGACCGATTTCTGAATTGAGTATTCAAGCAGAGAACGACTTAAGTATCGTTTTGTCTCATTCAGTTGTTAAAATTTCAATGCGACAGAACGATACTTAAGTTGTTCTTAGCTGGAATACTCAATTCAGAAATCGAGCGTTAATATTAGAAAGTTGAGTATGTGATAATTTTAATAACATGTACATACTAACTTTTCAAATCATGGCAGTTTTTGTTCAACACTAAAATATATAAGATTTAAAATTCTATTATTATTTATTACTTATAATAATATTATTGGGAAATTTCAAATGTTAGTAAAGGGATATACAGAAATATATTTCTAAAAAAAGTTTCCAATAAGTATATAAATCTAAATTTGTAAGAGTTCTATTGCATTTTAGCTTGGCTTCACTAAAGTTTAACTTATGCCAAGAAATTTATCACAGCTGGCAAAAAAGGAAGATAATTGACATTCAATTGGGCAAAAAGATTCCGATCTCTACAGCATCGTTTTCACAATAAAATTAAACCAGCTTTAAATGTAGCTAAAAAGCTACTATTGGTGAAATATTCTGTAGTTAAGCTTTATATTAAATTTTTAATGGATTTAAAGAGTTCAAGACCAGTTGTTTAATACAAAACAAATCTTTTAATATGGAAATATCTTCAGCCTCTTAAACCTGATGAGGGTCAGGCAGTTTCTCCCACGTGGGCTCAACGCCCCAGATCTCTCGAGCATACTCAGCAATGGTGCGGTCTGATGAGAATTTGCCCGAAGAAGCTATGTTGTTGATTACCATCTCAGCCCATTTCGATTGGTTCTGGAATTTAAGAATATTTATGATGTTAAACATATCAATTTACTTAAAGCCTGATGCATGGAGGAGACATTTAGATCAAATAGAAAGTGTGCTCAAAAAGGCAGGTGTCCGAAGTACGAAGAATAAAAGAGCATGTATGAAAAGATTGATGGATGTGAATGAAGCTAGAGAGGTTTGCCAGGATCGTACAAAGTGGCGATCGATAGTCTCTGCCTACCCCATTGGGAACTAACGGCGTGAGAATATGTATGTATGTATGTACTGATGCATGAGTTGAGAGTGGTTTTCAATCTTAAACAAAATGTGTTTTATAATTCCAATGTTTTAATTAAACATCACTATTTTCAATATTATTTTAGAATGTTCAACATTTTATTTTTCAAAACATTACTACACAATTTTCTTCAAATCATATCAAACAGACTTTATAGCGTTTGAAAACCACCATAATAAACCCATTTTTAGGGGGAGGCCCTTAAATAAGTAGTAACAAAAGTTAAGATTCCGTTTTATTCAAAATCAATGACAATTACTAAATGTCTTAATAATTTCTTACCTGATAAGCCTCCGAAACCTTCTGCTGCGCATCAAGATAAGCGTCGAAATCAGCCAGATGCAAAAATCGGTCGTACTGCAGCAGGATATCGGCCAAATGGGCAAATCGGCCAGGCTCTCCCGGGGAGAAGAACCCGGATCTGATTTGTTCGATGCACTGGCGGAGTTCCGGATTTCTTTCGTAAAACTCGTAGGCATTGTAGCTGAAATTACAATTATTGTTATAACTGACTATATAATATGTGTTTCTGTTGATGATCCTCGTATAATAAATAAATGATCTAAAAGAGCAGAGATAAGGGAGGCTGAAGACCAGAGTATTTTATAGATACATAATTCTCAGTACACGATTGAATAAATTACTTACATATTACAGAATCTTTTAGTAGTTGACTGGGGGAAAGATTGTAAAATAAGGGTAGTAAAATAAGCATGTATATTCGTCCAGCATTACTCGTGATGAACCTTTGTAGCAGTGTAGTGACGGCTTAAAGTAGCACTACCCCATTTCTTCCCATGGCGATTGTAAGAGGCGAACAAGGGTATGAGGGCTTCTTAATGGATTTTTGGGTGTCACAGTTGGAGACCCATCATCAACAATCTTTATTTTACTATCTTGTCCTCCCTCAAATTCAAAAAGTGATTGAGAAATTTCTGGTTCAGAAGCTCTAGCTACCCTTTCTAGGGATTCATAGCCCGGAGTATATGTATGTATGTAACCTTTGTGGATGTAAGTTCACTGTAAAGGCTCGAATTTGAAAATCAAATACTACATTTCAATCCTGAGGTGTCGCTGAGGCAAACAGGGTTTTGAAGCAAAGTGGCTGGATAACCATCACTAATCATCCATCATTTTACAAACTGTATGTCTGTTGGTCCGCGATTATCTCACGTTTGGCTTAAGCTATTTGGATGCGGTTTTCAGAAAAGTATTCGTTACATGTAGAAGATGGGTCAAGTGATTTAACCGACTAATCTCCTTCCGAACCGACCGAAAGGAGATTCTATGTTTGACCTGTATGTATGTCTGTTGGTCCGCGATTATCTCACGTTTCGCATAAGCTATTTGGATGCGGTTCTCAGAAAAGTACTTGTTACTTTCAGGAGAAGGTTTTAGTGATCTAACCGTCTCAAAAAAGGAGTTTCTGAGTTTCACCTATAAGTATGTATGTAAGTTTGAAGGTGCTTAGTTATTATTAGACAAAGAGTTATCAGTTTATGTTATTACATTCAGGAGAAGGTTTAAGTTCTTTAACCGACTCGAAAAAAGAAGGTTCTTAGTTTGAAATATAAGTATGTATGTAAAGTTATCAATACTTGACAGAGATTTATCAATATATGGTAATAAAGTTTTTTTTTATGAGTAATAAACAGAGTTACTAAACGTGAATAAATTACTCTTAATTATATTTAAGAAAAAAATATATATTGCAACATCATGTTTTTCATCCTGGTCATTTCAATCAAGGCTCTTTCGTCATGGGGATGGTTAAGTAATTTCTTTGAATCTATATCACTTAAAGCCATCTCATCAAGGGATTTTACACGACTCAACACTATATATATATATATATATATATATATATGTCGCAGGAAAATCGTCAAACTCGTTAACTTATAAGTTTCCTAGGAAACTTGTAAAATGACGGAAATCTGTCAAACAGTAAACGAATTTACATCTTACCTGGTTTTAGGAAACTTGTAAAATAACGAACTCACCTCAGGAAAATTGTAAGTGGGGATCATTTTTGACAAGTTTCCGAGTTTAAAATTCTGTATTTTAGGAACTTTACAAGTTTCCTGAATCCCGCTAGGAAAGTTGTCAATGCAGCGCTGACGGCGCGAAGAGAGGGATGCTAGCGAATGCGGATTGGCTGGCGGCGGTCTCGTGACGTGACGCATTCGCGCGTCTTTTCAACTCGACAATCGAAACTAATATTTTCCTTGCTTTACTAATGCTAATCTATTAATTTGCTATTATTTGCTGTTACTCACATAAAATTAAAAAGTTTTTAGAGTATTTATTAAATATAAATTGTTTGAGTATATATCGTGATACTTTGTTGTTATATAGTATGAATACCTTCTAGATCTTTTTTTAAGAGCGTTTTAATACCGATACATACATACCTATACTTGCGGCAATAAATCCCCAGATAGGGTGGGTAACCTGACCGTCGGAATAAGAAATTTCTTAGCTAGTTTCGGAAGTTAAAGGGGAAAAGATTGTATTGTAATGTAAACATTATTGGCGATAGGTCTCCAACCGCATCGCCTCCAATGACATCCATTGTTATAGGTTACCGCCAGAAACATGTTAGTGCTATTCTTAACCGATGCTTGTAAGATTTTAAATTCTAACAAATTACTGCATTCATAGAGTGAATGCAGTAGAAATGAGATCCCTCAGAAAAGTGTGTAATGTAAGGTTATGTGATCGTGTGAGGAATGATGTGATTTGTGAAAGGTGTGGTGTAAAAGATGATATTGTAAGAAAGATAGAAAAAGGAATGTTGAGATGGTTTGGGCACATAGAGAGGATGGATGACAGTAAATTGGTGAAAGAGATATTTAGAGCCAATGTGGAAGGTAATGTAAGTAGAGGACGACCTCGGAGGACACATTTGGATCAAATAGAAAATGTGCTCAAAAAGGCAGGTGTCCGCAGTATGAAGAATAAAAGAGCATGTATGAAAAGATTGATGGATGTAAACGAAGCCAGAGAGGTTTGCCAGGATCGTACAAAGTGGCGATCGATAGTCTCTGCCTACCCCAATGGGAACTAACGGCGTGAGAATATGTATGTATGTATGTATGTTACTGCATTCATAATATTTTATCCCGCGGTTGTCCTAAGAGGAAACCAAAGGCTTTTTAAGTGATGTTATGTGAAGTGGCTGCATACCCAGCGCCACCTTCTGATTTTAGTAGTAATTCGCTACTGTAATGTGAGTGTATGAAAAGCAAGGCAGAAGGTTGGTTGATTAACGAATGGAAACTAGTGTAAAAATCCGTCATCGTAATAAATTATTTGTAGTTTTCGTTTATTATTACGTAAGACTAACGGCCAGGAAACCCTTCTAAGTCCAGTTCCTCATTTATATTTGAAAATATCAAAACATTGTCATTACTTTAAATTCATGCTTTTTTCTTTACTCAACTCACATCTTAACCAATCATCATAAGTAACTACTTCTATTAACAATTTCACTAGCAGCCATTAGGAGGCTTACAGATTTCCTAAATTTTAAATTCAAAACTAGTAAACTTGTCAAAAATGATCCCCACTTACAATCTTCCTGAGGTGAGTTCGTTATTTTACAAGTTTCCTAAAACCTATCAGGTAAGATGTCAATTCGCATGCTGTTTGACGGATTTCCGTCAACTTACAAGTTTCCTAGGAAACTTATAAGTTAACGAGTTTGACGATTTTCCTGCGACATATATATATATAAGAGTGTTTCTCCGCATTTGTGATAGGCGAACTTATCTTTGCTCATCTGTTTCGGCAGCAAGAGCAGCACGCTGACGATCTCTCTCATTCTGAAGTGTTTGTTTTTTTTCGTTGGGTGTTTCGTTCTCCCTTACGCGACTTTTCCTTAAAGCATCCTTTGATTTTCTACCTAGGCCCGCCGTCGTTTTATATAGGCTGTAGGTGGGGGACAGTGAGCGGTGCTTAGCCTGGTGTGCATACGTCGCACTCCGCAGAGAAATTATCATAGTATACATGTCACCGTAAAACTGTAAATACTAGTAAATTATAATTTTAGATAGATAGCGAGATAGTAAACTAGCGTTCGGTTAGGTTATGTAAGATTATCAGATTTTAAACTAACGGAATTAACAATTCGACAGGGACATGCATGCACCGAGTTGGCACAACGAAAACTTCTAAAAAAAGACGGTAGAGAATCTAAATCACTACATAGTATAAAACAAAGTCGCTTTCTCTATCCCTGTCTGGGATATAGGGACGTCCTTATATATACTTTAATCTGTAAAATTCAGTTTATGTTATTCACTGGCACTGCTAAGCACCGCTCACTGTCCCCCACCTACAGCCTATATTAACCGTGTAGTGCCGGCTTAGAATGTCGCTACCCCTCTCTACCCACGAGTGTCGTAAGAGGCGACTAAAGGGTATCGGGGCTTTTTATTGGATTTTTGGGCGATGCGGTTGGAGACCCATCACCAAAAACCTTTATTTTACCGCCTTTTCCCCACTCAACTTCCAAAAGTGGCTGAGGAATTTATAATTCCTTGGCTCTGGCTACCCCTTCTAGGGAATAATTACCGTGAGTATATGTATGTATGTATGTAATCTGTAAAACTACGGAATGGATTTTGATGCGGATTTTTTTATTGATTCATTGAAAAGGAAGGTTTATAAGGATGACATACGCTGATGAGGAGGGGAACTCACTCAACTTGGGCGGGCCACTAATATTCGTTCTTCTTTGTCATGAAAATTGGTTTGGCACCGACTTCAAAAAGAAGAAGTTGAATAGAGTTGTACATAATAAAATAAATAAAAAATATTTCATTCTTTTCAGTTGGATTTTTGAAGGCGGTTCTTTTTTTAATAAAAAATAAAAATATGGTTTTAAGTAACAATATTTGTTTTTTTTTCTGTTTAGTTTTTAATTTGAAGTTTTTGTTTTACTTTTTTTAGGGCTTATAGTCGCGAGTATATGTCTATGTCGCAGTCGGATTGTATAATCCGCCGTATTACATTACGGCTAGCTGTTTACTAAAACCGCCCGTTTTATAATGCGGCGATTCAAGGGATTTTGGGGCGATGCGGTTGGAGACCCATCACCAACAACCTTTATTTTACCATCTTTTCCGCTCTCAACTTTCCGAAATTGACAGAGAAATTTCTAATTCCTTAGCTCTGGCTACCCCTTCTAGGCATTTATAGCCGTGAGTATGTACTATAGGGTAGTTGTTTATATAATTCTAAAAGAGACTCACCCGCGTTTCTGTAGAGCCTCCACATCTGGGACCCTCATTCCGAAAATAAACATATTTTCTTCTCCGGCTTCTTCAGCCATTTCCACGTTAGCACCGTCCATTGTACCTGGGGATTTCATTTAGTGAGTTATTCACATAAGTTTGTTTTCTCAAGATGTTTCCTCAGTTCGTTAAACTTGAGCTGGCTTAGAATGTTACTATCCCTTTCTACCCACGGGTATCTTAAGAGGCGACTAAGGGTATGGGGTTTTTTAAGTGGTTTTTGGGCGAAGCTGTTGGAGACCCATTAGTCCCATCACCAACAATAGTTTATTTCAAACTTTATATCAACTTCCAAATGTAGCTGAGGAGTTTCTAGCTCTGAAGCTCTGGCTAACCCATGGGAGTCTTAAGAGATAACTTACCTAAATTTAAATTATACAATTTTTAAATGCTGTGTAGTGTCGGCTTAGAATAGCACTACCCCATTTCTTCCGGTGGGTGTACGTTAGAGGCGACTAACGGTATCGGGGCTTTTAAGGGATTTTTGATACCTTTATTTTACCATCTTTTCCCCACTCAACTTTCCAAACGTGGCTGAGGAATTTCGAATTCCTTAGCTCTGGCTATCCCTTCTAGGGATTTACAGGCGTGAGTATATGTATGTATGTAATTTTTCAGATTTATAGTTAGTTGGAGATTTATCACCAACCATTCTGTATCTAGCCATTGTTTCCCACCTATCTTCCAAGAGAAACCAAGTTTATTTTCCCCACTGAGCTCCCAGCATAGCAAAGATTTTATTATTCCTTAACCTCCGGCCTACCCTTCCTAGGGTTTATACCCCTGATTAAATGCATATAAGTCCAAAACCTTACCAATAGTAAGCGACCCATTCAACATGAACTTCATATTTCCGGTTCCTGAAGCCTCAGTTCCGGCAGTAGAGATCTGTTCGCTAAGATCTGCCGCTGGCATTATCCTCTCTGCCAACGTCACGCGGTAATTCTCGAGGAATATCAACTTTAGTTTGTCTCCTACGTCTGGGTCGTTGTTCACCTGGAGGAATATAAAAAAACGCATCATCATATCACTAGAGAAAATAATATCCAAGCTGTCAGCAGTTAAACGTAAAGTATATGAATTAAATTAAAAAAAAAAACAAATTTAATAGGGCATTTGGGAATGCTACTATGAAAATTTCAATCTATGGCCGAATAGGGCAGTCAAAAATTAATGTTTCAATTAGTGAGCGATTTGGTCAAAAAGAAATCTATTTCAGAATCTCTCGACATATTTATTTGACGACATCCGTAGCCTAGTGGATAGTTGACTAGCTTTAGGGTCCGGAAATCGCGGATGCAATCCCGCTGACGGCAATATTTTATGAATGATTGATTGATAGTCGAGGGTCACATTTGAATGTGTATTATTATATACTATTAAATTTATAGTTTAGTTTGTGTCCCATACCATAAGTATGTGGGGACAGCAAAGATATACTGGCCTGGCCAGTAAATCTGCTGTTGGGTGCCAATTTATAATTTGTATTTATGCTTAGCTCGAGAAATATTTCGATACCGCGATATAGGAATATGAGTGAGACACTGCTATGTGCGAGTGAGTCCGCAGTACTGTGCGCTCTAACAGTGCTCCCACAAGTATAATAGTAGTTAATTCGGGGCTCACTTGTTCTGTAAAATACATGCATATGTACATTTGAATATTGATAACTTACGGTATTTCCGACAGCGCAAGCCAAAGCGATCATTTGCTTGGCCACAAAGTATCCGGGCGCGGCTTTACCACCAATCATGACAGTTCTTGGGGTAATAGGCGCAGACGGGTCCCGTTTGATACGATTGTACAACGTGATCACGTGCAAGATATTCAACAACTGACGCTTGTACTCATGGATACGTTTCACTTGCACATCGAACATAGACGCCGGATTTATCTTCACTCCAGTATCTCTCTCGATGATGGAAGCCAAACGAAGTTTGTTCTCCTGCTTCACTTTCATCACAGCGCGCTGGAAAGCGGGGTCCTTCGCCCAACGTTTCAACTCTTGCAACTTCTCCAGATGAACGGTCCATTCTTCACCAATTTTATCGCAGATCAAATCAGATAATCCTGGGTTGCAGAGCAGGAGCCAACGCCTCGGGGTAATACCGTTCGTTTTGTTCTGGAACTTCTCGGGCCACATTTCGAAGAAGTCTTTGAAAAGTGTCGCTTTCAGAATTTCGGAGTGAATAGCGGCAACTCCATTGACGGCGTGAGAACCGACGACACAAAGATTGGCCATATTGACGCGTTTTTCTCCCTCTTCTTCAATCAAAGACATCCGACGTAGCCTGTCCACATCGCCGGGCCATTTCTTCTCGACTTCCTGCATATGGAGGAAGTTGATATGATAGATCAGCTGCATGTGTCTTGGCAGGACGTTTTCGAGCATAGAACACGGCCACCTCTCTAATGCTTCGGGCAAAACTGTATGGTTGGTGTAAGCGCAGCATTTCACAACTAAATTCCATGCCTCATCGTACGGCAGTTTTTCGATGTCGATCAAAATTCTCAAGAGTTCAGGAATAGCTAATGCCGGATGGGTGTCATTTAGCTGAATAGCTACTTTTTCGGGTAAGCTATCGAATGTTGTACGAACAGCTTCGCGGCTTCCGAATTTAGACGATTTGTATCGACGAATGATATCTTGCAATGTAGCAGCACACATGAAGTATTCTTGACGCAATCTCAACTCTTTGCCCTCGAAGAAATTATCATTAGGGTACAGTACTCGAGAGATGTTTTCGGCTACATTCCTGTCGAGTACGGCTTGAATGTAATCTCCGGAGTTAACTGTAAATATGAATTAATAAACTGATAAACTCGGTAGGGATAAAAGGTTATCGTATATTACTAATGTTATCATTAATTGTCTTAATGAGAGTACTTATTCTATAATAGCACACACAAAGCGCCACTATTGAGATAACAAATACATAGGCTGAATACTGAGCGACAGCGAATTTTGTATATGCGATTCATCATTTATTCTGCTATCTCTTCCCAACTCTTCTTCCATAAGTGAGTTAATTTTGAGGCTCTGACTACCCCTTTTTGCCGTGAATAAATGTATACTTACAGAACTTGAGGTTAAAGTCGACGGGGCTCTTCGCAGACCACAGTCTTAGCGTGTTGACGACATTGTTACGGTATCCAGGGATCGGATTGTCATACGGCATCGCAAATACCACCTGAAACAACATGTTACATACAACACATTATTTGAATAGACTGTTTTCTTCATAAAAACCTCATACGGGGATTATTACTAAAGTGACTTTTTGAATTTGTGAAAAGCTCGGAAGTAGGGAACGCTGCCACTACTAATAAAGTGTAGGAGAAACAAAGGAAAGAAGAATTTCGCACATGACACTATAGCTTAATTGGCAGAAAGAAGGGGGCGTATTCCCGGAGGGCGTGGGTTCGATCCCCGCTAGTGTCGAAAATTTTCTTTCCTTTAATTATTACATATTATTTGTTTGGCTGGTTGTGCTATTCAGCGTATCATAAAGTGTGGGTAACACGACAGAGTAAAGTAGTTTATGTAGATTTGTATAGCTTGTAACAAAAGAGCGATACCAAGCCAAAAGAGGGTTGCGAGCTAACTTGATTAAAGCAAGTTTATTTTGCTCTTCTCCAGACAAATCAGCTCGTCAAAATGTACTGAGGTCGTGAAGTGATCGAAATTCGACTAGGATAAGTTAGTAAAAATATTTTTGTTTCCATTTAATGTGGCCATCAATGATTTCTATGAACCCAAATGCGATCTAATATTTGTATGCGATGTAATTGTAACACAAGAAGGAAGGTTTGCATTGAGAAAACCTCTGTCGTGTAAAAAACTGAAAAATTATAAAAACACTGAAACTGTGTCAACTCAGAAACCATGGTAACAATGAACCCCATCTTTTACTCATAAATGACCCCAACTTGATGCGGGTGATAAACAATTATCACATTATGATATTGATATGCAATAAGATTAATTAGAACATAATTTACATGAAGTCAACTATTCGATGACGCCATAAATTTCGTAAAAGGGAGGCAGAGGTACTAACACTGCGTTATTTTTGTAACCTGGAGTCCAGAGTTCCCACGTTTTGTTTGAACAGTGTGCCCACGTCGGTCGTTTTGTACAAACAAATACACTGTCACATGACTAACTAACTTATGTGGGTTTCCTCACGATATTTACCCTCACCGTTAACATTACCTTTATAAATAAAGCATACACGTGACTTTAGAAAAGCCACATTGATGTAGTATTGTTTGTATCATGCATAAGGAGTAGTGGTGTTCCAACGTTTCCATCAATGATGTATTTATTTAATGTATCAGATGTATTTAATAACCAATTGCTTCATTTCGAAAATATTTACACAAAATATTATATTGTTTGTATATTTGGGAAGTTTGTTTACTAGGGATGGAAAGTGTGATGAAGATATCGAGAGAAGAGTGAAAAAGGGTAATGCGGTAAGTGGAGCACTGGATAGTCTAATGTCTAGTCAGTCGGTGTCTGCAAAGGCCCGAATGGCTGTGCATGATGCTGTCCTCGTTCCTACGCTTATGTATGGCAGTGAATGTTGGGTGTGGCAGAAGAAGCATGAAAGTAGAGTGAATGCAGTAGAAATGAGATCCCTCAGAAAAGTGTGTAATGTAAGGTTATGTGATCGTGTGAGGAATGATGTGATTCGTGAAAGGTGTGGTGTAAAAGATGATATTGTAAGAAAGATAGAAAAAGGAATGTTGAGATGGTTTGGGCACATAGAGAGGATGGATGACAGTAAATTGGTGAAAGAGATATATAGAGCCAATGTGGAAGGTAATGTTAGTAGAGGACGACCTCGGAGGACACATTTGGATCAAATAGAACATGTGCTCAAAAAGGCAGGAGTCCGCAGTATGAAGAATAAAAGAGCATGTATGAAAAGATTGATGGATGTAAACGAAGCCAGAGAGGTTTGCCAGGATCGTACAAAGTGGCGATCGATAGTCTCTGCCTACCCCAATGGGAACTAACGGCGTGAGAATATGTATGTATGTATGTATGTATTATATTGCTAATATTTTTTCATTTCGAAACCATACTCACGGCTATAAATCCCTATAAGGGGTAGCCAAGCTAAGGAATTAGAAATTCCTCGGCTACATTTGGAAAGTTGAGTGGGGAAAAGATAGCGTATCTTAATACGGTTGACATATCATAATATATTTACTAAATGAGACAGGTCGTCTTAACAGTGTTGTACCAAGCGGCCATCATTCCAAATACAATTGCTTTTTATCAATGCATTCAACTTAACATCGTTATCGTTTTCATGATTAATCACAAAGATATTAAAAACGTCAATTAATGAAACAATAGTGAATCTATTTCAAAAAAGAAATACGCTCGTATATTAGTAGTATACAACTTAATATAGTATAGTACTAGTAAAGCAGCACCGACTTCGATTCACCATACTGCCTTCGGAACGTGACATTTTATCGTACACGCAGCCGATAGAAAACTGCACAAACCTGCGTATCCACCCACTTCTTTCCCTGCGGAGTATCAACCACTCTTCCAAAGAAGTTGATGGGCAACATAAACTCGGGCCTCGCTTTCTCCCACGGGTTGGAATAACGGAGCCAGTCATCTGGGTCTTCTTGCTGTTCTCCGTTCTCTATGCGCTGAGCGAAGATTCCGTATTCGTATCTGATACCTGGGTAAAGTGGAAAAATATGTAGTGTCCACTTTAATTGATTATGGTGCTTGCATCAGAACTTTATCTTAAGAATGATATAGCACAAAGAAGTTACAGCTATTCTTGGACCTCCGTTCTTTTAGAAGTAACCCCCCTCGGGGTTGGAGATCCTGAGCCTAACCCTCAACTAAGATCATAATGCCGCCAAACTACATACTTACATACATATACTCACGCCTTTATTTCCTATTGGGGTAGGCAGAGACTATGAGACCACTTGGTACGATCCTGGCAACCTCTCTAGCTTCGTTTGCATCCATCAGTCTTTTTGTAAATGATCTTTTATTCTTTAAAATTCGGGCGCCTGCCTTTTTGTGCACACTATCTATAAATGCCGCCATCAAAGAATATAACTAAGAGCGGAAACAAAACGTAGTTCCGTACAAAACTTGCTAAAATAATTCTGCAAATATCTAATTGTCAAAATAGATTTCCCTCCCCCCGAATTGGTTGATTCAATGTTTTGACTTTTGTTTGTCGTACATTTGCTGAGCTTAAGTCAGTGGAAATGCAATGAAAAATTTAAGAATTTACATTTTTGGTTTTTTCTCCATTTAGTTAAGTGCTCTATGGTAAATGGTAATAATGATAAAGCCCGCGTCAGGAAGTTTCACTCCGATCCTCGTATCCTTAATTATGGGTAAGCTTAACACTGATTACTGTTGTGAGGGTTAATCCTAATAACGACGCAGGGTCACGTAATAAGTACATTTAGGAGGACCACCTAAGAAAGTTTCTTTTAACGAGTGATCTCAGCTAAGATTTGTATACAGTATTCGTTTATTTAAATACATGGTTGCAATTTAGCATGCATTAACACGTTGGCTTCTGACCAACAAACAATTTATTGCGACTGTAAGCGCTGAAAACAACACAAGGTACACGGCCGAATTATGTGCGAAATAATATTGACTCACATATGCACTTTTTGTGTACATTCATACATGATATCAGGGTTGAATTCCCGCTAGTGAGTTGAATAATCCAGAGAATTATATGATAAGCATGAGGAAATTATGTTTGCAAAAAGCAGGGCCACATTTTTTTCTAACTGATTCAATCACCCAATTACTAAGGATTTAAAGCCTTCTGTGATGTAGGAAGGACATTTCTTCTACTATTTCAATCAAATTAAATTAATTTTAATTTCCAGTTGCATTTCAAACTTTTTCAACAACAGTAATTTTAAAATGCACACCTGATCTCTAAACAATAATTTTCTTACCTAGCTAATGCGTTCTTTTACTTACTAAACATTACTACCCCATCTTCCTTTCTTTTTGATATCCGTATCCAACAAACTATAATTAGCATACAAATCTATCTTTTCACCCTCCCTCAATTGACAGCATCATTACCATCCCACAAATGAAAGCCCCAAGTATTATAGTCAAACTCACCATAGCCATAAGCAGCCAATCCCAAAGTGGCCATAGAGTCCAGGAAGCAGGCAGCCAGTCGGCCAAGACCGCCGTTGCCAAGCCCAGCGTCTTCCTCAAGTTCTTCCAACTCCTCGATATCCAAACCCAACTGGTACAGAGCCTCGTCGACTGTCCCTTGGATGCCGAGGTTGATCATCGTGTTTTGGAGAGACCTCCCCATGTAGTACTCCAGGGAGAGGTAGTACACACGCTAGAATTAAAGGATGTATGGTTTTATTGGTATAACATAAACATAACATAACATAAACGTTCACGCCGAATATCCCCGAAGGGGTTGGCAGAGATACTAATACTTCTGAACATCACGTGACATTGTCACCTGGCGTTCAGAGTACCCACATTTTGCATGGACAGTGTACTCACGTGATAGGGTTTTATTGGTGAACGTTATTAATTCATTGTGCTGATATATTATTATTTTTACTAATTGTACTGATACATTATAATCATAGCTATAAATCACGAATAGGGAAAGCTAGAGCTTTGGAATCAGAAATTCATCAGGCACTTTTAGAAGCTGCATGGGGAAAAGATTGTAAATCAAAGGATGATTAGTTATCCGCCGTCAGCCAGATCACCCAATAATCACTTAAAAGGGCCCGATACCCTAAGTCACCTTTTATGTACAATAACCGCTGGCATTAATGGGTCAGTGTTATTGAAAGCCGACCCTACACAGCATCGAAGTTTTTATTTTAATCGTGAGATAAATCAAAATAACAAGTACGAATTTTCATCAAACAAGTCTTCCAGTTCATCATCCGTTTTATATGTGCATATCAGTATATTGCCAAATCGTTTGAGACATTATTAAACTCAATTAAGACCCAGCTTCGTAATAACTAAATACGCATAAATTACTCAGTCGATGACATAAATGGTTGACACCAGAACAAGAATTCTTTTTGACATCGTAAACTCGCACACCAACGACCTCATATAAAATAACTCACGAAATACTAAATAAAAGATAATAATGGTATTGTAAACTGAAAGGCCATTGACTCTTAATATTTCTTGGGGATTAATTAACTGCCAAAATCGTATAAATAAATTTTGTTATTTACATACATACATATACTCACGGCTATAAATCCCTTGAAGAGGTAGCCAGAGCCAGGGAATTTGAAATTCCTCACCCACTTTTGGAATTTTTGTTATTTCCAATAGTGAAATGTAGTTATTTGTGAAATATCAAGACAAATGTATAGTTAAATCCTCTCTTAGCTGTAATTTATTTATGGACACCCATTATGATAATGTGCTTTTTGTAAATTCTACTTTTTTGTCATCAAGAAGTGATTGTACAGTGTTATTTATAATGAGTGTAAGTGTTTGCTATATTAAAACTTTTTGCTACTCAAATAAATATAAAGAAAAAGTATTTTGCAAAAATTATTGTCTACCTCCTGCATACTTTCATATATTATCTAGTTGGCCATAGCAGCCATAGCGAGATGTGGCTGGAAGTCTCTGGCTATATTTGTGTGTATATATTTTATTCAGTTTAATTTCAGTTTCTGAATTAACCCAAAGCTTGGTACTTAATTGAATCCTTGCATGAGTGTTGGTGTGTGTTTGCATATCTAGGAACTTGATTTACTAGGAAAAAAGGTAGTTAGCTGTAGGTAGTGGGGTTAGATGTGAAGCGTCAGCTTAGAATAGCACTTTCCCATTTCATCCATGGGTGTTTATAAGGGACAACTAAGTGTATTGGGGCATTTTAATAATACAATGTCAAGTCCGTTCTAACTCTTACATACAATGGGAACAAATAATGGGCACAAGCAGAAAAAAACAACAATACAGAAGGGATACGGTCCCTCAGGAGAATTTTGTGATTTGTTAGTATTAGGGTTAAGCAATCGTGTGATTTGTGAGACATGCAGTATGAAAGCAGATGTCTCCTGTAAAAAAATATGAAAGGGAAAATTAAATTATAGTGTTTACAGAAACTAGAGAGGATAGCTGACACAAAAGTGGTGGAAGAGATGTATATTGCGCCAATTTATATTGTTATAGTATAGAAAAGTAGTTGGATCAAATTGAGAATGTGCTAAAAATTTGATGTTCAAAGTATGAAGAACTAAAGAGCTTGATCAACTCCTTTCTGAATAAGCTAATTGGTCTTATTCCATCATACCATGCAGGTCCAGTGTAGGTCTACATAATAAGGCATAGAAGCGGGTAATAATAATATTTAATATTATACAGTATAACCTGTTAAATACGATCACGCTAAATACGATTTCTCGCACAATTTGCTGCTTTATGCCAGTCCCTGCGACTTGAGACATATTTTCATGCATTTCTTAACGCTTGATATGATTCATCATCCTGTTTAATATGCCTGCCTGATCGTTATTTCTTGACATGTCTGACATGTCGTACAATTAAGCAAAAGGCATTGTCATTAAAAAAATAATTAAGAAATTGAAAGTTATCAATAAAAAGTTACAAATGACAAATCAAACTCAGTTACCTCTTGAGTTTCACTTACCTGTTTCTATGTTACATACTATTTTAAAGAATAGAGAAGAAGTTAAAGAAAGATACAGATTGAGAGGGGTGCAGAGAAAAAAGCAAAAAGTAGGAAAGTTTGATAAATTGAAAAAAATATTTGGAATGGCTTCATCACGCATACATACATACATACATATACTCATGGATATAAATCCCTAGAAGGGATAGCCAGAGCTAAGGAATTTAAAAATTCCTCAGCCACTTGCAGGAAGTTGCGAGGGGAAAAGATGGTAAAATAAAGGTGGTTGGTGATGGGTCTCCAACCGAATCGCTCAAAATCCCTTAAAAAGCCCCAATACCATTAGTCCCCTCTTACATACACCCACTGGAAGAAGTTGGGTAGTGCTATTTTAAGCCGACACACAATCACATCATCACACACATCACACAGCAATCACAAGCTTTAAAACTGTCCATAAGTGGCCCCATAATATGCACCTAAGGCATTATCAGCTAGATTTAAGACGCTATGTTGCTTTTTTTGGTGAAAGTGAAGATGCATGGCAAATGTTGAATCAGGGTAAAAATCTTTATTAAAATATTTATGTCTAACCAAAATAAGTGCTTATTTTAAATAATGTATTGAATGTACATAATTTAAATTAATAAAAACAAAATGCATAACATGTAGTATGTTCATTTTATTTTCCCTATCCCGCCTAATATGCTTTCTTAAGACGCGTTTTTGGTGGGGTCCCTGGGAGTCTTAAGCGGGTTTTACTGTATTATCTCTCAGGATCACAGATTGATTTTGTATACTACAGGATTTACAAAAATATAACTGAAAGAATACAGAGGCAGAAAAGTTTAAAGATATACCACATTTTTATCACATCAATATATCGGTAATAAATAACATTTACATTAAAATAAATTTAATTAAACAGAGTGTCATTTTGAATGGCAGTGATCCATACCTTCCTTTGGGTATGATACTAAGTGAATTAGGATATTGACCTTTTCAAGTGATTGATGGGTGATGTCACTGACCCTTTATTTTACCTATAGCTATGGAATTTCTGTTTCCAAAAATATGTAAAATATGTCTAGCTACTTCTGTTGCGATCAACTATAGTCATGAGTATATGTAGCTAATGTACTTCTTATGTCAGAATGACCTGTATATTTATTAAGACTTGTAGGGTAAAATAGATTTTGGGCAGTTCAGCAGATATTTGAGCAATTACATACTTAGATTCATAAAAGTAAATGGAAATTTAAAGTATGAATTCTGAAAAGCCTTGACTTGACACATATTTACAGTACTAATTATGGCGAAAATAAGAATTTAATTTACTAGTAAACTTTAAATCTACCAACACCGCATTAAACAAGAAAAAATATTACCTTGGGATCTTTCTCATAGTAGAACTGCTGAGTTCTTATCCACCTGGACACGAGATGATCACGCACTGTGTGGGCCAGTGCGAAGTAGTAGTCCCGGGGCGTAGCCACATTGCGGTCTTTCACCAGAGTGTAATGAACATGACGGTTAAACGCTTTCTTTACTTCAGTTACATTCTCCACAGCAACAATACCCCGCACTGAGATCTGTTTGCGACGGTCGGAGTCTGATTGGACGCTCATTTTGATGGCACCTTCTTGTGAGACGGCTAAACCCTCACTGGAAGGTCGATTTACTGTCTTCGAGCTCCGATATCGGTCACCTTCACAAGGTCAAAGATATAAAAAAATATATTGCCCCTCAATAGCCGGTATTTCTTTTATATTATTAAATTGAAGACGTAAATACTTACTTCACGTAGTAAACGTGACAGCGACGGCGACCAATAGGTTAATATTATTTATAGTTTAATCCAAAAGCAGTTAAAAACATTCAATAAATAAACTACCCGAAAAGTTTCATTCAAGATAACCACGACGGTAGTCAGTAGTGTTGCCGGATAATCGATTGTGTATCGATTATTAATCGATTATGCAAATGAGGCCCAAATAATCAAATAATCGATAGTATTATCGATACTATATCGATACTATCGAATAACGATATAATCGATTATAATCTAATAATCGATTTATTGATTATATCGTCATTAGATTATAATCTAATAATCGATTAATCGATTATAATTGTCAATTTTTCACACTGTGATAAAAATACAATACATATAAAATACAATACATAAACTTTATACAGCGTGTTAGTTTGACGGCGATTGTTACTTCAATATTAATTCATATATTAAAGTTTAATGCTTAATATCCACCATATGAAATAAAAAAACAGGTTAAAACCGCTTTAGCAGAAAAACTTTCTTTCTCCATCAGATGGAAAACTGTAGTATAGTAACCTACACTAGCCTAGCGCACACACTCCTACCCGTATAATGTCTGCGCATTATGACAGCAATGCAAATTTCAATATCACGGCCTAAACATGGCCGTTTGATTTTTCTTTGAACTTACCGCCGCGCCTAGTGCCGCTGTGGTCTTAGTTGCCTCGTATTTCAATCCAGTATTAAATATGGGGTAGTGTAATTCAAACATACATACATACATACATACATACATATTCTCACGCCGTTAGTTCCCATTGGGGTAGGCAGAGACTATCGATCGCCACTTTGTACGATCCTGGCAAACCTCGCTGGCTTCGTTTACATCCATCAATCTTTTCATACATGCTCTTTTATTCTTCATACTGCGGACACCTGCCTTTTTGAGCACATTTTCTATTTGATTCAAATGTGTCCTCCGAGGTCGTCCTCTACTAACATTACCTTCCACATTGGCTCTATATATCTCTTTCACCAATTTACTGTCATCCATCCTCTCTATGTGCCCAAACCATCTCAACATTCCTTTTTCTATCTTTCTTACAATATCATCTTTTACACCACACCTTTCACGAATCACATCATTCCTCACACGATCACATAACCTTACATTACACACTTTTCTGAGGGATCTCATTTCTACTGCATTCACTCTACTTTCATGCTTCTTCTGCCACACCCAACATTCACTGCCATACATAAGCGTAGGAACGAGGACAGCATCATGCACAGCCATTCGGGCCTTTTCAGACACCGACTGACTAGACATTAGACTATCCAGTGCTCCATTTACCGCATTACCCTTTTTCACTCTTCTCTCGATATCTTCATCACACTTTCCATCCCTAGTAAACAAACTTCCCAAATATACAAACTCTTTCACTTGTTCCACTTTCTTACCATTAATCTCAATCACGCATTCTGTCATATTCACCTCTCTCTCAAAAACCATAGTTTTTGTTTTATCCATATTCACCCACAATTCAAACATTTTCAAGTAAATAAAAATGTATGAAGAATAAAAGAGCATGTATGAAAAGATTGATGGATGTAAACAAAGCTAGAGAGGTTTGCCAGGATCGTACGAAGTGGCGATCGATAGTCTCTGCCTACCCCAATGGGAACTAACGGCGTGAGTATGTATGTAATGTATGTCCTTCATGGGCGTAAGATAATAAATTTAAAAACAAATAGAGCCCCTCGAAACGATGCATTTTTATTTTATTATTTTTATTATTAGCCATTTATGTCCCACTGCTGGGCCAAGGCCTCATTTGCAAACGATGCATTTACGTGGCATAAAATAAAGTGCGCAAGAAATACCTATTCATTCATTAACCGACATCGAAATTGGAGGAGTTCTTGGTGTTAACTAAACTCTCTCGGGGCCAAAGGGCTCTAAACGGGTGTATCTGTACTCTATCACACTCAACTAAAGAATATGAATAATAACTCACCCCGTTTTGATTGGCAGTGGCAGATCCGGGCTATCACCTTTATTTGCGCAAAACGCAGAACATTTTGAGAATTAACATTATAAAACACAAACACTGAATGTAACCATAACACGACTAGAATGAAAAAGATAGTTATAATACCATTGTGTATTTCAATGGTATCAATTCACTTCAGGCAGTAAAATACATACATACACATACTCACGGTTATAAAGCCGTAGATGGGGTAGCCAGAGCTAAGGAATTAAAAATTTTTCAGCCACTTTTGGAAAGTTTAGTAAGGAAAAGATGGTAAAATAAAGGTTGTTGGTGATGGGTCTCCAACCTCATCGCCCAAAAATCCCTTAAAAACCCCAATACCGTTAGTCGCCTCTTACGTACACATACCGGAAAAAATAGGGTAGTGGTATTCTAAGCCGACACTACACAGCACAGTCGACACTACACAGCAACTTGTTCAAAATGTGCACCGTTAACTAACAAACACGCTTCAGCACGTTTAAGTACATTTGCCCGCACTCGTGAAAGTATGTGCATCATTTTGTATGTCACGAAATGCACTTCGAATGCGTGATCTTAGCTCCCGTGGGTTATTAAATCACAACACTATCAAAACACAAGAAACTGAAACTGAACTCACCCTCCGAAAATTAATGCGATAAATCAAAGTGACCTCCAATCATAAGCAACACAAACACAATGAGCTACAAACAACTAACTTAGTACTAATACTGTTCCTTTGATGTCATGCCGACAAGCCCGCCCGACATGATACATGCAGATTTTGTTCGCCGCGAGTTTTTTTTCAACGAATTCTGACTCTATACGTGATAATTAATCATAATTTTCATTGAAAACAGTTTGTTACAATTACATCCATCTCCCCAGTTGGGTACGTTTCTTGACAACGATTCGTTGCGAATTGCTGTGGCTCTTAGGTTAGGGTGTGATGTTTGCGAGCGCCATCAATGTTTTTGTGGCGTGGAAGTGGACACAAGGGGATACCACGGGCTATGTTGCTCAAGGTGTGTTGGTCGATTTCCTCGTCATCATGCTTTGAATGACATAGTGCGGAGGGCCCAGGTGTCCGCTAACATTCCCTGTATCTTGGAGCCGCCTGGCTTAAGTCGAACTGACGGCAAACGTCCTGACGGCCTTACGCTGGTGCCTTGGGAACGCGGTCGGTGCCTACTATGGGACGCAACTTGTGTTTGCACTTTTGCTGCGTCGCATCTGCCGTCGACAGTTTCGCGTTCAGGGGCTGCTGCTGAATCCGCTGCGGGGCTCAAGCATCGGAAGTATGAACAGCTCAAAGGAAACTATCTGTTTATTCCACTGGCCTTTGAAACTTCTGGTGCTTGGGGTTCGGAAGCTATAGCGTTTGTGTCGGCGTTGGGTAGGAGACTTAGGGAGCGGGGGCACGACAAGCGAGCGGGTTTCTATTTGGCACAGCGACTTTCAATTGCCATCCAGCGTGGGAATGCTGCAAGCATTATGGGTGCTTTCGAGTCGCGCACCGTTGGGTTTTAGTTTTTAATTTTAAGTGACGAGGCTATTAGCTTTTTTTTTTATATTAGTTAAGTTTAGATTTAAGTGACTTTTTTATTATATAATTTATATTTCTATAAGTAGGTTAAGTTGACATGAAATTGTATTATTTTGTTATTATGTAAATAAATATACTTGATTACACCCTGTATAAAATATAATATAATATGTAAATATAATCTTTACTATCGATTATTATGTAAAAACCTTTATTTTACCATCTTTTCCCCACTCAACCACCAAAAGTGGCTATGGAATTTATAATTCCTTAGCTCTGGCTACCCCTTCTAAGAAATTATAGCTGTGAGTATATATATGTATCGATCAATCTACGATAAAATCATTTACATTTTTATTTATTGTATTTTTATCATAGTGTGTAAAATTTACAATTATAATCGATAGTATCGATATAATCGATATTATCGATAATTCTATCGATTACTAATAAATAAAGAATAAATAAAGGAAAGCAAAATTTCGACACAGGCGGGGATCGAACCCGCGACCTCGGGTAAACGCCCCGACGCTCTGCCAACTGAGCTACCGTGTCAATTGGCTGCCAGTGCGAAATTCTTCTATCCTTTATTTCTTTTACACGTTTAAGTAGTGTTTGCGTTTCGTTAATTTTAACTAATTCGGAAGGCCACTTGTCTATCTTTTCAGATAGAATGCAAATGTTGAAAACGCCTAACTATCACATAATTTAAATCTTTTTGTTCATGAGTGTTCAAATCCTGGGTCGGGCCTACACCAATTTGTCTTTTCTAAAGACATATGTGTGGTTAATTTATCATGGTTGTTAACGGTGAGGGAAAACATCTCGAGGAAACCCACGTGGCTGAGTTGTACTTAGTCATGTGACAGTGTATTCGTACAAAACGGCGATAGGCCTGCCCCCTATCACGTGAGTACACTGTCCATGCAAAACGTGGGTACTCTGAACATGACAAAGTCACGTGATGTTCAGAAGTATTAGTACCTCTGCCGACCACTTCGGGGATATTCGGCGTGAACGTTTATGTTATATTTAGTAATAACTTAAAATTGTAAATTAATTGTGTTGTCCTATTTTATTGCACGTATGTTACATCTTATATATTTTGTGTTGTAGTTACATTGTGTTGTCCAATGTACTAATTTTTGTTCTAGATTCATATTAACTCGAGAGTCTTTAAGTATAATCATTCGGTATACGTATATATATAAGTAAATTTACCGGCCAAACTCACATAAGGTGACTTTCTTGCATCTCACTTGACATTGGCGAAGTAATTGTGGCAAACACGATTGAAGCCACTTAAACAAAAATTGAATTGAATTTGTTTGTTGTCGTTCCTACGTGTGTGTTCAATCAAAATCAAAGCTACTATATTGTAATCTGTGCAAAGCTACTTACGCTACAATACAAAACAAAAATATTATTGCAAAGTTCTAGTACTTCCAGTCGAGATAATTCTCCTGCGTATTTAGTTTAGTCCTATAATTCGCATTTTCATCGAGCTGAGTTTGAACTTGGTTCCTCGCTACTAGTCGATCGACTGACGCCGGCGCCGGTTATAAACTTGTGATTTTGTGAAGCGGGCGATATATTTTAAGTTCACTTAATTGCGATAAGACGCTATTAGATAAGTGTGTGTTGTGATAATCATGCCAAATTCTAAGCGTTGTGTCTTTGGATGTGTGACAAAAGGTATGATATTTCTTCCCACTTCATTCAGTGAAGTAATATGATGAAGATGTCTGTGATAAAATACATTTTTATAGGCAAATATCCCTTCTGTATTAGAAAATCCAAATGTAGAGTAATATTAAATCAATACTTTGATATTTATTCTCCAAGTTACATTTTACATTTAAAACTGTACAAAAATTGCTTATTTTGTCTTTTACTTCACTAAATGGAGTGGAAAAATATGTTATAATCATATGGTTTCAAATATAATTCTAGTAAGCATATGTTTAAGTAACAATAACCAAATATAATTACACATGGAATTAAAATCAATACAACGGGTAAGTGTAACTAACGATGATGTGATGTAAATAAATAAGTAAATTGAGATAACCCACAAAAATTATTTGGTTTCGAAATAAATAACATGTAGAATATAAAAATAAGTATATATTCAACCACAACTCTGGAACAAATTCTCAACAAATACTTATGCATAACAACACATAATATTTTAAAACATCTTATAAACATTGCCAACCCTGCATAATATTATAAACCCTATTATTGGCATAGATATTTTTATCTTGGTTTTTTTTTCAGGTCTCACTGTGCACTGTTTCCCGAATCCTGTTAAGTTTGCTGAGCAGTTTCAGGCCTGGGTTGACATATGTGGAAAGCGACTCAAAAATGTGGCTGTTGAGGATATATATCCAAGAATGAAAGTGTGTGACAGACATTTCATTCATAGTCATAGAAATCGTAACAATCGTTTAAATGCTTTGGCTATACCAACTTTGCACATTACTCGTAAGTATAAATCCCATGCAATCATATATTTGTTAATAATGGTTAAAAAGGGTTGATTTATGAAATTATCTCAAAGAAAATAGCTTGCCACTTTGGACATGAATAACCCTGTTAAATCTGTGTGCAAGTTAAACACTTACTAGATCCTTATAAAATGCCAAAATAAAGAAGTTTACCATAGAAGTATGTGGTATAGTCACATTTAGCCTAAGGAATTTTATTAGCTTAATGTCTGAAGGAAAGACAATGCTCGTAGTTTGCCAGATAAATCTTATTAACTTTCAGTTCCTTTTTATTTAATTATACAGGGTGTAATTGTAACGACTGTTATCAATGAAAAGTATGATTAATTATCATGTATAGAGGCAGAATTCGTTGAAAAGAAACACACTTATTTTTTTTCAAATTTTGTTAAAATTTGCACTAAGAAAGTAGTACTATTGACACCAACACGCTCAATGTGTGCGTGAAACGCGATGACAAGGCGGGCAACTCAGCTGACAGCTGCGACCCGCCGTGACCCTTAACCGGCGGCCAAATCAAATCAAGGCCAGTAAAGTAATCAATCGAACTTAGCTTCTAATATCTTCTTATTATTTACATGTTATTATTTGACGTGATAAATTTGAATAACACTACCCCATAGTTAATACTGCGTTGGAATGCGGCAGTATGTTCAGAGAAAAAATCATAATTCGTAAACATCGATCGCCGCGAAATTCAAAATCTGCATGTATCAAGTCGGGCGGGCTTGTCGGCATTTTATCAAAGGAACAGTATTAGTACTAAGTTAGTTGTTGTTTGTAGCTCATTGTGTTTGTGTCGCTTATGATTGGATGTCACTTTGATTTTTCGCATTAATTTTCGGAGTGTGAGTTCAGTTTTAGTATCTTGTGTTGTGATTGTGTTGAGTAAATATGGCGTACACGAACCAGCAAAGTTCAGTGTTGGTGTTTTATAATGTTAATTCTCAAAATGTTCTGCGTTTTGCGCAAATAAAGGTGATAGCCCGGATCTGCCACTGCCAATCAAAACGGGGTAAGTTATTTTTATTCATATTCTTTAGTTAACTGAGATAGAGTACAGATACACCCGTTTAGAGCCCTTTAGCCCCGAGAGAGTTTAGTAAACACCAAGAACTCCTCCAATTTCGATGTCGGTTAATGAATGAATAGGTATCTCTTGCGCACTTTATTTTATGCCACGTAAATGCATCGTTTCGAGGGTCTCTATTTGTTTTTAATTTTATTATCTTACGCTCATGAAGTACATACATTACATACATACTCACGCCGTTACTTCCCATTGGGGAGGCAGAGATGTAAAGTAAAACAAAAATAGCGGTAGCTGATTATTTAGGACGACAGTTTTGTTATAATCGTCGATGTTAATTAATAGAGATAGATTTTTTACATACATATTCTCACGCCATTAGTTCCCATTGGGGTAGGCAGAGACTATCGATCGCCACTTCGTACGATCCTGGCAAACCTCTCTAGCTTTGTTTACATCCATCAATCTTTTTACTTGAAAATGTTTGAATTACACTACCCCATATTTAATACTGGATTGAAATACGAGGCGACTAAGACCACAGCCTCACCAGGCGCGGCGATAAGTTCAAAGAAAAATCAAACATAGCCGCGAAATTAAAAAAAAATTGCATTGCTGTCATAGTGCGGTTTATACGGTCACGAGCAAGTGTGCGCAAGACTAGATGGTCACATGACGCGCCCGCTGTTCTCTGTGTGTGGGTGAGACATTATACGGGTAGGAGTGTGTGCGCTAGGCTAGTGTAGATAACCACAGTTTTCCATCTGATTGAGAAAGTAAGTTTTTCTGCTAAAGCGGTTTTAATCTTTTTGTTTATTTCATATGGTGGATATTAAGCATTAAACTTTAATATACGAATTAATATTGAAGTAACAATCGCCGTCAAACTAACACGCTGTATAATTAGGAGAACAAACAACCATATGTAAAAAAATAATTCAATAATTTCAAAGTTGCACCCTGAACCAACAACTAAAACATGGGAAGTAGGATACGTTACTGATGTGGCAATTACTAGGCCAGTGATGGCGCTAGATAATGGTATGTTGTAAATATTTTAAGCATTGACTTTAACTATAGCAAGCTGATATAAGTGTAGGTGGGCACTATTTGATATCTGTATCTCCAGGTTCCTCATTGATGTATCAGCAGATGTAACATGTCCAGCTTACAAATAGTAATTTATTTGAAAAGCTTTGAAGATAGATATTTCAAAATGTTTGTACCAAATGCACATTACCTCTAACACTACAGGACATGACGAAAACTCTACCTTAGTATTAAAACGTTGTGCTCATGAACTATCGTATGTCCTATCAGTGTTAGTTAACAACTCATTTTGCCAAGGAGTTTTTCCGGTTTGTTTAAAAACTTCAGTTGTTAAACCATTTTTAAAAAAGATGACAAAGAGGATATGAATAAATACAGACCAGTTGCTTTAATTTTATTGTTTGCTTAAATATTTGAAAAACTCATGCATAAGCGCATAAATGATTTTTTGACCTCGAATAAAGCAATCAAAGAATCGCAACATGTGTTAATGGTAGGAAAATCAACCACCCTAGCATGTTACAAGGTAGCTAGTATGGTATCTGAATGTATTGACAAGAAACAAGATGTTATAGTAGCTTTATTTGACATGACGAAATTGATTTTGCTGATCATGACATATTGATTAATAAATGTGACAAATATGGTATTTGAGGTCCTGCATAATGTGACATAAATAAATTGATATAAACATAATAACTACCGTTAATATCAAATAGAGTCGTAAAGTTTGTAAACAAACCATTGCCGGGTATAAAATCTTTGATTTCATCAAGAAACTACTTCCAAATCACTTAAATTTTACATCCGTCGATCAGGAAAAACTTTTGTCCAATTATTAAACAAAACTTTAAGTATTAATTGGAGCTCAATCTTGCTAAACTCTAAAAATAAAATTAAATGAAAAATATTGAGATTATTAGTTATGTTTTCTTTTGCAAAAATTTGTGATGGGTATTGAATATTGAATGATATTGAAGGAATGACAGTTTTCGATTTACCGATTGATGAATCGATACTACAAAGTTCAATATACCTATATACATCGCAGTGAATAATATCTATAACACCGTAAAGTATTGTATTTTAAACAATAATAATAATATGTAATATATACTAGCTGTTGCCCGCGACTTTGTACGCGTCAATTTCTGTTACTATGATCGCGATTAAGAATTGTTTAAAAGAATATATTTTAAATTACTTTTGTGTAAATGATACTTATAGTTGAACATTCTTGAGGCAGAAATACATACTGATTTTCTCCGCTACCCGATCTTGAAAACGCGATATATATATGGCCGTATGTAAAGCAATCTTGACGTAAATCGATTTCAACGTGTTTAAAAGTTTGTTTCTATGATTTATTAATTGTTAAAAGTAAGAATGTAGAAAATTAAAATGTACCCAAACCGAATCTCTTAATAAAAAAAAACAAACGTAAGTTGAATAATAATGTACCTTATAATTTATACCCGCTTCTAGTACAGTCGCCATCAGATATATCGGAGCGGCCGAGGTACTCAAATACTTCTGAGCAGCAATAAATTTCAATAAATTCTTTACGGTAAATAAGGTCAATAAGATCTGAACATCCAATTCGCCGCAAATATATGAGCAGTGGATTTTCAATTAAATCTGAACACACAACGACACAATAATATCTGAAAGCACAACTCGTCAAAGTTATCTGCTCAGACAGGGTGATCATAAATATCTGAACATTTAAGGAAAATATACCTTAAAACACTAGGCATACAGTTTAAATGTAATCGTACAGATGTAATGAATTTTCCTTTTACGAAATGAGTAAATATACAAAATATATATAAATCTTCGAAAAGCAACTTTACAGTCTTGTTACAAGAGACACATTTGAATAAAATATTTGGCAATTTACATAAATGGTAACATTACTATCATTGCATATAATTCACTTCATGTATTTATCAAATATTCCCAGATTTATTGTGCTATACTTACGTATATAGATTGGCAATACAAAGTCTACAGGCGAGACAAAAAAAAAGTACAACGGCGGTGTGCGTAAATGAGTGTGTGTGCGTGACATTAGTATCGCTACTAACCTATTAAAATTGATAAAAATTCACGTAATAAATAAAGAATAAATAAAGGAAAGAAAAATTTCGACACAGGCGGGAATCGAACCCGCGACCTCGGGTATACGCCCCGACGCTCTGCCAACTGAGGTCGCGGGTTCGATTCCCGCCTGTGTCGAAATTTTTCTTTCCTTTATTTATTCTTTATTTATTAGTAACTAGTGGATCGTCCCAGCTTCGCACGGGTAGCGTTGTTTTTTTAAATATCTGAGGTTTCTTTCTTCAGTCACTGCTCAAGCATTGTGAAATTCAGCGCAATGTTTTCAATTTATTAAATTTATAGCACTCCCTAAACAGTGTAGTTTTATGATTTTAAATGCGCTTTGATGAACGGTTCAGTATTTCCGTTTAATAGCAAATTTTGGAATAAAACGCTATGAAGTATTTATACTAAACAATAAATCATTACGTGATGTAGGATGCAACTACTGGCGCCATCTAGTATGTTATATGTAAATTAGTAAAGATTTGGTTTTGATCACGGGCGCGATGGCTTATTTTATGTATAATTTCGGTGTTTGTCTGCCGATTTCTATGATTCTTTTTTTATTGAATAGGTAATAATGTTACCTTTTTTAAAATAGGGATGAGTGAGGGGTTTACAAACGTAAGAGTAAACAAATATAATCAGAATGTTCCGAACTGCTAAGCTATCAGGAATTACACGTGTTATTGTGAGTTAACCGTAAAAGATAGACATAAACTGCTGAGGATTTTTTTTTAGATAATTTTATGAAAAATATTTCCGTCACACATGATTTCTATGTAAGTTTAACCATTGAGGCTGCACACGCGAAAGAAGCTTAAAAAATGGAGTAACTTCTCCCGTTTTCCCAAAATTTCCCAAAATTCCCCTTTACTACTCTGCTGGAAAGTATACAAAAACCTGCGCAGGTGTATGAAGAATAATTGTACCAAGTTTCGTTAAAATCCGTCGAGTAGTTTTTGTTTCCATAAGGAACATACAAACCGACAGACAGACAGACAGACAGACAGACAGACAGACAAAAATTTTACTGATTGCATTTTTGGCATCAGTATCGATCCCTAATCACCACCTGATGATTATTTTGAAAATATATTTCATGTACAGAATTGACCTCTCTACAGATTTATTATAAGTATAGATAATCCCCACATGAGGTTTTCATGAACAAAAAGATTTAAAAAAAATTCACGTATTTGTTATTTTTGCCAAATTGTAAACTTAACAGTAATTGTAATATTATGATGACAGATGATATTTTTATCATATATTTGCATTGAAAACTTTGGTTTAAGATCTATAATAAGCATATAGACTGGTAATTATTACAATCTTAATTTGGACATAAATGGCTAAAAATTTTATGTTTGCTAAAGAATATGTATTTGATTTAGCTTCTTTGCTGTTAAATATTAATAACTTTATCAAAAAATCACCAAAGTTAAGACTTACCCAGAATTAACGAAAATAAATCATATTTTTTTTCATGTTTTATGCGAAAACCGTTGTCCTGCCTTTGTTGACCTTTATGCTATGTTTGTCACTTAATGTCAATCTATGTGTTTCTATAAATTAAAATAGGTACGAATGCTTTGCAATATTTCATCCACTATTGTGTCAATCACCGTGGCCTAGCGGTTTAGTAATTAGAAATCAGAAATATACTCCGTTGCGTCAGGGTTCAAATCCTCACTTGTGTTTATTTTTTGTATTTTTATGAAGAATTCATGTTCCTTTATTTATTTTTATTTATTAGACCTTTAGATTTTTTGTCCTCATTTAATATAATTATATATATGAATACGTTTATACGTTAGAGAAAACTGCACGAAAAGGTATAATTTTGTAAAAACTAGTTTATCCTTTTATTTTATTAAAGCTGTATTTATATTAATGTAAAAGTAAAAAAATGGCATACATCTTTTCAAAAATTCTAAGTTATTTTACCCTTGATGATTTGTGCCGGCGAAAATTATACAACTAAAAACCCATTCCTATATTAACACTATGTACTTACTTGTTTCTATAAAAAAAAGAATTGGTCAGTGGGGAACGATTTAGTATTTTTTTTCTAATAGTATATTAACCGTACAACTAGTTTTACGGATTAGTTGGTCAGTGGAGAAAACTCTTTTTAGTTTTGACATTTGATAAAACTAAATGGTGGTTGTGTAGAAAATGCATTCCAACGTACGTACTAAAATAAATAAACAAAGAATTTTAAACTGTATGCCTATTGCTTTAAGGTATATTTTCTCTTAATGTTCAGATATTTATGATCACCCTGTCTAAGCAGATAACTTTGACAAGTTGTGCTTTCAGATATTATTGTGTCGTTGTGAGTTCAGATTCAATTGAAAACCGACTGCTCATATATTTGTGGCGAATTGGATGTTCAGATCCTATTGACCTTATTTACCGTAAAGAATTTATTGAAATTTATTGCTGCTCAGAAGTATTTGAGTACGTCGGCCGCTCCGATATATCTGATGGCGACTGTACGTATATCCGATAAAATATATGCCAAACGAATTACCTTAAAATGACTACAGAAATAAATAATAAGTAATGGAAAAAAAATATTATAAAGGTAGGTGGGTACTACATAGAACTAATGGGACATAGTTGAAATTGTGGCTTATGTGTTTATTTCAGAATGTTTGTTGGTGCATTAAATTAAACTGTTTTGTCCAAATACTTTAACCAACTGGAAATTTAATCTTTCTTACGAGAGATATGTGCAATATTCTATGCAATGAGAGTATTAAAAGCTGACGTCGTCTTTAAGTCGGTGTTATACACCCTAAATTATGCTTTAATACCTAAGTTCTTCTTGCCTAAATTTGTAAAATAACTCATTTTTAATTTTCATCATATGAATATAAATGTTACATTGTTTGCTGTCATCTCTTCTAACAAAAAAATCAAATCTGTGTGCTAACCATACAATAACTATTATTTCATACTTTTCAATTAAATTTTAACCATATGTTGGTTTTTTGTAGTCGAATACCCTAATAATTGTATAAGAAGTGTATATTTACATCAAAATAAAAAATACTATTACCAATTACGTTTCATATTAACAAGTAAATAAAAAATGTAATCGTTTAAAGTCGAAAAATATACCACAAGTAAAATAGTGGCAAAAACTATACTACAGTTCTACATATAACTGATAAGATGAAAGTCGGAAGAAATAATCGAAAGTGCCCCAACAGTTAGGTTCGGAACTAATGGGATGCACCCGTGTTTGCTTGCCTTACAAACAAAATAAGGTTTGTTATTCCATACACCACTACATTTATTGGTTATTAATAATAATAATAATGTAGTGGGGTGTGACTTCGACAGAAATAATCCCAATTGTTTTGTCCGCGAACGGGTTAATTCCAACCAGCCTCGCGACCAACTTGAGGCGGTTGGATTTCTGTGGCGTGTCGGTTCCAGCACAGATGCAGAAAGCGGTGCTGCTCGATACGGCTCGGATCGTCCGTCGGTTCTTGAACCTGACTCCCTGACCCCGACCGACTGTGCTCTTGTTGGGGAGTACCGCCTCTCCCATTTTCAATTTATATTTTCTTTTTCGGCCATGGGAGAGGCGAGGAACTAAAAGTCATACCCAAAATAATAATAATAATCGTTTATTACCAATTGAAATTTTACAAATACATAATACCAGCGGCCCCACACTAGGCAAGCCTGTATCGTGGGTACCAAATACAAATAACAATTCCAATTTTACAAAGTGAATTAAATTATAATACATTGATAAAATATAATTGAAAATTTATAGAATCTAATAATAAGGTTCGGGATGTCGTTGAGGCCGTCAATAACATCCTGCCCTCATTTTTAGAGAGCAGCATGGACCTTTGGGATACGGATTCAATTCTCTTTGGCGCCGCAATGACAGTTTGTCAATTTGTCGGCGTCAGGATGCCGCCAACAAGAGCTGGTGGCTCCCGCCAGGCTGGCAGTACTAGTCCCAGGACTAGAACTAGACCAGCCTGGATGAGGCGGATTGAAAGCCGTATCACAAGGGCCAGGGTCCTCATCGGCAAACTGACCAGCTTCAGATCGGGCAACAATAGGCCGAGGGTGGTGCGCTTCGTCAGGGAGGCATTCCCTGGTGAGAATGTCTTTGACAACTCACCGGAGTTTGCCTGTAGACTGGTGGAGCGCATCGATGATCTGAAGCAGAAGATCGCTGCTTGGGGTAAGCGAATTAGGCGATATTCTGAAAGGGTAAAGAGGTACCAACAGAATCGTCTCTTCATGAGTGACCAGAAGAAGTTCTACAGAACTTTGGAGCGTCCCGACGTGGTTACGACAGGTCAGCGACCGGAAAAAGCCGATGTAGTAGCCTTTTGGCGTGGGCTTTGGTCGCTGCCTGTTGATCACGAAGAGGGCCGATGGTTCGAGGCGGCCGAGGGAGCGTGCGAGCCCATAGCGCCCATGAACCCCGTCAACATATCCGAGGAGGATGTGGTGGCTGCGATCCGTAAGGCTCCGAACTGGAAAAGTCCGGGGCCGGACGGATTGCACCATTACTGGTTGAAGGGGTTCACGCGCTGTCACGCTACTCTCGCCCGTCAGTTCCAAAGCGCCCTCGAGAGTGGGACGCTCCCGAACTTCTTAACTACTGGGGTCACTCATTTAGCTCCAAAGAGCGATGCTACCGCGGATCCATCACAATACCGCCCCATTACTTGTCTTTGTACAATTTACAAGACCTTGACATCCGTTCTGAGCTCCAAGATTACTCAACACATTGTTGATAACAATGTGATATCTGGAGCTCAGAACGGATGTAGGGGCGGTAGTCGCGGTAGCAAGGAGCTGCTCCTCATCGACGCGGTCGTAGGCCAACTGGTCAAACGCAACCGTCGGAACTTCTCCGCTGGCTGGATAGACTACAGGAAGGCGTTCGATTCGGTACCTCATACATGGCTCATGAGGGTACAAAATTGATAGTGCAGTTCGACACTTCCTCGGGCAATGTATGGGGTGCTGGAGAACGATCCTGAGTTTAGACGGTCAGCGGATGACGGATGCGGATGACCAAATTGATATAAGGCGAGGGATTTTCCAGGGCGATTGCCTGAGTCCAGTTTGGTTTTGCTTGGCCCTGAATCCTCTAAGTACACTCTTGGAGAATTCGGGGACGGGCTTTCAGTTTCGGAGAGGCGGACCACGCTTGCCTCATCTCCTTTACATGGATGACCTGAAGCTTTACGCCCCCACGGCTGACAGATTGGCGGAGCTACTGACGATCACTAACGATTTCAGTGGTTCCGTCAAGATGGAGCTCGGGGCTGATAAGTGTGCGGTCATCCATGTTGAGAAGGGGCATGTCGTGCACTCTGATGGTGTCGATGTCGGCACCAATCATTTGAGGGCACTCTCCGAGGCTGAAACATACCGGTATCTGGGCATGTCACAAACCATCGGTGTGAAGGTGGCAGACGTGAAACAGGGTGTTTGCGAGGAGTTTTATGAACGCCTGAAAAGTGTGCTTAATAGCTACTTGTCAGGCGTTAATAAGATCCGAGCCATTAACTCCTGGGTCATGCCTGTACTGATGTACACATTTGGCGTGCTCAGGTGGACTCAGACCGAACTCGACGCTCTGGACAGACGAGTCCGCACGATGATGACCTCTCATCGAATGCATCATCCGAGGTCGTCGGTTATGAGATTGTATATCCCGCGGAAGTGTGGTGGTCGAGGCCTCTTGAGTGCCAAAACTATGCACAACCGCGAGGTATGCAGCCTCAGAAACTATTTTTTGACGATGACGGATGATAGTATTCGGGGAGAGGTGGTCGCTAGTGATAAAGGACTGACTCCCTTATCGTTGGCCTCACAGGATTGGCGAACCCCGGAGGTACTTAGCACCTCTGATCGGGAGTCCGTATGGAAAGAGAAGGAGCTGCACGGGAGGTTTTACAAGGTACTTCACGAACCTTTCGTGGACCGTGAAGCCTCCCTGCATTGGCTGCGTTTCGGGGACCTCTTTGGGGAAACCGAAGGTTTTGTATGTGCAATACAAGACCAGGTTATCAAGACGCGGAACTATCGGAAGTACATCCTAAAGGACGGTACCACAGACATCTGTCGAGCATGTGGCCGTCCCGGAGAGTCACTTAGGCATGTTATTTCCGGTTGTTCGGCTCTTGCTAACACTGAGTACTTGCACAGACACAACCAAGCAGCCAAAATCCTGCATCAGGAGCTCGCTCTGAAATACGGACTCTTGCAACAGAGGCTGCCGTATTACAAGTATCTGCCGGAGCCAATCCTAGAAAACGACCGTGCCAAAATCTATTGGGACCGATCCGTTATCACGGACAGGACTATTCTAGCGAATAAGCCTGATATCGTGGTATGGGAACGGTCGCAGTCGAGGGTATTTCTAGTGGATGTCACTATCCCTCATGACGAGGGTCTCGTGAAAGCCGACACCGAGAAGCGTCGGAAATATCTCGATCTGGCTCACGAGATCACCGACATGTGGGGTGTGACTTCGACAGAAATAATCCCAATTGTTTTGTCCGCGAACGGGTTAATTCCTACCAGCCTCGCGATCAACTTGAGGCGGTTGGATTTCTGTGGCGTGTCGGTTCCAGCACAGATGCAGAAAGCGGTGCTGCTCGATACGGCTCGGATCGTCCGTCGGTTCTTGAACCTGACTCCCTGACCCCGACCGACTGTGCTTTTGTTGGGGAGTACCGCCTCTCCCATTTTCAATTTATATTTTCTTTTTCGGCCATGGGAGAGGCGAGGAACTAAAAGTCATACCCAAAATAATAATAATAATCGTTTATTACCAATTGAAATTTTACAAATACATAATACCAGCGGCCCCACACTAGGCAAGCCTGTATCGTGGGTACCAAATACAAATAACAATTCCAATTTTACAAAGTGAATTAAATTATAATACATTGATAAAATATAATTGAAAATTTATAGAATCTAATACTTATTAAAATATACACTTAATCCATTTAACTTAACACTAAATACAAACAAAATCATAACATTATGCAAATAAATAATAATTAATAATAATGTAGTAATTGTAAATTATTATAATGAACAATTATATCAATAAGAAATTCAATTTATTAATAATTTATTCAAAATGTCTACAACACTCTGAAAAGTACAATTGAAATATTAAGAAGATTCGTGTTTTTACATTTATATTCTGAAATATAACTGTGTGAGTAGGTGTGTGTGTGAGTCTGTGTATGAGTGTGAGAGCGGGTGTATGTGTGTGTGGGTATGTGTGTGTGTGTGTGTGTGTGTGTGTGTGCGTGTATGCGTGCGAATGTGGGTGTAAATAAGTGATTTATTAAGTTTAAGTGTCTCAACATTTTCAAGATACAATTCGAATCAAATTTTCAATTTTTGAATAATTCATAGTCATGAGCCAACTTTTTACCTTTATTTTTACCTCCCTCTTTGTACAATCTCGTATATCATTAATTTTTAATATTTCATTGTACAAATGGGGGTGCATAAATGATGGAAACCGTTGCGCGAAAGTTGTCCTACATAATGTTGTCGGCAGTCTAGGAGTTCTCTGTAAAAGAGAGCGTTCAGTAGAGGGTGTTAAACACTTTTTATGCTCTCGAAGAATAGACCTCATGACAAACAACCCTCGCACACTGAGCACCCCACATTCATCGTATAGCTTTGTGGTTGAGTATCTAAAGTTCTTTTTGGACATAACCTTTAAAACTGAACGTTGAGCTCTTTCAATTTCCAACATTGTAGTAATAGGGGCACCACCCCAAACTGGAAGACAGTAAGTGATCAGTGATTCACAAATGGCCGTATAGATTTGTTTAAGTAAATCAATGTCGGCCGAGTTGCGCAGTAATTTCATGATATTGATAACCTTTCTTATTCTGCCTGAGAGTGTATGAATATGACTCTTAAAGTTCAAGTTGTGGTCAATTGTAACTCCCAGGTATTTTGTGACAGTTACGCAAGCAAGAGTAGGACACTGGCAAGGGACAAGGTTTGCAGGGAAGCATGTGTGTATCTTGAGTGTGGTTCGAGGCGGAGCTGATGCCCTCGTTTTGTGAAAACACATTAGATTCGTTTTTTCGCTGTTTAAAGTTAACAAATTACGAGAAAGCCAGCCCACCACGGAGACCATACCCTCCTCCACATTCTGCAACACATCATTCCACGATGATCCACTGAAGATAATTGCAGTGTCATCTGCATAACAGAATATGCGAGCGTCTTTAAGTGGGAGAGTCGATTTGTCGTTCATGTAGAGTAGGAAGAGGGTAGGACCCAAGATACTACCCTGAGGCACTCCGAAATCAACACGGCAAGAGTCGCTTATCACCTGGTCAACCTTTAATAGCTGATTTCTATTTGACAGATAGCTTTCAAACCAATTGAGTGCTAAGCCTCGGACACCTGACAACTTACTACTTAAGGTAATGGATTTAGAAACAGTGTCAAATGCTTTTGATTTTGTCAATGAAGACACCAGCACAAGCCTTTCCTTGATCTAACATGGATGAAATATGGTCCACCAGCTCGCAGACAGCATCCTCAGTTGACCTCCCCCGCCGAAAACCGTACTGTCCAGAAAAAAGTAAATTATTATTCTCCAGAAAATTTATCAACTGCTTGTTTACTATTTTCTCTAGAAGTTTCGATAAGGATGAGAGCAGAGTGATAGGGCGGAAATTTGATGGAATTTTCTTAGACCCACCTTTATGGACAGGTGTAATAACACCCGTTTTCCAAATTTCGGGGAATACACCGCTCGACAAGCTAAGATTAAATACGTGGCTGAGAGGAGTAGCAATGTGATTTTTGATTTGCTTGAGAAGATCATTAGATATTTTATCTAATCCCGGCGCGCTATGGGATGGAAGCATCTCTATGAGCGACCTAACCTCCATCTCGTCGGTTGGGTGCAAAAACATTGACCTTACTGATTCGTGAGCCACGGTTGACTTCGAAGAAAGTGAGTCTTCTGTTTCACCGGTTTTCGACAAGATAGCTTGTGACATATTTTTTCCTACACAAGAAAAGTATTGGTTACACTTATTTACCGAGGCTTTAGGATCAGGGTTGAGAGTGAGCAATTCAGAGTTAGGGACATTTGGAGAGTGAGAGTGGCAAATGCTTTTAATAGTACCCCATAGTTTCTTCGGTATAGACCGGTTTTTTTCCTATTCTGATCTTTCATAGTTGTGTTTAAGGGAGTGGAGGAGATTGACACAATAGTTCCTGTAACGTATGAAAATGGTCCTAGCTATGGCATTGCGGGGTTGCCTTAGAACTTTCTGGTGAAGGGCATCTCGATTTTTCATGCATCGTATGATTCCGGGGGTGATCCAAGGCTTCAGATTAAATTTTGAGCGACTTATTTTTATCTATTTGGTATTATTAGATATGGTAGAAGTAATTATTTCACTAAGTGATTGAGCAGCCTCTTCAGTGGAAGTAGAATTAAGTACTTTAGTCCAGTCTTTTTCTCGCATTTCCACTTCTACTTTGGCTACTATCGATTTTGAGTATCGTGCGTTTGCGATTGGGCTCAAGAGATATTTGCTCAATACCGGCCATAGCAAGAGCATGATCTGTTAGACTACTCTGGCAAACAACACCAACTGCACGAGAATTCGGGGTAACAAAAATATGATCTAAGCAGGCGTTCATTCTAGTTGGTTTTGTTATGGCCGGGATAAAACCACATTCAGCCATCACACAAAGATACTCGGACAGTTTATTTTTATTGAAGTCAGATAATAAATCAATGTTTATGTCACCAGCCATGATCGCAAGAGGCTTGTTAGGAAAGGTGTTGACTTCTTCACTAAGGCAATGAAAAAAGTGTTGGGGATCTTTAAAAGAAGGAGAACGATAGATTGCAAAAATGGTAGCTTGATATTGTACATCAACAATGAGGCAGTTGGCTTGAGGCCAATCAGGTTCGCGTATTGAGACATTCAGGTGAGACTTTACATAGACCACTACCCCGCCCGACTTATTTATGATGATAGAGCTCTTATATGCTGTATAACCATCTAAACAACCCACGATTGTTCTATCATTGAGCCAGCATTCTGTGAGTATGATAACCTCGAAGTCAATATTGAGCCGTTTCAGTAAAACAACGAAATCATCAAAATTCTTTTCAATGCTACGTATATTTAAAGTTAGTACTTTTAATTGATACTTAGAGCTTAATATGTTCTCACAATTCTCCGGGGCAATTATGTTATGACATTCAATTTCAAAAGCTTTGTCTAACTCAGTGGCTGAATAAGGAATTGTAGTCGCCATTAAGGTGGATCGGAGAGCAAAACTATGGTATGGTTTTGAACGAATGTGAGAACATTTACCAGTATAATTTGTAAGATTAATTGTAGCTCGAGAATACCTATCGACAGTAGCAGTCGAATGTTGAGAACGAGTGTGTGTGGTTTGTGTATTTGAGTTGGAGTAGTAGATATATGAGAGTTTGTGTAAATTGGTAGTACTTTAAAACAAATATTTAACCTTAAAGACATCAATTCGAGAACAGCATGCAGAATATAAAGATAAATGTAGCTATACACATATATAAGGAAGGAATCTCCAGTTAAACGACTTAAACTAACACCAAGATCATCAATCCTGTACGTTATAGCTTTCTCTCGAGTCTTGGGGTCCAATCGAATGGTTGCTAGAGATGGTCTGTTCAGAATAAGAACTAAGTGGTGATTTTTGTGCAGTAGAAGTTCCATCTTTGTTCGTACTAGGTAAATTGGAGAGATCATCCCTAAGCTTGATTTGAATTGAGGGTTTACCTTCAGCCTGTCGCACAAATATTCGACCGTTATTGACCCACACAAATCGATAACCAATGGATCTTGCATGGATTCTGGCTTCACGAAATAATTGACGTTTGTTAAATGTGAGGCGTTCATTAATAAAAATTATGATACTTGAACCTGGGATCTCAAGATCTGTGGTTGAAAAGTTTCGTCGATGCTTAATTGCTTTCACCAATTCGTCACGGTGTACTTTTCTAAGCAAACGAACTACGATTGGGCGTTGAACATCGTGAGCCGGAGATTGTGCAGTAGGTCGTGTGTTCGAGGTACGACGGGGACCAACTCTGGAAATAGTATCGATGTCACGCTCTGTTATTTCTACTCCCAGCTTTTTTGCAATAAGCAGCGTCGTGTGATGGAGGTTTTCATTTGGGAATTCTGGAATACCAATAATTTCTACTTCATTTTTTAAATTTGTTTGCTGTTGTTCATATAATTCTTGAGTTAAAGTAAACACGTTGGCTTGCAAGTCAGCTATCTGTTTATTCTTTTCGTCCTCAACAGACTTCAGTTTGGTTTCGGCTTGCTCTAATCTTAGAAGTACAGCTTTCATGCATGTCTGTTGTTCGGCCATGAAATTAATTGCGGTAGTGACGCGCTCGTTTAGAGAGCTAAATTCTTTAGACAGGCTTCTTAATTCTAACTTAACATCTTCAAAGTCATTCGAAGATTGATCTGTTGATCTTGCTTTTAGGCGATTTCGAATGGTAACAATTGTCACTTCAGCTGTAAGTCGTGTAGGTGTAGAGCTGTTGTCGCCACCTTTCTTCGCAGAACAAGTACAATCAGGGCATATCCATAATTTTTGTTCCGATTTGGTTAATGAGGGGCTTACTCCTACGCATTCGAAATGAAACGGTCGGCCGCATCCAGTGAGAGTGCATTGTACATATTTAGTGCCAGTAATGTTAGCCGGACACGCCGCACACTTCATGATACGTGAGCAGATGTTAGTATTATATAGTTAGTATAGTTGGAATCGTACTAACTTTTACTTTGTGCGTGGGCAACACTGCGTTTCAAGAATGAAACTTTACGCTATCAAGGCTTTTCTTGTAATCATAAGTAACGTATTTGGTAGTTAAGACTGTTATGTTTCCAGGAAATAAATTTATGATAAAATACGGTACTAATAATAATGATGGTCTCTGCCTAACTGTTCCGGCACATCACTAGTGTTCGGAAATGATTATAAACCGTTTGAGGGTAGTGCGTCATGCTACCCACTAATTCTATTTGTCACTTGCTCACGATACATGTAACTGTTAACATTATTATTCGGCCACGGTGTAATCATTTATTAATACACGCAATATATCCTGGAGTCAGATATTTCATTGAAATCCATACAATCCATACATACCACCTGAAGGATTGAACATGGTAACCACGACGTGATACTTGTGTTTTTGGAGAAAACACGAGAACCAGACCGTTAAAGCCGTTGTAACGGTTTTATACAAAGGAATTCATCAAGTTTCCTTATTGATACCAAGCAGAAGATCATCGCAGCTATCGGCAGAGTGACACGGACCAGCTCCAGTTAGAGGTTTATCGTCGGGAAACCAATCTTTGTTCCCGCCAACTACCTAACGAGTGAGTCAGTGCATCGCTGTTCTTGCCCAGCCGTTTGATCTGAGTTGTTGGACTAATCATCAAATCCAGTTTTCAAGGAGATTAAACTCAGTGGAGGGTGTCTTCATCCAGAAGTGTTTCAAGCCAGCCGGTCAGCATCCAGTCTACGTGGAGCGCCGCAGCTAAGCTTACACAGGAAAGTGCCCCATCCTTTTTATCCACCTATAATCATCAAATCCAGTTTCCAAGAAGATAAAACTCAGTGGAGGGTGTCTTCATCCAGAAGTGTTACAAGCCAGCCGGTCAGCACCCAGTCTACGTGGAGCGCCGCAGCTAAGCTTACACAGGAAAGTGCCCCATCCTGTTTATCCACCTATAATCATCAAATCCAGTTTCCAAGAAGATAAAACTCAGTGGAGGGTGTCTTCATCCAGAAGTGTTACAAGCCAGCCGGTCAGCACTAGGGATTGCAATCCAGCGGCGTTTTCAATCCAGCGGATTTTTTGCTGGATCGACCTGAATCCAGCTGGATCCAGCGCGGATCCAGCAAAACGTGGAATGAAAATTAAAAGACAACATTTTTAAGACGTTTTTTATTAATTTGTACTTTTTACGATAATCTTTGAAATCTTTCACTCATTTGGTGGTATTTTATATTAATTTGCATTAGTTTTTTAATAATTTGAGATCAAATTAATCATCATAAAATTAAATAAGAAACATATAACCTTATATTGATACAACATTTAAGATAATGTTTCTGAGTAAGCACTATTCTATTAATAACGCTTATATTTAATGATAGGACGGCTAATCAGTAGCAATCTTTCGCTCTTAAAAATCTTTTAAAATTAACTTAATTAACATTCTTTTAGAAAAGGACCGTAACAATAACGCTATTTTAATTTTCAATAGTATTTTTGTATCAAACAAAAAAAGCTTTGAATTATTTTCTCTCCGCTCGTTAATACTTAATAATTAAGTAGTTTAAAGCCTGACGATAAGAGACTACTTCTTTTTTTGAATTCTCTGAAAGTAAGACCTTAGAAAACAAATTTTATCTATAGTCTTATCTCCCAACCTGCTTCGCACAAAACTGCATATGTAGCCGGCTGGTGAGAATGCCCTTTCGGCCTCTACACTGGTCTGTTTTAAGGTCATTAAATACTCATAAACCATTGATAAATGTTCACCTCGCACTCCTTTGCTCTCATGAACGCTCATTTCTTTTTTCAAGATCTTTTCGTAATCTAATTGACCACTTAGCTTTTGTTTATTAAAGTTCTCCTTCTCTCTTTTAAGTTCTATCTCAAGCTCTAGCTCTAAAGTCATTTTAACGGGTTTTGGGGAAAAGGGGCGCAGCGTTCCCTTTCATGAGGCACGTGCTGTGTCGACAGACCGGCAACGTTGCCGCACCGATTTGAAAATGGCGGCAACTCAAAACTAAACAATAGAAATTTATACGTTTGCGGATCCGCATCGCTGGATCAAGATGTATGCTGGATCCAGCATGTTTAAAAAGGCGCTGGATCCAGCTGGATTGCTGTATGCTGGATCCAGCAATTGCAATCCCTAGTCAGCACCCAGTCTACGTGGAGCGCCGCAGCTAAGCTTACACAGGAAAGTGCCCCATCCTTTTTATCCACCTATAATAATCCTTTTATCCATTCAATTATCCTATTTTATCTTCTATTTGTTGAATGTCACAAAGCTAGCTTTCGAGCGTTAGTTAGTCACATCAATTTCGTTAACGTATTTCATTTAAATATTTTAATACAAATAAATCCGTGCAGCCTATTTAAATAGCTCAATTTGCGTAGATAATTACGTTATGATTTAAGCTGCCCGTCAATCTTGCTAAACATTATAGTCATCCATTTATTTACTACTCAGTTTATTCATTACGAGTGTTATTTATTGTGTGCGTAAGTGCAAACCGAACACTATACCTAGTCATAAAACTAAAAAACTGGATTCCCTAGGTTGGTAACGGTTATAATTATAACGTTATTTCTCAGTAAAATCAATTAAAATTCGAAGCATAATTTATCTTTGTTCTGTTAGCTTCATATTTTCGTGATTTTTGATCACACCTACATTTTGTGACTTTTGCACATTCCAGTGTCCATCTACTTGTCGTTTTCGGGCTCTCACTTGACACGAAAGTGGTCGACCTTGAACATCGGTGCGACGACTAGCGGTGATTAGGACGGCTGGAATCATCTGTTTTGCAAGTTACGTAACTACTTACCTATTCTATTTATAATTTTGCTTGCTTTGTTGCAATTTTTAGTTTATTTCATTTGAAACGCGCTGCGTTGTTGTGTAATAGCTTGGTCTAAGTACTAAGGCGTCTTGTTACGATAGATAACTATATATGTAACCCCTTTAAGTACATTTAAACATGTCTTTTAGAAGTGATGGTGCTTATAAATCACCTATAAGTTCGGAGAAAATTGAATTAAACGAACTACATATAATACTAGTGTTAGATAAAAGGTTCTTATATTACGAATTTCGCAATACATTTATAGATATATTTTTTTAAGTATAAAACATTCGTAACAACTTTGACATAGCAATAAAAAATATTATTACCCTGGCTCGCACAAACGTCCTCCGCATCTTTTTTCTTTTTGACATCTGTTATTATGGATCATAGTCATTTATTTAACTTTTATTTTCTTAGGTAGAAATATGTTTAAAAATCGTAATGTTTTTAGTGATATTCTCATAAAGTATAGATATCAAAGCTTAGATTTTTCTAACTGAGTGTATAGTATAATATACAAATCACTTTAGGGTTTAAGCGTATTCTAGGTTTGACTCATCTGACGTTTGAAGAGCTGGCTACGATATTCAGTCAGGTAGAAGCTGTTCTTAACAGTAGACCCTTATGTCCTTTATCATCCTCTCCTGACGATTAACAACCATTAACCCCAGGGCACTTCTTAATATTTAGGCCTTTGACATCGTTGCCATCTAAGGACCTAACAAGGCTTGCAGAAGTAAGCATTATATGGGAACTTACGGCTTGAGTATTATATTAGGATGTAAGTATGTAATAACAAGGGCCGCATTCTGTAGTTTACGTCTATTTTACTATAAAATTGGATTAAAAAATTTACTTATCATTAGTAGCGTATTCGATTTTTACGTCGCCGTCAATAATATTGGTAACAACACAAAAATACTAAAAGGTCATTGACGTTTCATTGTTTACAAAGTTATTTTTTCTAATTGATACAGACTATAATTTCAATTTTTTTCACCAAAATTGGTGAAACATAGACTGGATTTATAATTAACTAGCTTCTGCCAGCGACTCCGTCCTCATGGACAGGATCGCTCACGAATACTTTTTCAATTTGGACCTGTAGTTCCTGAGTTTAGTGCGTTCAAACGAACAAAATCTTCAGCATTATTTATAAGTAAAATATATGAACAAAAATTTAATATGCCTATCTTTATGAATTAAGACATTCTGATTGATTCTAGTCTCCAGCTTGGGCATAGCTTTTGGATCATAGTTTTAACAATTTTTGAGTAAAATACTTAATTTTTGCTGTACTAAGTTCCCTTACTTTGCTGTTTTCCTAAATATAGTGTAAGTAGTGTTAGCTGTGTAGTGCCGGCTTAAAATAACACTACCCCATTTCTTCCGGTGGGTGTACGTAAGAGCACTGTTGGCGGGACGCGCCAAGATCCTTTGATGTGTGGTAAAGCGCCCAGTACACATTGGCCCACGTTGGGCCACGCTTCGCAATTGACAATTGTAGGCCACGATCACTTGGTGTTCACACATTGGCCCAATGCTCAGTGCCGCCTGGCAATCCACTTGCGATGGACGTCGAAGTAATTATGGTTGCAGCTATTTATTTATTATTTTATTTACGTTATTTATTTTATTTATGTCGCTATTTATGTTATTTTTCATCATTTTTACGGATACATACATATACTTACGGCTATAAATCCCTAGAAGGGGTAGCCAGAGCTAAGGAATCAGAAATTCCTCAGCCACTTTTGAAAAGTTGAGCGGGGAAAAGATGTTTCAATAAAGGTTGTTGGTGATGAGTCTCCGACCACATCGCCCAAAAATCCCTTAAAAGCCCCAATACCGCTAGTCGCCTCTTACGTACACCCACCGGAAGAAAAAACTAACTCAAGGAAGGTAATCTTTGTCGTATGCATAAAAATGTTGGATGTGTAAGAAGCTATGGCACTAAAAATAGTCCGGTACACTCTTCGACGCTACTTATAATTATCATTATGTTCTATTTATTTTATAATGAGTGCACATTTTTCTTTATTATGTATGGATCTTCTGACTGCAAAGCAAGTACGTATAATTTAATGTAATGTATGTTGCGACTACATTCCATCTAAACACCTCAACTACTGAACTGAAAACATTTTCTTTAAAAGTTTAAAACTATTTTGGATGTAAATCGGATACAAAAAATAAAGTCTAAGCGGACGAAGTCGCGGATAAAATGCTTGTAGTGGAATAAATAACATACATACATACATATACTCACGGCTATAAATCCCTTAATGGGGTAGCCAGAGCTAGGGAATAGAAATTCCTCAGTCACTTTTGAAAGTTGCGTGGGGAAAAGATGGTGAAATAAGAGTTTTTGGTGATGGGTCTCCAACCGCATCGCCCAAAAATCCCTTAAAATCCCCAATACCGTTAGTCGCCTCTTACGTACACCTACCGGAAGAAATGGGGTAGTGATATTCTAAGCCGTGTTTCATTATATCTACTCAAACAAGAAAACACACTGAGTGGTTTCTGTGGCGAACGAGAAATAGTGAGACACAGACGACTTTTAATAACAGATGGTAGAGGATTCAATATACAAATGTGTACAGAGACAATTTTTTATTACAAGAAAATATTTTTGGTATTTCCGAGACTGTTTATAAATGTGAACAAAATTCGAAACTTCAAATTTAAAAAATATTCCTAAGATCATCAAACATCTTGTGAGCATCCCGTTCTCGTCTACTTTAGTTTAGTTTGAGGGTTCAGGTTCAATTGTTCTCTTTTTTCGTTTTGCTTAGCTTTTACGCAGCTATTTAATTCCAATATATTGAAGAAGCTATAATGGCGAGGAAGTGTTGTGTAAGTGGTTGTACAAATACAGCAAGTTATTGTTGTTTAGTGTTGGAGACAAGTCATAAACTTTCTTTTTACAATCGTTTCTCCACTTAATTTCAAAAAGTGGCTGAAGAGTTTCTTATTCTGAAGCTCTAGCTACCACTTTTTGGGATTTATGGCCGTGAGTATATGAATTTATGTAAAAAATAAGCACTTTTGTTTTCCCCCAAGGGCCTATGTGGTTCCTCTAGTTCGCAGCTGGCACAACATACCACTATAACGCATTATTAGAGAGCCATTTAGTCATTCTTTCGTTAAAATAAAAACAAAACATGCCAAAAAAAAAAGCAAACGCGTTCGCACGTCAAAGACTAGTCTTGTCGATAGGGATGAAACGATACCATAGAGGTATCGATACTTTTACTCGGTACTGTATCGGATGTCAATTATCGATACTTACTCGGAATCGTTTGAAAAGTATCGATACTTACTCGTATCGAATAGTTTTTGAACTGTGTAATACATTCTATTGTAGATGTAAAGTTAGTTCGCTGCGATGTGAGACAAATTATCATGGGTATGATTTTAGAAAAGGTTACATAATTTTGGACTGATGACTCTCGTGTAACAAATTCGAATGGTTTTAACAATGGTACTAACTGTTTTAATATTTCTATTTCCTGTTCATTCACTAACTCAGGACCGTCTGTAGCATCGAGTAATTGTTGTGAAGCAATTTTTGACATTTCTAAAAACCTATCAACCATGTAGTATAATGAATTCCAACGTGTCTTAACTCAAGAAATTTTTTTTTGTGCATCCCTCAGATACTCCACTATTCATCTGATTTTTTCTTAATTTGTCTGATTCTATAACACTGTTCTTCACCCATTTCACAATGTCTCTTACTTTATAATATTACTAATTGTAGGCGAAGTACTATTTAACGAAGAATCCACAATCAATTTGATTGTATGGGCAAAACACCAAGAGATTTTTTTATCGTTGAAACCATATTAGCACCATTATCTGTTACTTCGCAAGTTACTTTAGACTGAGGTAGTAGTAGTACAAAAAATGGATGCGTTCAAAAACTTTTATTTATTGTATAATCAATGTTAAAATGAATTTGGTTTGGGATATACTGATATGAGTATTATAACCGATACATACTCGATACTTAATTTCAAAGTATCGAGTACTAAAAATACTTGGTATCGGTCAAAGGTATCGAGTATTTACTTTTATTTACTCGTATTCGTATCGTTTTATCCCTACTTGTCGATGTCGATAGCTAGGGCAGTGGTTGCTGGTTAGTCTGATTACGTAGTAATCTCTATATTGTTTGTGTTATTGTTGGTATTATTTGTTTTCTCCATGTTTGTGTGCCTAATTGTTATTGTTTTTGTTGGCTCGCTTTGTAGTTTTTATTTCTGGTTTATACCGCGGGCAGGGCAATGTCTAGATCACGTATTACGCGAAACAAGTGTTGTGTGGGGTGTTGTGCGTCAACTAGTGAAACCGCAAAGCTGTTTTCCTTTCCGGCAAATGACAAGTTACGCAGCTTATGGTTGTCATATTTAGCCCCTACGACTCCTGATCTACTTTTGTTATCATCGTCACAATTGAAGGAAAGGCGTGTCTGTGCCAAGCATTTTGATGAAACGCAGTTTGATTCTATGGGTGTTAGGATACGATATTCATATCCATGTCTTATTTCGGAGAAGGAAATTGCAAGTGGAATTCCCCTTACTGTTGAAGGTAAGTTGAGTGGTTTTCTTCTTTGTTGTACGTCCACTTGTACGACGAAGCTTTGTTTATGTAAATTCATAGTAAAATTAATTTTCCATTCATGAGGTAAAACTATTTAAATAGTGTTACTCACATGTAAAATTAACCCTTACAATTGAACTGCAACAAGTTTCATCAGAGCCATGTTTTAGAAACCCATTTAACATGTTTTAATCACCCTTTAATAGCATTGAAAAGTTGTATCTGGCCCATTAATGTAAAAAATGATATATATGTTATTTGCAGAGTATAGAAGTTGCAATGAACATAATTACTTTGCTCTTGATGACACAAATGATGATGCTGCAGACTGTACATATGTTACAGGTAATACATATTGCCATTTAATTTACAGTACTTTACTTTTTTTTAAATATATTTTACTGCTCCACACATAAATGAAAACAAAGAATTACAATATTATTTTAGCCTTCTATCACTAGACATATTAAGCATTAATATTGTATTAAGCACAAATTTGTATTGTCTCTGAAAGAGTGGTCTCCCCTAACACAGGTTTTATAACTTAAAAGGTGGGTCTGATGTACAATTGTTAACTTGCTTGCTAAAATTTATGATGATTTTTATATATATATTTAGGTAATTTAAAAAGTGAGCAGAATTTGATGTAAAATAATCAATAATTTTTTAATTACTTATGAAATCATCCCCTAAGAACATAATTATTCCTGCCCATCAAGCAGACAAAAAGTCCATATACAAATACCAAAACACTATCTTAACTTCTGTTTTTTTAATATTTATATTTCAGCGGGAGTTGTAATAGATATAAAGCACATTAAGGCTTTTTAAGTGATTATTGGGCGATGCAGTTGGAGACCCATGTGACTACCTTTTCCCCATTCAACTTCCAAAAGTGGATAAAGAATTACTATCTCTGAAGCTGTGGCTACACTTTTTGGGATTTATAGCCGTTAGTATACACTCATAAATAATTGATAGATGAATTTCATATATTTCTTTTTGTAGCGGTTATATCAGTCAATCGCATCAAGTTTCAAATTTCTAGATACAGTATATTTATAGATCTAAAATCTGTATACCATATTTCAATCCCGTAGGGGTGAGTTCCAAAAAACCTTTTTAATTGTTCATAAGAATCATGAAACAAACCATTTTCTACCAAGTTAAGTTTCTTTGTTCAAAAATGAGGATATTGTAAGTATGGATAGCAGTTTGGCGACCCGGTGCTGCCCCCTACACTGATTCTTGGTGATGATATTGCAGCCTATCAGTCATCGGTGAATAGATGAGGTACAAAATTAAAATTGAGATATGTGCTATTATCTACTAACTGCATTCTGAGGGCTTATTCCGTTTATCCACCCTAAAAAATCATCCCTAAGTCGGATATTCGGAAACGCATGTCCGATTATCCACCCTGAACGGGGTGGATAATCGGAATTCATAATACAATGTTTCTTCCGATTTTCTACCCTGCCTACGTCCAGTCATTCACAGAAACATTCACAAAACAAACCCGGTCCAAGAAACATCGTGAACATTAAAATACTATTTTGGTATTTTGTAACAATTTCGCAAGAGACCAAATGGGTAAACTCAAAAGTTTCTTTGGGGATGCAACTTTTAGAATATGCCCCAAACCGTTTAACCAAGTATTCAGTATACACGCTGACATGAACAGTACCATGACTTTAACAAATATAGTACCTTTGGTATTTGCAATTATGAGTGACAGAAAGAAAAGCACTTATTTAAATTTATTTAATTTAATCAAATCACAAATTCCTGAATGGAATCTCGCAACATTTACGCTTTATTACGAAAAAGCTACAATGGGGGCACTAAAAAGTATATTTCCAGACATATTGCTACATGGCTGCTACTTTCATTATGTGAAGTCCATTCAAAAACGAGCAGATAAGCTGGGTATCAATAAATACCCAAATACAAAAAGATTAGTGCTACTTTCGGCCAGGTTGCCACTATTACCTTTAAACTTGATTAATGAGGGCTGGTTATTTGTAAAATCATTATTTTTAATGACAATAAAAATAATATGACTGCATTTGTGAGATATTTTGAGAAAACATGGCTCAAAAACGAAAACTTTGTGGCTGTTTGGAACTTATTCGGGGTGTCACATAGGACTACTAATTCGTTGGAAACCTGGCATAAAACAATGACATGTGAAATTAAAGATAAACACCCACATTTGGTTAAGTTTTTGGAATCAGTGCAAAAAAACGCAGTTATTCGCTATTACGTCTACTGCAGCAAAATAATTAAAAAACGGTTGCAATCATACGTTAAAAGGGACGAGTTTATCCAGGAAATGCAACTACGTCTACTTAATAATGAAATAAGTGTTGGTCATTTTCTGGACATATTGCAAAATTTATAAATTATTTTTTATAACGTACCTAGTCTTTGCGTGCGATCAATTAAGTAATAATTTATCTGTTATTGTGTGTCAGTGGTGAAAAGACCCTAAGTTTTAATTTTGTTATTTTTTGTTACGAGTTTCTTTCTTGTTATGGTTTCATTTGTCACAACAGTCAATTTATATGGTCTTCACCCAAATCTACAGGTGCTTACCTGCAATTTAGATTTTAAGATTACTTACGTTATTCGTTTAACAATGATTATTAAATTAAAACTTTCCACCAGGATAATTTTATTCAGACTGTAAGTAGGAAAGTAGGTATGTATATCTTTGTTGAAGTTTCTTGGAACAGGTTGTGTGTGAGTATGTTTCTGTGAATGACTGTACTTGGGGTAAAAAATCGGTAGAAACATTTTATTACGAATTCCGATTATCCACCCTGAACAGGGTGGATAATCGGACATGCGTTTCCGAATATCCGACTTAGGGAGGATTTTTTAGGGTGGATAAACGGAATAAGCCATTCTGAGGCTTAAACAGGCTTTTGGACTTTTCCGCCACGACTAATTCGACCGAAAAAATATAAGAATAAGAATATTCATTTGGCGGGAAGATCAGCTGTGATTAGAGATGGGTCGAGGGCATAAAAACTTATTGGGCAGATTGGACGTATTGGGTTAAAATGGGCAAAAATGAATTTACGCCCGATAAATGCCCAATCGCTGGGCGGAAAAACAAAACTCTACTTTAAAATTAAACTACAAGTGGATCATTATTTTAATTGTGTTTAACTTATACATATACATCAGCGTCATCAGAATAAAGGAATAAGAAGAAAAAAAAAGTTACAATATGCCAAATATAGGCATATAAGTACTTTAAATTCTTACTTAGACGACATTATAGTCCAATGGGTAGAACGCCCGCCCGTAAACAGACAGTCGTGAGTTCAAATCCCGGGTCGGGGCTACACCAATTGGTCTTTTCTAATGTCATATGTGTGGTTAATTTATCATGGTTGTCAACGGTGAGGGAAAACGTCGTGAGGAAACCACATGGCCGAGTTGTACTTAGCCATATGACAGTGTATTCGTACAAAACGGCAATAGGCCTGCCCCCTATCACGTGAGTTCACTGTCTAAGCAAAACATTGGTACCTACTTTGGACCCTAAGTGGCGCTGTCACGTGATGTTCATCATTGGTAGCTCTGCCAACCGGCTCTGATAAACGGCGTGAACGTTTATGTTATGTTAAATTCTTAATCTTAACCCACTTTGAACGATTATAATAATTATTATTTATACCCTTACAATAAAAAAACACATTCAATTATATCAAGCGATAGAGTAGCTATAAGGTATTAACTTTAGTATAACGAATAATGTTATAAAGTAACTAAGCGAAAAAAAACATATATTTTATTTTTATTTTTCAAGATTATTAACATCATGTAGTAACGGTATATTCCGCTAACAGAATTTTAAAATGTGAAAATACTCACGTTCACGCTACTTTTTATACTCAAAGGGGATGAAATAATACTTAGGTATTAGGGTTTTAAACTGAAAAACAGTTCGTGTTTAATTAGTAAAGGTCAATGAGCATCAATGTATGGAAAAAAAACCACAGCGGACACGAATGATTTTGATGTCATATATTGACAGAGGACATGAACTATTCGTGGCAAAAGGCGCATATTTCCGGGTTGTAATAATTTGGCGGTAGATGGCGTTAACACCAGTAAAGGTGTAAAGAAACAGGCAAAAACCAATTTTCGCGCCAGTGATCATGATCACTTGATACTATAGCTCAGTTGGCAGAGCGACGGGAGCGTATATCCGCTGCTAGATTTTTGTTAAGTTGTGTCTTACCTTTTTAAAGGCAAATGCAAATATAACCTAAGTTAAGTAAAATTATACAATAGTAAAAAATATTTATATATTATATAATATTTCAATATTACGAATATGATATCAATTCAATTTTAATTACCTTATTTATTTTTTTAGCTGGCACCTTCTTTGTTAGTCCAGGTTAAGTAAACCTTTTTGCTGTGTCGGCTAAGTGCCGGTTTAAAATAGCGCGCCCCCATTTCTTCCCATGGGTTAACGTAAGAGGCGACTAAGGGTATCGGGGCTTTTTAAGCGACTTTTTGGCGATGCGGTTGGAGACCCATCACCAAATATATTTATATAACAATCTTTCTCTACTTAACTTCCAAGTGGCTAAAGAATTTTAAGATTCAGAAGAGCAGGCTACCCCTTTTAGGGATTTGTAGCCGTAAGTAGATGGATGTAAAACGTAAAGCAAATCGCTCGCTCTGTTTTATTTATTCAATGTCGCTCTTAGCTGTCGTTATGTGTGTGTCTTGTCATGCCATGTCATTAGACTTCTTTGAATACTCAAATGCGCTCATTTCTTGTCGGTTTTTGCTATTATTGTTTAATATTAACTGTTATATTTTAAAATTTTCTGTTCACCGTGAATGCGCTTTTTGCATTTGCAGCGTACAACATAATAAAATTTATATATTATATTCTAACAAATAAAATGAGTTGACGTGGTTGTTCATACTTTAATAGAAATTAAAAAAATGAGCCTGGTCAAAAAGATTTATAACCTCTGACATGTCAAAAAATGGCAGCTGTCAGAATTCTACGCAATTTAAAACCTAGGTACAAAATAGCGAGATTGAATCCGGCGGAATGTCAATGTCAATTTGGTCTCAACTCTATATAATTATACTCAACTTTATATTATATAAAGTGTCCAATAGGAGCGCGCGATTTGTACTTGATACGAGCCCAACGTAAATAGGGTTAGATTCTCATACGTTTATAGTGGAAAATCATCATAATCTGGACTATGACCATCCAGAATGTTTGTTTAAATTAAAAGTTTAAAACAGTATCACAATTTTTCCCTATTGTATTGTAACAAATTAATTAATTAATTATCATAAAAAGTATGATAAGATTCTTGCATTTAAAAATGTTTGCGTTTCTGTCTGCAAAACTTCATAAAACGGGTTGGATTGCACCCATTGACTTTTATGCTAATGGTCCCTTTCATGAACCCTATAAGTATTATTCATTCTTTAAATAAAATATGTCATTTTATGATGATTTTAACTAATAACATCAACCACACTCTTACAATAATGATATTTTAAAAATTAAAGTTAAATAAGATTTCTGCCCAAGTAATGGACATTTATTCGGCATTTATGGACATTTATTGGGCTTGAATCCAATCCGCCCAAAATGCCCGGGCAAAATCCCATCTCTAGTAGAGATGGGTCGAGGGCGTAAAAACATATTGGGCAGATTGGACGTATTGGGTTAAAATGGGCAAAAATGAATTTACGCCCGATAAATGCCCAATCGCTGGGCGGAAAAACTAAACTCTACTTTAAAATTAAACTACAAGTGGATCATTATTTTAAATGTGTTTAACTTATACATATGCATCAGCGTCATCAGAATAAAGAAATAAGAAGAAAAAATGAAGTTGTAATATGCCAAATTTAGGCTTATAAGTACTTTAAATTCTTATTTAGATGACATTATAGTCCAATGACACATTCAATTATATCAAGCGATAGAGTAGCTATAAGATATTAACTTTAGTATAACGAATAATGTTATAAAGCGACTAAACGAAAAAAAACATATATTTTATATTTATTTTTTATGATTATTAACATAATATAGTAAAGGTATATTCCGCTAACAGATTTTTAAAATGTGAAAATACTCAAGTTCACGCTACTTTTTATACTCAAAGGGGATGAAATAATACTAAGGTATTAGGGTTTTAAACTGAAAAACAGTTCCTGTTTAAATAGTAAAGGTCAATGAGCATCAATGTATGGAAATAAAACCACAGCGGACACGAATGATTTTGATGTTATATATTGACAGAGAACATGAACTATTCGTGGCAAAAGGCGCATATTTCCGGGTTGTAATAATTTGGCGGTAGATGGCGTTAACACCAGTAAAGGTGTAAAGAAACAGGCAAAAACCAATTTTCGCGCCAGTGATCACTTTATACTATAGCTCAGTTGGCAGAGCGACGGGGGCGTATATCCGCTGCTAGATTTTTGTTATGTTGTGTCTTAACTTTTAAAAGGCAAATGCAAATATAACCTAAGTTAAGTAAAATTATACAATAGTAAAAAATAATTTCAACATTACGACCATGATATCAATTCAATTTTAATTACCTTATTTATTTTTTTAGCTGGCACCTTCTTTGTTAGTCCAGGTTTAGTAAACCTTTTTGCTGTGTCGGCTAAGTGCCGGTTTAATATAGCGCTACCCCATTTCTTCCCATGGGTTATCGTAAGAGGCGACTAAGGGTATCGGGGCTTTTTAAGCGACTTTTGGGCGATGCGGTTGGAGACCCATCACCAAAAATATTTATATAATAATCTTTCTCTACTTAACTTCCAAGTGGCTAAAGAATTTTAAGATTCAGAAGAGCAGGCTACCCCTTTTAGGGATTTGTAGCCGTAAGTAGATGGATGTAAAACGTAAAGCAAATCACTCGCTCTTAGCTGTCGTTATGCGTGTGTCTTGTCTTGCCATGTCATTCGACTTCTTTGAATACTCAAATGCGCTCATATATTTTCGGTATTTGCTATTATTTGTTATTATTAACTGTTATATTTTTAAACTTTCTGTTCACCGTGAATGCGCTTTTTGCATTTGCAGCGTATAACATAATAAAATTTATATATTATATTCTAACAAATAAAATGAGTTGACGTGAATGTTCATACTTTAATAGAAATTAAAAAAATGTGCCTGGTCAAAAAGATTTATAACCTCTGACATGTCAAAAAATGGCAGCTGTCAGAATTCTACGGAATAGGCTATTTGACTAAGTTTTGAAAACTATCTTACTGTGTTAATTTGTTTATAAGGAGCCCTAAAAAAATATTTTTATGTCTTCATTTTAGCTATTTTATTAAAAAATCGAAAAAAGAAAATGCAATATTCAAATGTGCCGCGAAAACGCGACTTTAAGTAATATGGCGGCTGTAGCACAAATGACGTCAATTCCGCATTAAACACCAATGAGCGAAGCGATACACAGACAGTTTATGCGCGATCTACGTCATTATAGAAATAGCCAATCACGGTCGTTTTTAGTCACGTGACAGTTGCATCAAAAGTACTTATTTTAGAAGACGGATTTTAGTGAAATAATGCAATGTTTTTATCTCGCATTATTACATATTGCTCCAAAAAAAAATATTAAGACTAATGAAATAAAAGAAATATATATTTTTATTACAGTCAAATAGCCTATTTAAAATCTAGGTACAAAATAGCGAGATTGAATCCGGTGGAATGTCAATGTCAATTTGGTCTCAACTCTATATATATAAAGTGTCCAATAGGAGCGCGCGATTTGTACTTGATACGAACCCAACGTAAATAGGGTTAGATCCTCATGCGTTTATAGTGGAAAATCATCATAATCTGGACTATGACCATCCAGAATGTTTGTTTAAATTAAAAGTTTAAAACAGTATCACAATTTTTCCCCATTGTATTGTAACAAATTAATGAATTATCATAAAATGTATGATAAGATACTTGCATTTAAAAATATTTGCGTTTCTATCTGCAAAACTTCATAAAACGGGTTGGATTGCACCCATTGACTTTTATGCTAATGGTCCCTATCATGAACCCTATAAGTATTATTCATTCTTTAAATAAAATAGGTCATTTTATGATGATTTTGAATAATAACATCAACCACACTCTTACAATAATGATATTTTAAAAATTAAAATTAAATAAGATTTCTGCCCACGTAATGGACATTTATTAGGCATTTATGGACATCTATTGGGCATAAATCCAATCCGCCCAAAATGCCCGGGCAAAATCCCATCTCTAGACATGAGCGAAGTTGTTATTTTACGTTCACTGTGACTGTTGTTCCGGTTATATAAAAATAACAACGAAAAGTCACAGTGACTTTGTCACCTCGGTTACTTAATACTAATATAGTGACTGTCACCGTTGTCACTGTATAGAGATTTCAGTGACTTTGTAACGTTATTATCAAGTCACAAAAATATCTCAGGACAATAATATTTGATTCAAAATAACTTTCACACTTTTTCAGGCTTAGGACTGTCGCAATAATTTTAAGTAAGTGCTGCGTGTTTATTATGTTGAATCAACTTTTTACAATGATTTTGTTCTAAATCTATTTACAATTATTTTGGATTATAATTATGACTAAGGAACAGCAGCTGTTGTACTTTTCTGGTACCGAGCCTTGTACGTCGGTCGTTCAAAATATTTCAATTTTCTTTTCTTATTACACTGTCATAAATGTAAACACGTATCGAGATTAGGGTCTTTTGTTATTCTTAGAAACGAAACACGTGCATGTCGGCGAGTCAAAGAAGCGCTTTATCATTTCTCCTTCTTCATAGTTTTTATTACTTTACACAAGACGCACCAAATCATATTAAATTATTTTATAACTTCAAAAACATCATGATTGTCTTATAATATTTTGAAAGTAATAAGTGAAGACAATACAATTTTCAACTGATTATTTCTAACTCTTGAAATGAATTCAAATGAAAGGCATATTTTTTTTGGCAAACAGTTTATGGCTAAAAGCCATTTATGTCTAAATTAAGGCTTTAATAATCACCAGTTTAAATGCATAATTTTAGATCATAAATATTTTCTTTCAATATATATTTAGTATATAAAATAACTTCTATCATAATAATATTACAATAACGGTAACATTTACAAATTGGTAAAAATATCAAATTAGTACGTGAATTATCATAAATATTAGTATTGGCAGTATAGAATCTGCCATACTGATGTCACGCACACTCTTATTTATGGTGACCGCAGTTATTGGTTCCAAGGAACGAAACAAGTAACATAGTTATTTTGGAACGTTGTTATTTTGTAACGTAGTTATTTCAAATCGTGTCACTGTGACTTTTGTGGAAGGCAGATCACAGTGATTTTATCGACGTGACTATATTTCATACTCATGTCTAGTTTGAGTCATTCGTAAGTAAACATAGATTTTTGGTTGGCTCGAAAGATCAAGAAACCAGAACCGTAAAACCATTATTTATATAAATATTTCTATGAAAATAGCCTCGGCCGTCAGTTACCGTTACCGTTCGTTTTGTTTACGAACGAATGCGAATTGCGACTGCCGACTTGTTTGTGTTTGGTTTTTCTGTGCTATCGGCGACTTGACTATCTTCAATGATACCGACAACCCTGCTTACCATATTGGACATACTCTCGATTTCTCGGACTCCGAAGAACTTGTCTAAACGTACGACGCGTATACCCCAGACTCCGGTTATCCTCACGACTTTTATTATTCCAACGACATGGCTACTTCTGAAAGAGGTTGCTGTATTCCAGGATGTAAAAGATCTCGTAAGTGTTAAAAGTGATCATACAGTGTGAGTTTATTTTATTAAGGTTAGTATCTTATGAGATTTTTTTCAGGCAAGAATGATGGAACTATTCTGCATACCTTTCCAAACCCCAAAAAAGACATAGAAACTTTTAAAATTTGGATGCAAGCTGTTGGAACCACTTTAACCTCGTTAGAGCCTACATATATTTTAAAAAATCGCCGAATATGCCACATTCATTTTGAGCCGAAATATTTAACATGGGGAAAAAGACTGTGCCAAGGTGCAATTCCGACTTTGTTCTTGACAGGTAAACAATATTACATTTCAATTAGTTGATTTAATTGTGGTTATTGAGTTCTAACTGTATTTGTTTTTAATGTGAATTAATTCAATTCAAATTATTTGCATTCTTGTACAGGTCAGATCTTATCTAAGCATTATGTAGAAGAAACAAGACCCAGTTGGGGCACAACAACATTAAACTTACTTAATAACTGGATTCTTACTATTTACAAAGTATGAAAAAAAAGCCCCATAGGATTCGGAAGGCTATTTGTCTACCTCTGCGGATAAAATGCAAATGTTAAGAACTACAAGGGTGTTTCAATAAGTCCGTGACTTTTTGAATTTCTGACCTCTTTACTGAAACAGCAACACTGCTCCTGTGAACAGGCATCTGTCAGTTGACTCCAGTCTAAATTTTAAATTGCTGCGTCAGTTAGTTTGTGTTTGACAGCAATTTTTATCAGACTACTCACAGATTTGAGGAAAAAATGTAAAACAGTGAATTTTCTGTGCTTATTAAGCATTATTTCTTGCCAACAAAAACCATTACCGAGACTAAGGCTAAGCTTGATAAATACTATGGGGCTCTGCACCATCGATTTCAATGGTAAAAAAGTGGTTTACTAAATTTCGTTGTGGCCGTACAAGCACTGAAGATGCCGAACGTCCTGGACGCCCAGTTGAGGTCTCTACACCCGAAACAATCGAAAAAATTCACGATGTGGTGTTGGCCGACCGAAGATTGAAAGTGCGAGAGATTGTGGAAGCCGTAGGGATCTCGCATGGCTCAGTGGTTTAAATTTTGAATGATCACTTGTGCATGAGAAAGCTTTCCGCAAGATGGGTGTTGCGTTTGCTCACAGTCCACCACAAACGCAATCGTGTAACAATTTCACAGGAAGGTTTGGCGTTGTTTAATTGCAATGTGGAGGAGTATTTGCGCCCTTTTAAAACCGTAACCGTGGATGGACAATGGATCCATCACAACACATCAGAGACCAAACAACAGTCAAAACAGTGGGTTTCTAAGGGTAAATCGGCACCAAAGAAGGCCAAGGTGGGTTTGTCAGCCAATAAAGTTATGGCTACTGTGTTTTGGGATTTTTTTGTATTTGAACGGGTAATTTTCCGCAAGTCGACGTCTTTTGTGCGCCTGTTTTGCGTGATGAAGGGATGGCACTACTCTAGCCATCCCAGCTCACCAAGGAAGTTCAGGATCCCCCTAATATCCTTGAACACCTCAGGGAGCGACCTGGCGTCACCCAGGTGTGTTACCCTGTAATCCGCTACGCCTGTACACTCGAGGAGCACGTGCGCAGCTGTTTCCTCCTTCTCCATGCATGCTCTGCACAAAGGGCTATCTGTAACACCTAAAGTAAACAAGTGTTTGTTAAAAGGGCCATGCCCCGTGAGGGTGGCTGTGATCCAACTAATTTGTTTTTTGTTAAGTTTAAATAGTTTGTTAGTAAGTTTCTTGTTGAACCTGGGTAAAGCTGTTTTGGCTTGACTGCAGCCGCTTTCCGAGGACCAACATGCGTCCCACTTACCTCGTATGGCCTTACGGACTATAGTTTTTAACTGATCGTTTGGTAGAGGCAGACATGGTTCTGGGCCTGTAAACGGGGTATCTGATCCTCTTCTGGCCAATTCGTCTGCTGCATCATTGCCGCGTGATCCGCTGTGTCCTTTGATCCATTGTATGGTAGTTTCATTGGTTTGCCCTATCACCGTTAGGGCTTTGTGACATTCATATATGAGCCCTGATTTGCACTCGTAGCTCATTAGGGCTTGTAGGACTGATTTGCTGTCCGAGAGAATACGAATTGGAAGTTCTCTGATTTTCCTCGCTGTTACTGCTTGGGCGGCGAGTATGATTGCGAAGCATTCTGCCTGAAATATCGAATTCCAGGTGCCCATTGGTCTAGCTATTTTTATCTGCAAGTCTTCGGAGAATACCCCCGCTCCTGTGCCAGATTTAGTTTTAGAGCCGTCTGTAAATATCCTCACTTCCCTTTCATTGAGGCCTTTGTTCGGATTTTCTGTCAGCTGTATTTTGTACTTCTTGTCAAAGAGGTATAGTTTGGGTATCCTGTCGTTCACAGCTGATATTCTAGGTGTCTCTTTTACCATCCTGGTAAGGATTTCGGCGTGAGGGACTTTGTTGGATTTCCATAGTTTGTTTGCATTTAGTCTCACAGCTGAAGCAGTAGCTTCTTGCTTGATGAACAGGTGCAGTGGAGTTAAATTTAGCATTATTTCAAGGGCGGCGGTAGGGGCGGTTCTCATACATCCCGTAGCCGCTCTGCACACCAGTCTCTGAAAGCTTTGTAGTTTGCTTTGCACTGTACTTAGATCTGTTCGTTGCCACCAGGCAACAGCGCCGTAGCAGAGTATTGGTCGTATCACAGCTGTATACAACCATATGATTATTTTTGGGTTTAGACCCCATCGTTTTCCTATCATGCTTCTGCATTGCCAGAATGCTATGCTGGCCTTCTTGAGTTTGCTCTCAATGTGGCAGCTCCAGTTTAATTTGCTATCAAGGATTACTCCCAGGTATTTTACAGTCGGTGAGAGCGTCAGTCTCTTGTTGAAAAGCTTAGGTAAGTGGTAGTTTTCTATTTTTCGCTTATTGGTGAACATTACAAGCTCGGTTTTGTCCGGATTCACTGTCAGCCCGTGCCTTATGCACCACCTCTCTACTATTCGCAAGGCTGATTGCGTTACGTCACAGACTATACTTGCATATTTACCAGTTATCAGAATAGTAATATCATCAGCATATCCTATCGTGTAGAAATGTCTACTGTTGAGTTCTGAGATAAGGTCGTTCGCCACCAGGTTCCAGAGCAGCGGAGAGAGTACGCCACCCTGCGGACAACCTTTCACTACTTGAACCTTAGTCTGGTCTTCCGACACTATCACTCGGCTTTCAAGCATGTTTCCTATCCAGGTTGATAGCATTGGTGGGACTTGGTGCCTGTTTAAGGCTTCGTGAATGCTATCAAAATTTGTTTTATCAAAGGCTCCTTCGATGTCTAGGAAGCTTCCTAGACAGATGTTTTTATCTTTAATGGCTTCCTCTGCAACACATGTTACTGCATGTAAGGCGGATTCCGTGCCTTTACCAGCGCTGTAGGCGTGCTGGTTGGGATGGAGCGGTATCGTTTTGAGAGCGTTATCTCGTAGTTCTCTATCACACAACCTTTCGAGTGTTTTCAGTAAAAAGGATGAGAGGATTACTGAAGGACTTTGGGTTAGTATAATCAGTTTTTCCGTATAGTAGTATAGTAGTAGTATAGTATAATGTGTTTTGGGATGCACGCGGGATAATCCACATTGACTACCTACAAAAAGGAAGAACAATCAATGGGGAATATTATGCCAACTTATTGGACCGATTCAATGACGATTTGAAAAAAAACCGACCTCATTTGGCCAAGAAAAAAGTTCTTTTCCACCAAGACAATGCAACCACACATGTGCATTTGCTATGGCGAAAATCCATGAATTGGGCTATGAATTGCTCCCCGCCCTATTCTCCAGATTTGGCTCCGAGCGACTACTACTTGTTCCCAAACCTGAAGAAATGGCTAGGTGGAAAAAGATTTGACTCCAATGATGACGTCATCTCGCAAACAAAGGCCTATTCTAAGGACCTCGACTAATCATTATTTTTGGAAGGGATAAAAAATTGGAGAAGCGTTGGCCAAAGTGTATAGAGCTCGAGGGATATTTTTTTTTTTATCAAAAAATCTGTGTTTTATTCCGAAAGTCACGGACTTATTGACCCGACCTCGTATCATATTAGTAGATTTGTAAAAAATCAGAGGTTCCCTACCACCTAACACTACTTAAAAAGTGTAAAAGAAACAAAGGAAAGAACAATGTCGCACTAGAAGTTATTGATTATATAGCTCAATTGGTTGTGTGACGGGGGTATATTTATATATACCCTTTATTCCTTTGTTTATAAGAAAAAAAAGGCAATTTCAGATAATATGTGGAACCTTTCAGAAGTTTTACAACTTCAGATGAAACGCTCATGGCTGAGTTAATAAGTGTAAGTAAGTCAGTGTGGTGCAACACAGTTAATAATTTTTCACATTTTAATTATGTATCAGCAAGTAATGTGAAAATTCCTTTCATTTCTACTCTCACATTTCAAGGTATTGTTTTCAAAATTATAACTATTGAGCCTGTGATCTATACTCAAATCAGCTGCTTATGGTACAATTTAATTGTCCACTGATTAAATATAAAGCACAAAATAATGATAATAGATTAAAATGTTTGTAAAAGCTTAAATAAACATTAAAAAATACCTTTGTTTTATTTTCGTTACCTAATACTAAAAAATTCGGTGCATTGTTTGTTTTATTTATAAGAACCACAAACACAATGTCAGTCAGTTTAATGTATGGACTTACTAAATTACACAGGATTGAGTGCTGTGACAGAAAATGACCAAAAAATTGCCACTTTGTATGATCCTGGGAATTTGCCAGTTACTGGCAAACCTCTTGAGCCTCATTCACATGCCATGTATCTTATAATCATGCCCTTTTAGACTTTAAACGCTTGTATTTTTGAACACATTCTGTCTTTGATCTAAATGAGGTGGTCCCGTCCCATCCACATTACAAAATGATGATCTGTTGACGTTGTAAAGTACTTTTAGAGTTCCTCTTGAGTTTGAAAAAAATACATTTGTACATGCTATATGGCTATCAATCCCAACAAAGATTAGATCAAGCTTTGGAACTAAAAATAACTCAGTCACTTATGGAAGTTGAGTAGGGAAAAGATTGTAATATAGAGGATGAATGGCGATGGGTAGGGCTGCTATCACCTAAACCTTCAATGTCGTACAAATTTATGTATGTATGAAAATTATATACTTGTGTAAGAAATATTATATATTAAAGTGTAAGTAAAATCATTCAAATATCTCTTAACGTTTGTTTCAGATAATGCATCTGAATCAAATGAAAACGCAGCTTTACCAGAAATGTCCACCTGTATTTTAATAAATCCTCAACCAGATGTAAGTATTATTTGTTTAAGTGGATATTTACATGATATAGTACAAATAGGCGTATGGAGCAAGTGTAGCAAACTTTCATCGAGACTATCGATTTCTAATGGGGAAAGAGGAACTCTTACTGGGGAATAAGGAACTCTTATAAATATATGAACTCTAATTAGGAAAAAGGCTCTCTTACTGAGGGTCTCGACTGAAAGGGTCGCACTATAAATAAAGAATAAAATCTTGGTGTCATCAGGGCTCTGTGCAGGATGTTCCCGTGCAAACACCAAAATCATTCTCTACTTGACTCACAAAATCCGGTTGTAATTTCAGGAGCAAATGCCTGAAACGCCAATACTACCTAGACAAGAAGCCAAGGAGGAAATACAGTTTAAACAAGAACCAGCAAACCAAATATCGCCCAGCAAAATTTTGCGAGTGACCAGAATACTCACGAAACCAGACCATACTCATAGTAAAACGATGTTGCCAAGAAAAGTTCTGAACGAAATACATAATTGTGGTAAGTTATACTTTATTTTAAATCTTTTTGTTCATGAAAACCTCATGTGGGGATTATTACTAATAAAGAATAAATAAAGGAAAGAACAATTTCGACACAGGCGGGAATCGAACCCGCGACCTCTGGTATACGCCCCGACGCACGGACGGGTATAATATTTAATAAACCGGCCGTAAGTAAATTTCACAGAATTCAGAATACAGGTAAACCTTGTTACGCATTGACAATAGGACACCCTAACTCATTTAGAACCGGTTTAGCAATGACGCTGACGCGCTCTCTGAACCGTCCAGGTCAGTCGGAACTCATCTGTATTACTAGTAACACGTTTGTTTTTCGACACTCCCTTTCTTTTATCACTTTTCTGTGCAGTTTCAAGCTGTTGTGTTTAGTGCCAACCCAAATTTCTTTGATGGAATCTGCAGACATGGGTATGTACTTGGTTTTTAATGCATTACTTGACTATTAGAATTACTTTTTCATTCATGAAATGTTATACACAGGCATGACCATTTTTAGTCAAAATATTCTCGATAACATTAGTTTGCCGAGTGAATTTGAGTATCAGTTAAATCGAGTTAAGCTGTATTTCTTATCAATACATAGTATAAAACAAAGTCGCTTTCGCTGTATGTCCGTATGTATGCTTAGATCTTTAAAACTACGCAACGGATTTTGATGCGGTTTTTTTTAATAGATAGAGTGATTCTTAAGGAAGGTTTGTGTGTATAATAAATGCATAATATAGTAAAGAAACACTGATAAATTTAAAGACTTCTAATGTAATGTCGTAAATAAGGACGTTTTTTTGCGCTTATATTGCAAACGCTGGCTGAACCCTACGAGATAGACCAAAAAAATTTACTACAGTATTGTTCACCTTAAAAAGTTCAACAAAAAAGTCAGCGATGGTATATGTCTATCTCTTAGGGATAACCCAGCATAACCATTTTTATTCTTTACTAAAAAATGGTTATTTACGAAGTGATTTTAAACAATACAGCATTAATCCTTATCCAATTAAGTACCTTAAATAAATTGTGCATTTATTATAGATCAATATGCTTTTTACAGCATGTAATTTTAGTGAATATTACCGAAGATATTACAAATTTAAAATTCAGGGTCGTAGTTGTTTGCGCCGGGCGGCGCGTGCCTATAAATAGCGCGTCACTTTATGATTTGCAGCGATCGCACGCGTTTATCGGAGCTCTCTAGCGAGGAAAATATCAAGAATTAATTAAACTGAATAGAATAAGTATCTTTTGTTGTTGATTATCTTTTAATTTTTATTATTATTATTATATTAGTAGTATTGTAAGTACATTAGGTTAAAACCATATTTCTTCCATTAAGACTTTGATTTGAATTTAGAGTTAAGACAATTTAGTATTAGGGCGAGCATTTTCAATTATTGAAAATTATAGTTAAGTTCATAGAAGAACTGAATAGAATAGGTATATTTTGTTGTTGATAATCTTTTGTTTTTAGTCGAACGAATAGTAAGTAAATATTTTTTACTCCAGCACTAACCAAAAGGACATTCTGTAGTAGGTATATTTTGCATTGCACCCGTGCGAAGCCGGGGCGGGTCGCTAGTCTATTAATATTCTGTGAACCTTTGACTTGTAATACCAAGAGAAAAACCTTCCGCCACTTTCCGCCCCCGTATTTTGTGGGCATTCAAACATAAGAGGTTATAGAGAAAATCATCGCAAGTATTTTAAGTTTTGTAATAAAAACAATCGTTATCTATTATAATTGAAACAACTTTTGATTTTCGGATATTTTAATCGCGTATTATTACATTATTTTTAAAGCCCGACGTTTCGAAAACTTTTCAGTTATCATGGTCACGGGAAGACTGAGGTGTTATTTGTCATTATACAGTACTATAAAATTATTAATACTAACTACCTTCACAAAATTTTAAGTTACATTTGTAATATTATTTAATATTAAAATAATTAATATTAAAATATCCGAAAATCAAAAGTTGTTTCAATTATAATGTGCAATCGTGAAAATCTTAGAAAATACTAAATCGTTATCTATTGTCGGCAGATCCCAGTATTAAATCTTCGATGGATATTGCGAGAGAGGATATGTTCAACATAATAAAGCAGTGTAACATGAAAAATATCGATAAAAATTGGACTTTCTTGAGGGAAAACTAGCAGAAATGACCAAATGCCCATCTAGTCGAATCAACTTACTCCGTGATGGTTTAAAATCTTTTAGACATCATTACAAGTGTAAATGGACCAGAAACGACTTCCAGGATCACGGGTTTGAACATAAATTTCCTGAAAAATCTAAAAGTGATTTTAGAAGTTATGGCAAGTGGTTTCCGCATCGACATAGAAAGGTTCTCAGAATATCTTCGAACAACTGCAGAACAATATGTTCATTTGTATAAATGGCACCCAATGACCCCCACGCTTCATAAAATTTTATGTCATGGGGCTTTGGTGATGGAAAATGCTCTCCTTCCGATAGGCCAGCTGTCAGAGGAGGCTGCCGAATCACGTGATAAACATTTTCGTCTTTATAGACAAAACTTTGCAAGGAAATTTTCAAGAAAGGATTGCTTTCAAGATGTTTTGAATCGTCTCCTTCTGACTTCGGATGTCTTCTTGAGCTGTAGTAGCAGAGTAATGACAAAGAAGAGCAAGAAACCGTTCTCATCAGAAGCATTAGGATTTTTAAAAGTAGAAGAGCACGAGTGTAGACGAACATGAAAACGACGAAAGTGATGATGCTGATGATTATTAGTCATTCATTCATGTCCTCGCGTCTGTAATGAAGTGATCCGTAATGGAGCATGTACCTACTCGTAATAAAGTGACAAGAATGATCATACGTAATACTCGTAGATACTTAAATAAGTTTATTTATTTAATTACTTTTGTGAACAATTTTTAAACTTTTTACTCAAAAAAATTGTCTGATAATATGTTTAAAATGTTTAAAATATTTGTAGTTTCTGTACAGATATAAGATAAATCAATAAATTATGAATTATAAGTTCACTTATGCTTTTCATTTTCATGCCAAGCCACATTAGGTATTTTGATGCCATTTTTTTTATTTTAGATTATGAAATGATGCTATAAAGTCGTAAAAAGAGTGAGGAAATATTAATAAAAAGCTTGAAAACTATTTTGTTACTTAACTATTCCAAATTAACACCTATTTAGTTTTGGCCAGTTTTTAAAGCATTATACCCGTACGTGCGACGCTCTGCCAATTGAGCCACCGTGTCAATGGCTGCCAGCTTGAAATTCTTCTATCCTTTATTTCTTTTACACGTTTAAGTAGTGTTTGCGTTTCAATTGGCAGAGCGTCGGGGCGTATACCTGAGGTCGCGGGTTCGATTCCTGCCTGTGTCGAAATTTTTCTTTCCTTTATTTATTCTTTATTTATAATTATAAGTTATACTTTAACCTAAATGTAAGGCTATTTTTAGGTAATAAAGATAATTTTTACATATGCTATATCATGTAATATTTTAGGGAGATAATAATAATAATATTGATGAAGCCGAGTTATTCCAATAATCTCATTAAAAAATAAATTAAATTAGATGCATTTTTGGAAAAGTATGGCCGATTAAAGTCAAAGTCAAAAAGGTTATTTTTTAAAATTAAGTTAAATACTTACATTTTTTGAACGTCAACATTTTTAATTTATCATTAATTGTTGCACTGGTAGGTGTTCGTAAAGAGAAGAAGCAACAAAGAAACTCTTTACATTCAAATTTTTTCATTTTTTCAAAATATGCCTTGTAGTACATATAGGCATATTTTGCGTTTAACATATTTTTACTTTAGAAAAGATTTTCTTTGCGACCAACCGAAACGCTACTTTGACATAATTAGACTAAATTGTCCATCACAAAAAACCAATCACATATCGTGAGAACAAAAATCCTCACCAGACAATTATTCCTGAGAATAACGAGGGGAGATTTATAGCTTTACGGACACTTGTTCCTTGTCGTTTAAAAAATCTTGAACACTGTAGTAAGATTTCTTTAAAAGCATTGCTTTAATTGCCTTTTTAAAAGATGCCACTTGCAATTCCAATATGTCAGAAGGAAGTTTGTTGAACATTTGAACATTAGTGTTATTCCTGAAAAGAGTGGTGTGAAATATGATATTGTAAGATAGATAGAAAAAGGAATGTTGAGATGGTTTGGGGACATAGAGAGGATGAATGACAGAAAATTGTTAAAAGGTATGTATAGAGCTAGTGTGGATGGTAATGTTAGTAGAGGACGACCACGGAGAACACACTTGGACCAAATTGAGAGTGTGCTCAAAAAGGCTGACGTCCGAAGTATGAAGAATAAAAGAGCATGTAGAAAAGATTGATGGATGTAAACGAAGCTAGAGAGGTTTGTCAGGATTGTACGAAGTGTTGATCGATAGTCTCTGCCTACCCCAATGGGAAATAATGGCGTGAGTATATGTATGTATTTTGGAGGGATGGTCTCGTAAAGGAGTTACTTACTTTATTAAGTCTCCACTTTGGTACGTTAAGTTTGTCCTTATTTCAAGTGTAAACAGTATGCCTATCACTAACTTTACTTAAATGGCCTATATGCTTTTTGGCATACATTAAAGTCTCAAATATGTATTGACAAGGGACAGTTAAAATGCCAATATCTTTAGATTTTTCGCGAAACAAATACCTCGACCTTAACATGTAGATAGATCGGATAGCTCGCTTTTGTAAGGCAAAAACTTAATGAACATCAGCCGCTTTACCCCATAAGAAAATACGGTAAGACATAATGCTATGAAAATAACTGAAATAAACAATGAGAGCTGTTTCTATGTCTGTTATAGCTGTATTAGAAAGTGTTTGTATATGGGGTCCCCATTTATTTATTTATTTTATTTTTTACACATATTTAAAAATACTTTTTATACTACGAACCCATTGCAACTTGTAATCGATTGTTATCCCTAGGAATTTTGTCTCTTTTACTAATTCGGTATGCAAAGTTTTACAAAAGTGGTGCTGATTACGAAACCATTTCGAGATATTATGTTTTTAAAACATATTTTCTTGAAATTAAATCAAACAAAGTCAAGATGACCGTTATTTTAGCAAAAAATTGTAACAGTATTTGACCTTCAGCGTTATGTCAAAGACATTCGTTCTTGCAGTTTATTAATAAAACATTGAAAATCATAGGTTTGTTTAGTATAATATCGTAATAATTTCATTTGGGATCACAAATTCGTAAAATATTTTGCAATTAGCAACATTTTTACTAAACATTTCGCTTTATTTGCATGTCGCTACGTGATATTTTCAATCGATGACGTCATTAAGTACAAAAGTTTAACAATCTTTAAAAAATCATAACTTTGCAATTACCCATTTTAAATGAAAAATATTCAAATTAGTTTTTTATTTTCGTGTTTGCTATCGAATAAAAATATTTAATAAATACCAAAAAAAAACTTTGCATACCGAATTCTACTTTTTTATTGTCAATAACAATATTTGCATCAACTTACCTAACATTCGGTAAAGTAAATTTAATACATTTAGTTTTTTTGGCATTCAGAACCAGGTTATTTACAGTAAACCAATGCAATACCAGTGAGGTATCTTTATTTACATCGTCAAGAGATGTAGAAGATCTCGCTGCATTAAATATTAAAGAAGTGTCATATGCAATCATAACTATCACAGAATACTGTTGTACCATAAATGGTAAATCATTAATGTAAATCAGAAACAGTTATTGGCCAAGTATAGAACCTTGAAGAACGTCCGTCTCTATTTCTGATCCTTCCGACGTAGTTCCAATAATATCAACCTTTAAAGTTCTATTATTAAGATATGATGCCATCAATTTCAGTGCTTGCTTGTCAAGACCGCAATATTTAAGTTTAATCAACGTTATATCCTTTTTTACACAATCAAAAGCTTTTGTGAGGTCACAAAATAAACCTAACGCATCCTGGGAGTTTTCCCATGAATTAAAAATATGTTTCATTAGTGACATTCCTGCATCTACAGTAGACTTACCTTTAGTAAAGCCATATTGTTCGTCATGGAATATATCATGTTTGTTGAAATATAAAAGCATTTGGTTGGACACGATTTTCTCAAAATCTTTACTGACATCTGGTAAAATAGAAATAGGCCAATAATTGGTAAAGTCCTGACTATCTCCTGATTTGTGTAGTGGGATGAGCCTACTTAACTTCATACAGTCTGGAAATTCTCGTATATCTATATTGAATGGGGACCGATTATATTTATTATTCTGTTTATGACGAAAACTGACATTCCCGTTATGTATTCGTTCTTTAGAAGGTTAATGGTTTTAAAATTTTTAATTATATTTACTCTCAACATACTTAAAAGAAAACTTGCTGTGGTTTTGGTAACATTTTGTTCCAACGACTCAAGAGCTTTTTGTGGACATGAATATAATTTCTCGGTTGTCTGAGTGGGGATATTTATAAAATGATTTTCACAAATGTTAGCAATTTGTGATCTTGACTGTTTCAGTTCATTATCTAGTAATAAATTGAGATCATGTGGGGATTTTAGTTTTCAAGTTTCACTGTTGATTATTTTCCAGACAGTCTTACTCTTGTTAGAAGAATTCTTAATTTTATGTTTTACACATCTAGATTTATTAGCGTCACCACAAACTTTTTTGAAAATTTTAGAATATTTTCTGACATAATTAATAAAATCGTGGTTGTTATAGGACTTTTCTATATAATGTTATATAGCTGATCTCTACTTATTCTAATCCCAGCCGTGGTCCATTCAGCAAAAGAGCATTTTGTATTACATGGTATTATCTTAGTTTTAAAGATTAGGATGAATTCTGTTTTAGCTCATTGATGAATGAAAGACATTTCTCTAATGTAATATTATTTTCAAATAAGCTAAGTTTTTTTTTCAGTTAGCTGTCTACATGCAATTATTTTTTTCTTTTCAATGGTAAATTCTAAATTTATAAATTGACCCTTGTGGTCTGAGGTAATGCAATCAAAAAGGAAGTGACCAGAGTAGTCACAATTGCAATAAATATTATCTAAACATGTTTCAGAGGTCGAGGTAATTCGGGTTGGCTCATTAAATACATTTAGAAGATTAAATGATTGAAAGAATGTTAATATTCTCTCCTTTACTAGACCCTCACCCAAAAAGTCAACATTGAAATCCCCACAAACTACAACCTCTCTGGAGCTGCGGAAAGCCATCCCCAAAGCATCTTCCATTGCTGCTTCAAAGATGTCATGGCTACCTTTGGGTGGGCAATATACACACAAAACTATATACTTACTTAATTCAATGCATGAGATTTCTAAATGTTGTTCAACAGAAAGTGTACAGATGTCTTTTCTTTATTTAAATTGAATGTCTACATATAATAGTATCATACTACCCCCCCACACACATTATGGACTCTTTGTTAAAACTGCCCACCATGTAATTCCTTAAACTAAAGTTCATTTGTTCTGCTTTTAACCAGTGTTCTGTTAAACAAAGTATTTTAGCATTGTACTTATTAATGAATAACTCTAATCCTAATAATTTGCAGGAAAGGCTCTGTATGTTCTGATGAACTAGTGAAATGTATCTTGAAAATGTTATGTTATTCAAATTAATAACATAATTGTTTATAATATTACTAGCTAGTAACATAGCTAGACGTTTTATAGAATATTCAGGTACTTTTAGTCGTTAATGGTTTCTTAATATAATTATATTAAGAAACCATTATAATTATAATTAATTATAATTATTTATATTAAAGTTAACATTTGTTTGCCTATATCCCAAAGTCAAATTATATAGTAACATATTTACTTATTATTCACACAGAATTGATTAAAATTTACTTCATGTCCAACAATCAATTTCATTGTACAAACTGGCCATTGTACAGTCAATTATAGAAAAACAAGTCTACATACCTCAATAAACCTGGCAAGATGTTCAATATTCTGTTAGTGATGCTTCGAATTATTGAATCGAGCATTCTGTATTATAAAGCTTAGATAATTATAAAGGCTGATGTTATTGTCCTAAATTGACAAATTGCAGCATCTTTGCCGCTCACGACTGTCTCGATCTTTTACTCCCTAACCCTGAGTCATAAGCATAAGGCTAGTTATGTTGTCAAAATTCTTGAATATATTATATTTAAACAACATAAGACATAAAAGACTGGCGATTCATCGCCTAAGGACTGGAGCCGTACAATTTCAATCGGATTCTATTTTTTTTATAATACCTTAAGGGATGTTATATTATCATTTATTTATACATTTAAAAAAATACTTGTAGCATACTAAACGCTTTACTAGAATTCGAACGCCATCTTTCTAATAAAATAATGACTTCTTTAAGTCATTCAAGCGCAACAGTCTTATAGTTTCACCGGCAGAGTCCTTTTATTTAAAACTAACAGCTTAAGTCTTACTATGAAAGCAAAGTGAGCCAAATAGGAGCTTCGAGACTTATTTAAACGACCTAAAGAACTGAGTCACTCATAGTTAAATTAGCGACACAATGGACGATCGTATTAATCCTTATTTAAGTATCAAGTTCGCCATTTATTTTAAACAAAATTTGTTACTCAATTTAAAGACTATTATTTTGGGGCTAAATATCCTATCCTATTAATATTATAAATGTGAAAGTTTAGATGTTTAGATATTGTGTTTGAGGGAAAAAGGCTTCTCAAGTACATAATGAAATTTGGCAGAATGCTGAACCTAAATTATAAAATAGGATACTTTTTATCCCGAAAAAAATTGACCAATAAAATATTCACGCCTGATTGAACTTAGAGTACCGGAAAAAGACGCCTTATGCTTTGTCAAAAGCAAATTCGCCAGTACGAAGTCTGTCGGGTTAGCTAGTACGTTTATATATATAACGTTTGTAATATTACGTTTGTATATCCAGCGCTGATTCCCGATGAGCGATACGTCCCGCGCGCTCAGCAATCGTTGCCAAACACGTTGCGTCTTCGTCGCGGATTGGTGGCGCCGCGGCGACGGTTGCGTCCGAGAGTTTGTTTCGGACCCGTTGCAGGTAATATCTTGTTACTAATATTTAGCTAACGCATACTGAATGCACAATATTTTCAATTCCTTCCTTCTCTCTATCTATCTCTCTCTGCAACAAGTACGAAGTTAAAAATAAGATCACAAACTATTTAATTACACTTAATTACCAGGAGACTGAGCAAATTATTACAAGATGAGTTAATTTTAATTTTAATTTTATAATCAATCATAATACATTATTTTTATTTAAAACCCATTACACACACACACACACACACGCACGCACGCACACACGCGCACACACACACACAAACACCACACACATACTTTTTCAACTGTAAATAGTTAGGTTAGTTTTAATGCCTTCAATATGTATTCATTAATATATGTAAAGACTTACTCTACTCAAAACTGTCTCCCATAGTACAGTTAAATCTAGTTTGGGAGACACGACAAAAATGATTGTAAAAAGTCGCCAAATTCCAAATATGAATTGTGTTATATGTAATTTATATATATTTCAAATGTATTAACTAAAGGCAAATAAATATAAATAATATATCTTTAAGATAGAATGATAACTGCGTAATATCTACATGGTATATACCCAAACTGTTGTTTTATAATTATACATAAAATATATTTATTGGAATAAATCATTAGTTTAATGTTTTTTGACATGAATTCCTCATGTGGGGATTATTACTCATAAATAAAAGATGTTATTAAAGGAAAGAAAAATTTCGACACTGGCGGGGTTCGAAATTTTTTTTTTTTTACGGGGGCGTATACCCGAAGGTCGCGGGTTCGAACCCCGCCAGTGTCGAAATTTTTCTTTCCTTTAATAACATCTTTTATTTATGAATAAATCATTAGTGTTGAATATAATAGTCGAGATATGAACTGAGTCTTTAGTACATATAATTTTAATAGCTAAAAATATGTGTGGTTACAATAACTGGAATTACCAGAGCTGAACTTAAATGTTATAAATGAACTTATTTTTAGGGATTTCAACCGTTATTTCAAAGCGCCGAGCTACTGAGTTAGTAGCAGATGCAGCTAAGTCGAAAAATCCTGTATATTTGTTGCAAAATGAAGACATGTCCATCACACATATTGACGTCACAGATGAAGGTAAATATATATGTTATGTATTTAACTGTTCGTGTTCTGAAAAATACTTTATTGAAAGAATAAAATAAAGCATTTTATAAATTTTATTTTTGCTTATATGTAAAGGTTCTATTTATTTTTATGATGAACAAAAACATGTCTTTTTTAACTTCTAAGTATCCGTGGAAATATTTAAAAATTACTATTGAAATTTCAGACAAGTCCAACTGGTTCAACCTTCTGACTCTAGGTGACAAAGACACAGCTAATGTATGGCTCCATCAAGAAAATAACATGTTGTATGGATTCACAACAGATTCTATACCAGCTGGCACCACACTAAAACTTGGATATAGTCAAGGTTATGCCAAAGTACATGGAATGCCTCCTGGTTTACCCATTTTAGATTTAGACGAAGGTAAACTTATTTACTTAAATTTATGACTTTAACTTCCATTGGCGTCGGTACAGACTATCGATCACGAGAATCTTGTCTGTCTGTCTCTTGGTAGAATATAGTATTACAACAACTATATAACTCCTTCACAATTTATTGCCTCCTACCATCTATGTAAACGAAATAAATGTTTCCTACTCTTTTAATTATATCGAATTATCTTATCCACATTATAAGTGTAAGACACACATCCATAAGTTTATTTTTAATGTTTAGTCCCTGAAATCACAAATATTTCATTATATATAATTTACTAGTCGTCCCGCGCAGTAGTAGTAATCTCGTGAGGTTCAGCCTGCGTGCGTTTGCAATGCAAGCGGAAAAAAATATATTATTTACAATATCACAACCACCTTAACCACTATTCAATGAATGCTATTATATACATATAAACATTCCTCATCAATCACTATATTACAAAAATCACATCAATATCCGTTGCGTAATTAAACATAAACATAACCTGACATAAACGTTCACGCCGTTTATTACCGAAGGGGTTGGCAGAGGTACCAATACTTAAGAACTAGGTGACAGCGCCACCTAGTGTCCAAAGTAGGAACTTACGTTTTGCTTAGACAGTCACATAGCTAAGAACTACTAGTCCATGTGGGTTTCCTCACGATGTTTTCCCTCACCGTTAACAACCATGATAAATTAACCAAGCATATGACTTTAGAAAAGCCAAATTGGTGTAGGCCCCGACTCGTGATTTGAACTCTCGCCTGTCTGTTTACAGGCGGGTGTTCTACCCATTGGACTATCATGTCGTAGTTAAAGATTTCAGCATACATAGACAGAGAAAGCTACTTTGTTTTATACTATTTATTGATGATATAAATGATTGTTTCAGAGCTCAGTAAACCCGCGTCAACTCATTGGTGTGAGCAGTGCTACTCGTCGTTTAAATCATTGGCTCAGCTGGAAGCACACAATAAGGCATTTCACCAGGTATTTTGCTGTTTTTATTATTTTCAAACTCACTATAATCCCTTAAGGGGTAACCAGAATTTCAGAATATGAAATTGGGAATTTCAATCAAGAAATTGATGAACAATAATGGATTGTTGGTGATTGGACCCCAGCCACATCGCCCAACAATAATTTAAAAAGCTCTAAAACCCCAAGTCGCCTCTTTCGACAACCCTTGGCAGTAATTGGTTTGTGCTATTGTAGGTCGACACTACAATAATTATGTGGTTTTGGATATTGCTTGTTACAATGTCGACTCGCCTAAAGCACATAACCATAATTTATTTATACAAAATTTAGCTGTGTAGCGCCGGCTTAGAACAGCGGTACCCCATTTCTACCGGCGGGTGTACGTAAGAGACGACTAACGGTATTGGGGCTTTTAAGGGAACATTGGGCGATGCGGTTGGAGACCCATCAACAACAACCTTATTATACCATCTTTTCCCCACTCAACTTTCCAAAAGCGGCTGAAGAATTTCTAATTCCTTAGCTCTGGCTACCCCTTCCAGGCAGTTATAGCCGTGAGTATAGTATGTATGTTATTTATACAAAGTCTATCCTCTTTTCGGTCCAATTGCTATATTTGTATCAATGTCTGTATGAATTGTTTTGCAGGAATCGGTGAGCGAAAATAAAGGACGATATCGTTGTAAGAATTGCACGAAAAGGTTTGCTACCTTGTTTTGGTGAGTATTTTTATATAATGGATGACAGTAAATTATTTAAGGTTTTATTTATATTAATAGCAATGAGCTCAAAGAAGCACTAACATATTACTATTTTTTCAGCCTAAAACGACATAAAACTCTGCACTGTAGACATAAAAGGTTTGTATATAACCCTGGAAGGTAATTTTTTATTAAAAGATATGTCCTTAATCAATTATTTGTCTTTTCAAAATATATCTTATTCTTTCCTCGTTAAGTTGGTTCGGTAGAGCCAAAGGGAGTTTTTGGAATATCACTTTTTTTATCAATTGCTTTGCATAATGTTACCTTCTTTTTACTGACGTTGCAAATAGCATCGCATTATATCCCGCCGTGGATGGCTATCGGTTGACGTAAGAATGAATATACTATATATATATATATATATATATATATATATATATATATATATATATATATATATATATACACACATATTGACTAATAACTAATATTACTATTATTACAAAAACTCGCTCATACTTAACTCATGCCTTATCTTATGTTTAATTTTAGAGCGAAAACACCAGAGATAATAAGTACAACCCAAATCCAATTGAACTCGACCGAAGAAAATACAAGTAGAATACCTTCAGACGAGAGTTTGCAAAACTACACGAATATTCTAGATATTTCCACTAACCTTTTCGATACCGACCGAATTTCGGCACTCGATATATCTGGCGGGAAATCGGAAAATGAGTATAATTTGTATGAGTCGAAGGACGATAATCGCTTGCCTGGTGTTTTTGATTTTGTGCCTACGGAGTTGACTGGGCTGGATTTTTCGGAGAAAACGAAGAAAAGTAAAGAGGTATTTTTTTTAAATTTGCCTTATAAGTAACATTGTGGGAGTACTGTTAGAGCGCACACTACTATGGACTCCCTCGCACATAGCAGTGTCACACTCATATTTCTACATCGCGGTTTCGAAATGTATCTCGCTTAGATAAAAAAAATAAGTTTGTATACAGCAGGGTGTACTGGCCCGTATATCTTTAGAACTGTGGGAACAGCAAAGATATACTACATTTGTACTCTAACGTTCCTCCCACAACATTACAAACGCGATTTGATTTAAGAAAACCATCGTAAAACCTTTTATCAATAATTTCCGTTCCGAATACAAGATGAAGTTTAATAAATACATTTGATTTATTAAATTGAGTAATTTATGGTTTATTGTTATCATTCCAGAAAATCCCAAGTTTGAAACCTGTTCCGTTCACGTGCCCATATTGCAAACTGACTTTGCCGAGAAATAAATTAAAGCAGCATTCAAGGTAAGTAAAATGAAAACACTTAAAATACTACATGACTATTTAGAATTTAATGCAAAATGATTATTAGTAATATAAAGTTGCTAAGTTGCTAGCCAACCCAACCCAAGTTCTTAGGTGGCGGGTACGAAACATGCGACGGCCGGAGCGACAGTGGGGCGGGGCGCAAAGATAGTGGTGTCTTGTGTCTAATAAATAAAAAACAAATAAAGGAAAGAAAAATTTCGACACAGGCGGGAATCGAACCCGCGACCTCGGGTATACGCCCCTGTCGCTCTGCCAATTGAGCTACCGTGTCAATGGCTGCCAGTGCGAAATTCAGAAGGTAGACAAGTGGCCTTCCGAATTTGTAAAAAAATCGAAGGTAGGGAACGCAAACACTACTTAAAAGTGTAAAAGAAACAAAAGACAGAAGAATTTCGCACTGGCAGCCATTGACACGGTAGCTCAATTGGCAGAGCGACGGGGGCGTATACCCGAGGTCGCTGGTTCGATTCCCGCCTGTGTCTAAATTTTTCTTTCCTTTTATTTATTCTTTATTTATTAGTAATTATCCCCACATGAGGTTTTCATGAACAAAAAACAATCAAATTGTGTCTTGTGTCTGTTCGAAAAATTTCCGCGCTCTACGTGAGCGTGTTGTGTTAAACATGAATTCACGTCGAAAAGAACTATTGGAGCCCAATCTCCTAATGAGAACATTTTTATTACCTAGAGATGATGTTCATACAATAATTCAACGACGACCCAGTTTGGGAGAATTTTCTACACTTTATTACGAGCTACGTTGTCATTCAATAAACTTCTACAACTACACAAGAATGAGTATAGAGACATTTAATTATGTTTTACAGAAAGTAATCTGGAATATAACATTTGCGTTTTATTTCTTCCCAACACATTATTATAACCGTTCTGTTTTATGGTGTACGTTTCTACTGTCCCATATAGCCGGTTTTGATAAAATAATATATATTAACTCTTCATTGTCAATTTCCATATTATCACTGCGATAAAAATGCAACACTAATGTACGGGCGCGAGCGGCGAAACCAATACTAGTTAATAAATAAAGAATAAATAAAGGAAAGAAAACATTCGACACAGGCGGGAATCGAACCCGCCAATTGAGCTATCGTGTCAATTGACACGGTACATGTCAATATATTTATTATTTATTTATTAGTAATAATCCCCACATGAGGTTTTCATGAACAAAAACATTCAAACCAATACTAGTTGTTCTGGTCGCAGTTACACACGCTATGTTTTTAATGCATTTGATTTAATCGCCGTCGCGACGTCGCTCAGCCCGTCGAAAATTACGTACCCGCCACCTTAATTGATTATGGGTTGTCTTGTGACTTTAGTTCTTTGGGCAGGACTCAGGCCTTTTTACAAAACGCTGTACTTTCTAATGGATCAGTTTTATTTTTTATTTATAAGAGTCGATTCTTCCAAGCTCAAGGTCTAGAGAATATACTCAACACTCGACTTTATTACTACTGTATGTGAAGCCTCTCATGACAATTATGGTAAAGATAAACCAACACTACACTATCTAATATAATAACATACCTAATCCCTAAAAGGGGTAACCAGACCTTCAGAATAATATTCTTCAGCCACTTTTGGAAGTTGAATGAAGAAAAGGTAGAAGTAAAAGAAGGGTTCTCAGTGGCAGGTCGACACGACACTACACAGCATATAATATTCAATGTACATTAATAATTATTCATTTTTGATTTTCTTATTTTTTTACTTTTATTTTTGTATGTGATCGTTGTGATAAAATAAATAAAGTTTCATCCATCTATTATATAATATCCTAAAACAGTATTGTTTGTTTCCACATACAGAGTATGTTCCGGGAGAAAGTTCGATTGCGTCTGTGGCAGCGTGTTTGGCTCGAAAACGAAACTTTCGGAACATATACAGACCACGCATCGATCGTCTACACCAAATGTTGAACAAGTTAGTATCTATCTAACATATTCACGGCTATAAATTCCAATAAAGGGGTAGCCTGAGTATTAGAATAAAAATTTCTTCAACTACTTTTGGAAGTTAACCGGGTAAAGGATTGTAAAATTATGATTATTGCTGCTAGTTCTTCTGCCAGCTTAGTCGCCTCTAGTACGAGGGTGTATTAAAACCCACGGAATGAAATGGAATAGTCTTATTCACATGTTCAAAGAACTTCTTAGAATTTTCTTGTTCTGCAGCTGTTGCTACCCTTTTATGGGATTTATAGCCGTGAGTATAAGTATTTATGAAATAAATAGTTTCCTAGTTCATCCAATTAAACAAAAAACAGAAGTATAATCCTGGCTTGAAATAATACAAGACCAACTTAGCGATTTTAAGGTGCCGTTGGTTCAGCGAAAAATATCATCTCAGGGGGTGCGGCCCCCGCGGGCGCGGGGAAACGCCTTCGCGCCGATCGAGCGGCCGTCTCACCGACGCGACGCCGCGTGCGCGCGTTTTAAAAACATACAGTAGGGTAAGCAATACAGTTATTGTCAACTCGACAGTTTTAGCCACTCGCAAATATTTTCTTTGGTATGGGTTCGGACATTTGTTTATGATTATTTACATTTTCTTTCTAAAATATTTACGAGTGGTTATAACAGTCAGGGTGACGAAAACTGTATCGCTTACCCTAGGTTATCAATTTCAAAAATAGTTTCTACCATGGCCGTTTACAATATAAAATGTAATGATACGATAGATTTGTCTACCCCTGTCAGTTTATACAAAATTATTACAGTGATAATTTCATAACTTTTGCCGTGTCGTGTCGGCTTAGAATAACACTTCCCCATTTCTACCCGTGATCGTAAGAGGCGACTAAGGGTATAGAGGCTTTTTAAGTGATTTTTGGGCGATGTGGTTGGAGAACCGTCACCAAAATCATATATTATTACCATCTTTTCCCAAATCAACTTCCAAAAGTGGCTGAGGAATTTACTTACTTATACTCACGCCCATTATTCCCATTGGGCTAGGCAGAGACTATCTTGACAAACCTCTCTTGCTTCCCTTACATTCATTATCCTTCTCATACATGCTCTTTTATTCTTCTCACTTCGGACCCCCGCCTTTATATATTTATATAACGTTTTCTATCTGGTCAAGAAACGTTTTACGAGGCCGTCCTCTACTAAGATTCCCACTATTCACATTCTTTCGCTACTTTATTTTCATCCATCCTCTCTATGTGCCCAAACCACCTCAACATTCCTTTTTCTATCTTGCATACTACGTCATCTTTCAAACCTACTCGTTCACGGATCACAGTATTTCTCACTCTATCACACAGCCTTACATTACATATACTTCTGAGGGATCTCATTTCCACTGCATTAACTCTACTTTCATGCTTCTTCTGCCATGCCCAACATTCACTACCATACATCAGCGTGGGAACCAGAACAGCATTATGCACACTGCACAGCCATTCGAGCCTTTTCTGAGAAATTTCTCATTCCAAAGCTCTGGCTATCCCGTTAAGGGATTTATAGCCGTGAGTATATGTATGTATATAATTTTCATTTTACACCTGTAACTATTTAATATTATTAATTGAAATAAGAAGTTACTTTAACGGTTTTGTTCTTTTTCCCATTCCTGATAAATTAAACAATATAATATAAAAATGAGTGCAATCTATGAATTGAATGAATTCTTTTATATTTGCTAATGCTAACCGTACGCTCGGTCACTCTCACGCCTACATTGACGCGCATCGTATACAGATAGGTCACTCGCACACTAACGGCGCCGCACGCGCGTAAATTGTAAGATCTGTAACACAAGGCGCGCGCGACATAGGTCCATCCCCTAAAGCAGCTCGCCGAGCACTGAGTGAGCGGGCGGCGGGCGGCGCTCGGGCACGAGTAGGACTGCGAATATCGATGTTTTTAAAATATTTGTTTTATTGAATTTATTAAAAAAGAAAACTAATCGCCAATTATTATTAGAAATACAAATGCTCAAATTATGATGCAAGTTATATGTAAGTAGGTAAAATAAATAAAATATAAAACCATTTTAAAGAGTGTAATTAGAGGTATGTTGGCGATTTTTTTCTATCGAGCGAAAATTTATTAATCATGTTTCGAATCGCCAATTTCTCAGCAGAAAAGCCTCAAGATTTTGATGTATTTTTTTCAAAACCATATTGTTATAAACATTCGCATTATAATGTTTCAAAAACTCTGTTCGCTGCACTAACGGCACCTTAATATTTTACGTAAAATGTGTTGTAACATGGGTTGTATTTATTTTTTACAGGAAAATAATGTATCTGATGGCATGCAGATGCAAGAATCTGAGCAGCTGTACACCTGTCCTATATGTAATCTTAATTTTAAGGTAAGAATTTTCACACAATACATTTGACAAAAAAAATAAAATGATGCATATATTTTCATTTTAAAACCTTACTCTATATTCTTAATCGTTAATCAAACTATCTATACTCGCGGCTATAAATCCCATAAACGGTTAGCTAGACCTTCAGAATTAAATTTTCTTAATACAAAGGATGGTTGCTTGCTTCAAAGCTCTAAGCCGACTTTTACGACACCAATAGGCTATTTGACTGTAATAAAAATATACATTTCTTTTATTTCATTAGTCTTAATATTTCTTTTTTGGAGCAATATGTAATAATGCGAGATAAAAATATTGCATTATTTCACTAAAATCCGTCTTCTAAAATAAGTATTTTTGATGCAACTGTCACGTGACTAAAAACGACCGTGATTGGCTATTTCTATAATGACGTAGATCGCGCATAAACAGTCAGTGTATCGCTTCGCTCATTGGTGTTTAATGCGGAATTGACGTCATTTGTGCTTACAGCCGCCATATTACTTAAAGTGGCGTTTTCGCGGCACATTTGAATATTGCATGAAGACTGAAAAATATTTTTTTAGGGCTCCTTATAAACAAATTAACACCGTAAGATAGTTTTCAAAACTTAGTCAAATAGCCTATTGGAAGAAATGGGTTAATGCTATTCTAAGCCGACACTATGTAGCCATTAAGGAAGAAACACTTGTTCCCCGTTTACAAAATGTACTTCTATTCTTCAGACTTCGGACTTATATTTGTTGTTGAAATATGTAGAATAATTATGTCCTCCTTCGTTGTCTTCTACTGAAACTAGCATCCACATTGGCTCTTAAGGGCCAGCGCTGACTGCCGGCATGGCATGGCAAAGCATTTCGGTACAGATATAGCATTTTTAATCTTATTACTATGCGTATAGAATTCATTTTACTTCATTTTGACACAACGATGCCGACGTTCTGTCCTACCGCGGCCTCCCTCGGCATCGTTGTGTCAAAATGAATTCTATACGCATGGTAATAAGATTAAAAATGCTATATATGTACCGAAATCCTTTGCCATGCCATGCCGGCAGTCAGCGCCAACCCTTATATACTTTCATCCATTCTCTCTATATGCCCAAACATCTCAATATTCCTTTATCTGTCCTTTTTACAATATCAGCTTTCACACTACACCTTTCACGAATCACACTATTTCTTATTCGATCACATAAACTACCATTACACATTTTTCTGAGGAACCTCATGTCTACTGGACCCACTCTGCTCTCATGCTCATCTCTGATATTTGGGTCTTTTCGGATAGCGAATAACTAGCCCGGGGTTCGTCTCTACCCAGGAAATGGGGTCCGTCTCTACCCAGGAAACAGGTTTCGACTTAACCGGCTTAATTAAGTCGACTCATTCGGATGACTGATGACTGTTGTTAAAAGCAGTACCCGCGCTGTAATGTCAAACATGATGAAACAACAACGTATATGGCATGCCTTAAGAATGATGGGATCTGGTGCATACCTCAGGCACTTTATTATGTGAATGTTTGTTTTTGAAAATTTTATTAGTGTGTGCTCTGTTGGCAAACCAAATAAATAAAAGATAATAGTCATTATGCTATTCACTGCTCCATTTACCGCGTCTTACTTTTGCATTCTGCTCTCCATGTCTCCATCTAGCCTGGCCCTAGTTATCATACTTTGCAGATATATTTTTTTCAATAGTTTGACTTCCTTTCCATTTATCTCAATTACGCATTCTGATACATTTGGCATATCATAAAAACCACGGTTTAGGTTTTATAATTCTTCCACCGATGATGTTAGTAAGTAACTGGATCATCAGCGTATAAGATAATTCAATTATGAATGCTCCCATTTTCAGTCCATAATCAATTTCCCGCAACTGTGTCCAACATTCAGCCATGATCAAATTAAAGAGCCACGGTGAAGCTACACATCCCTAAAGAAGCCGGACCATCTTCTTATACTCTTTCACATGCACTGAAATCCGTTTTACCAAGTTTGTGCCAATAGGTCTCTCGAATCCACATCTACGCACAAGAACATAAACTAATAATGATATATCTTATTAGTATATCAAAACAGCATTTATTGATTCAGCTAGTACACAAACTCATTTTTATTGACAGCGCCGCGGCATGTACGTAAACTTGTCCCGGTCCTATCGCCAGCTATCCACCACGCCGCTCATAGTGTCGACTAGGAGATATGTGTGTCCGCAATAGGTACATACATATACTCAGGCCATTAGTTTCTATTGGTGTAGGCAGACACTATCTATCGCCACTTTGTATGATCTTGGCAAACCTCTCTAGCTTCATTAACATCATCATCAATCTTTATACATCGGACGCCTGCCTTACTCTTTCTCTCTATTTGGTCCAAAAATGTGTCCTCCGAAGTCGTCTTTTGCTAATATTATCGCAAAGGTCTGTTGAATCTATCGAATACACATAAGAAAGCATACTAATTGTATTATACATTTTGTTTATACCTCAAGGATGTGTTTGTCAAATCATGTCGTAAATATAGTTATTTGAATTGTAGCGCCGCGGCATGTACGTGAACCACATGTCCCGGTCGCACCGCCAGCGATCCACCGCGCCGCTCGTAGTGCCGTCCCGCCGGTACGTGTGTCCGCTGTGCGAGCACGTGTACCACTCGGCGGCCAAGCGGGACGCGCACTTCGTGGCGCATCATCCGGGTAACTACTACGTAATATACTAACTATAACTAGCCATTAGTTAATATTACTTACTGTTGTAAACATGTCATCCGGATAACTAACTTATTTTAAATGTTTCACCCCTATTTCATCCCCTTAAGGGTTGAATTCCTTGGATTCCCTTCGTAGTACTGAGTAACATAATAATAGAAACTCTTAGACATATAGTATTATAGAATGTACGGTCATATAGTTTTGCCTTATATTTATCAAGACGCACGGCAGTGCGTCAAGCCAAGCCAAGGCGGCGAGCGCGCACCGTATGTGTATATTACACGAACCATTTGGAGCGACTTTTTACACCATCATAACTCAAAATCTAATCAACATAAACCAACCAAATTTGGCTCATTTGTTGATATCAAGGATACAAACTAGTAGCCTAATTTCCATAAATACATAACAAAGGGTTATTAAGATATAAACGTCCAAAAATCGCGATTTTTTTTAGTGACTCACTGACATATAGATCAAAAAGCTAACCCACTTCCAGATATCCCAGGAAGTTGAAATTCGGCATCCAAGTCGGTGATCAAATATTTACAAAGGAAAAAATCTGAAAACGGAGAATTTTTAAGATTTTTCAATATTTCCCTCACAAGAACATTTTGTATAGAAATCATAATAAATTCCATGATGTTTAAGCCTGATCCGCGTGTATAGGCAATCCGCAGGCGCGGCGGCGCGGAGATCGCTGGCGGGAGAACGCACTACGCAACCAACCACCGTCGACTTAACATACATATTGTAAATGTAATAACTGTCTTATTTAAAAGTAAATGTTTTATTGGCAAGTCTTCGTCTTTATTATTCCTTGCTTTAACACATGATGAAATGTTGTTGACGCTAATATAAAACTCCGTTCTGAATAGGTTTAGGTATGCTATGCATACTTACTTGATCATTCAATAAACTTCGACGCTAAAGTTATTTGCAATTACAAAACTCAAACTATGAGTATAGGTACTAACTGTACTAGCACAGCCCGGTTGGTTGCGAACAATAGCAATACATTTCTTCAATATATAAAAACTCAGATTCGATTCCTGTCGTACTAATTAATAGGTATCATAACACCTAGTACCTATCTCATGTCAGCAGAACGGCGACCACTGTATGAGTCATACAGTATGAGTATGACACAACATCGGATAGCGTTTTCATAATACATAGATACCTACTAATAATTAAACCTAAGGAAATTAAATAAAATGATTTGATTTTGTGTAATGTCAGCGCTCATAATCATATTTAATAACATAATACTATTTATGATTGTAATAATTGGTATAAAAATCAGACCAACTTTGTGAAATGGGGTGATACTCTTTCAGATCCATACTTATTGGAATGCGGGGTACGTCAGGGGGGGGTAGCTTCCCCAAAGCTCTTTAACTTGTATATAAATGCTCTAATTGACGAGCTCAGCAGCACACATGTCGGTTGTTATGTTGACAATGTGTGTGTAAATAATATTAGTTATGCTGACGACATGGTGCTGCTGAGCCCGTCAATTGGGGGCTTACGGCAGCTATTGAAGATATGTGAGCAGTATGCTAACGATCATGGTCTGTAATAATACAATCTAAAGAAAAGTGAAATAATGATTTTTAAGTCTGGAAAGCGAGTTCCTTTAAACGTACCACCAGCATACCTAGATGGAGGTGTCCTGAGAACAGTGAAATCCTTCAGATACCTTGGGCACATGGTCACGGATGATCTGAAGGATGACGCTGACATAGATAGGGAACGGAGAGCATTGGCGACTAGAGCTAACATGATTGCAAGAAGGTTCAGAAAGTGTACAGTGCCAGTTAAAGTGCAACTCTTTCAATCTTACTTCAATCTTACTGTACATCGCTGTACACCTGTAGTCTCTGGACCAACTATACTCAGAAGTCGCTAAATGCTCTCCGCGTTCAGTACAATGATGCGTTTTGAGGATGCTGTTGGGAAGGCCGCGGTGGTGCAGTGCGTCAGGCATGTTTGCCGAGATGAGGGTGGATGGCTTCCATGCAGTTGTGCGCAAGCGCTGCGCCTCCACGCTCCACCGCCTCCGCGCGTCGCCCAACACCATCCTCAATGTCATAGCTGACAGGATCGACGGCCGGTTCCTGAAGCACTGGACCAATCTTCTTGTAAATACACTTTGTAAATATAGTATTAAGTAGTAGGTATAAGCTTAGCTGTAAGTCAAATACTAACAAATATGATTTGTTTGATTAAAATAGTAGATAGATAGTAAGGTAGGTATAAAATCAAACGCAGAAAAAAAAAACCAACTTATTTCTTAACAAAAAGTAATGATATCCCACCAAAAACATTTTAAATGTAAAAAATGTTAGCCAAGCAAATACAATACAAAAATTTATAATATGTTAACTAAAAGACTTCGCAGACAAAAGGATTGATATCTGAATGGTTGCCAAGCACTGCAGATAATCCTGAAATACAAAGTAGATAACAAGTTAAATTAAAGTTTTGATTTAATTTGGCTAGTTTTCACCACAAAATCAAATTAAAATATACCTAGCAGATAAGTTGATTATCATGATAACTCGTATGTGGAAACGAGCCAAGTTAAATCAAAACTTTAATTTAACTTGTTATCTACTTTGTATTTCAGGATTATCTGCAGTGCTTGGCAACCATTCAGATATCAATCCTTTTGTCTGCGAAGTCTTTTAGTTAACATATTATAAATTTTTGTATTGTATTTGCTTGGCTAACATTTTTTACATTTAAAATGTTTTTGGTGGGATATAGATACTACTATAATATTAATAAGAGGTCCTCTGAAAAATTTAAATATTTACTAAATATTGAAAGTGTAATGAGGATTGAGAGGAAAGAAGAGCGAAGTTTGTCTGTGTGCGTAAAGGCAGGGAATGCTTTTTTAGTTCCTATGTTATGTATGGCAGAAGAAGCACGAGAGCAGAGTGAATGCAGTAGAGTTAGAAAGATCTTGAATTAATATGTTCATCAAATAACATTTTATATCTAAACTAAAATAACTGAAATATGATATTGTTTGTTTCCAGGCAAAACATTGGATAGAAAGTCATGTGTGATAACAGGACAGAGTCGAACCATGGCCCCCGCGGTTTGCGCCTACTGCCCGCGCCAGTACGCCACCAAGTACAAACTCACGCAACATATACGACAGAAACATAATGGATGATATATTAATAGGGTTTCTACAGTTCTATAAGATATACTAAAGTATTAACATATAGTAGTAGTAACATGATTGCGTTTGTGAGCAAAGTTCATGATAATTAACTGTATAAATACATTGTAGAGATACATAGAGCATTTACATACATACATACATATACTCACGGCTATAAATCCCTAAAAGGGGTAGCCAGAGCTGAGAAATTAGAAATCCCTCAGCCACTTTTGGAAGTTGAGTGGGGAAAAGATGGTAGAATAAAGGTTGATGGGGATGGGTCTCCAACCGCATCGCCCAAAAATCCCTTAAAAAGCCCCAAGTCCGTTAGTCGCCTCTTACGTACACCCACCGGAAGAAATGGGTTAGTGCTATTCTAAGCCGACACTACACAGCTATTACATATTATATTACATATACATAGAGCATTTGTAGGCAGTTAATAGAGGTCTGGCACATTAGATGCTAAAATGCAGGGTTTTTCTCAGAATTGAATAATTGTAGATAGATAGAAGGATAAAAACTGTATTGAAGTTATCATAACTATCACATACAACACATTAAACACATTAAAACACATAAACACAAACAAAAATAAAAGTAAAAAGTAAAAATGTGTGATAAAGAAAGGAAAAAAGAAATTGCAAATGTTCAACTAACTTAAAATATACCAAAGTGTGTTTATATCATTGCATCGAATGGCTGGCCAGTTTCACACCAACTATTCTGTGAATTCTGATACAAAACTGTACAGATATAATCTTTTATAAAGAAAACAAAAGCTAACTGTGATATTCTTAAATAAAAGTATTTCTTTTTCTGAAATAGGTTATTTGTTTAAGATTAAACAATGTCTAATTTTGAATTGTTAGAAGTGGTTGATACCAAATAGTATGAATAGATAAATCTAGAAAGTTTACTGTTTTATTTATGTTAATTAATAAATATTTGAAACTGCTCTGTATTACATACGAACATCCATTGATTCCAACTGGGGTAGGTAGAGACTACCGATCGCCATTTTGTATTAATACATATATATCATGTGTATATTTTTTGTTCACTCGACGCGCCACATTTTTAGTTTATATTTACCTATATTGGTAATCAATATTGTGATGTAACCTAGTCTAGGTAATCCTAGCTGTTTTTATAAGTTGTGATTGTTTCTAGACACATGGTACAATTAGTACGGTAACAAGTAGAATTGTAATATAATATAACAAGCCGAGTACGACTGAGTTAGCGTATCAAAATATACTTTCAATTTCTAATAAGGGAATGAAAAATTTCGACACCAGCAAAATTTCGGCATTTCCAGGATCGAACCCAAAACTAACTTCGGGTATTTCGCACAAGAAGCCATTCACAATATAGCGAGCGACGGGGGCATATACCCGGAGGTCGTGGGTTCGATATTCTTTTTTTACTAGAAATAATCCCCATATGAGGTTTTAATAAAAAACTAATTATACTTTCAATTACTTAAAATGATATTAGCTGGTGATAACACTGATTTTGTAACTTTGAATTTAATATTATTCTGTATTTGTTAGAGTAAATAATGATCTCATCATAAAATTTGTTTTATTTATTTACACTTACGAAGTGACTATGCTAAGCACGTCATAGCTATAAAAGAAGGCGCCACACCGATATCCAAGATAAAAATATATATACAGTAAACTCCAACCTCCAGCAGGCCTAGATTCCTTCAAAGCTGAAAAATATATGATTATTCTTCCTTTAAACCCTTGAATGGGTTGCCAGAGCCAGTTAACATCTGGTTGTAGTATTGTATTTGGTAGGTGGCCTTGTAGATGTTGTGGGGAAAAAGGGATAAGGCATAAGTGGTCGCTCAACTATTGATATCTCAAACCTTATTATATTAATCTGAATTTGGAACTTTTTTGTGTCGGTTATACACTGCTCCGAAGACTGTTATTGTATAACATACATACATATACTCACGGCCATAAATCCAAAAAAAGGGTAGCCACAGCTTCGGGTCTCCAACCGCATCGGCCAAAAACAACATAAAAAAGCCCCATACCCTTAGTCGCCTCTTACGACACCTGTTAGGCTGCGAACCCACCAGAGCTGTGCGAGTAAAATGTGTCGTACGAGGATGTGTAACTGTGCTGTGGAAATGTGTAGGGGTTTCCACCAGAGCTGTGCGAAGTAAATGTCTAATACGAGGATGTGTAGCGGAGCTGTCAAAATGCGCATTAATGTGCGGTGCGAGGATGCGTTGCGAAGCTGTGTAACGGGGGGTATTATCCATATCTATTTTCTGCACGTCTACTTTCAACACCAGCCGTCTGTTGACTGGCTGGCAGGGAATCTTCGCAAACCTCGCAACATATTCCTCGCAGCACATTTCTCGCAACACATTCCTCGCAACACATTCCTCGCAAGTCTCGCAACACATCCTTCGCACACATTTCTCGCTTGTTTTGTATGTAGACTGACCTCGCTTCGCTAAACCCTATTCCACCAGAGCTGAACTGAGCGAAGCTAGGAAAATGAAGTGATTCTATTGGTATAAAATTTTAGCTATAAAATGTATTAGGTATTTTGGAGAAATAAATTATTATTATTGGTGGATTTTTTCCTCGCACAACGCTTAGCTACCTCGCACAGCTCTGGTGGGTTCGCAGCCTTAAGAAAGGGGTAGTGAAATTCTACACGGCAAAGCCGTATTGTATAAAAGCAAACAAGTAATTAGTAATTTAAATCTTTTTGTTCATGAAAACCTCATGTGGGGATTATTACTAATAAATAAAGGAAAGAAAAATTTCGACACAGGCGGGAATCGAACCCGCGACCTCGGGTATACGCCCCGACGCTCTGCCAACTGAGCAACCATGTCAATTGGCTGCCAGTGCGAAATTCTTCTATCCTTTATTTCTTTTACACGTTTCAGTAGTGTTTGCGTTTCCTACCTCCGAATTTTAACTAATTCGGAAGGCCATTTGTCTACCTTTTCAGATAGAATGCAAATGTTGAAAACGCCTAACTATCACATAATTTAAATCTTTTTTAAAACTGAGCAGTTGGCAGAGCGTCGGGGCGTATACCCGAGGTCGCGGGCGCGGGTTCGATTCCCGCCTGTGTCGAAATTTTTCTTTCCTTTATTTATTCTTTATTTATAAGTAATTAGTAAGCCGACCAGCTGATTGTTAAACTCTTGACATTTGGCGAAATATCTATTTACCTGTTCTCATTCCTATAAATTACAATAAGGGGACCAAGCGCTTCATCCACTTTTGGAAATTGTCTGGGGAAAAGATTGTAAAATACTTATATAGGATGGTTGGTGGTGAATCACCGGCCAAATTACCTTAAAATCAATTAACAGGCCCCAAAACCCCAAGCCTATGGAAGTCGTAAGACACCCATGGGAAGAAATGGGTTAGTACACACATTACATTCATTACAAAACTAGGTAGTTAGATTAAAAAATCTTGTTTCCCAGCAAAATTTTAAAATAAGCAAACTACATATAAGACATGATAGAAGAGAAGATAGTTATGATGAAGCTTTTTCTCCAAAAACCAAATAATTTTCTACCAATTCGCATTCAGGGCTAAAATCCAAAAAAGGATTTTAGTATCGCTGCGCCCTCATTAGGTCCATAAAGACATCGGTATGATAAATATTTAACGACTTAATAATCTTTGTGGGAGGCATATGTCCAGCAGTGTACGCTATTGGCTGATAATGATAAATACTTGTGAATTAAATTACCGGCAAGAATTATTGCAAAATATCCGCGTAAAGTTATCATTAATTATACGAGTACAAGCTGCTGTTAAATATTGTTAATATTTCCAACTAAACTTCTTAAGTCAATTACAAACTGTATTGCTGACATTGCATTTTAAACTTGCTGTCTATCTTAAAACTAACCCTATCAGCCTTTTCAGATTTGTAAGATACCCATCTTTTACAAACACACTCTCGCATATAGAGTTCTAGAATGAAAAAGAGGAATTTTATATGAATACGAATAAAATCCGCTTAAAAATGCCTGCTATCTCGCCAGCAGCCTACTTGGCACCTACCTTTTGAAATGCTGTTATAAACACGCGATCTTATGACCTTGAAAAATATACAGTTATCCTTGATCAGAACAATAAAAGTACCTATATGATTTGCTTCGGATTCCCAGGAGCATTAATTCACCAAAGTATTGTAAATCATTTTACATCTACGACTTCGCCTAAAAATTACTACTATTGCTAATTATGTTGACACTGTGGCAAAAGTAATTATTTCTACTCTTCACAGCTAGAACTCAAATTTAATTCCTTTAGCCGAAAACTAAGTCATAAATAAGCAAAGATTATGAACTTAGAATAAATAAAGTGATGACACTGTCCTTAGTAGACTCCAAGGGAAAGTTACGCGGAAGTTGTATAATTGGATAATAAAAGCCGGCATAAGTGATAGCTGTAAGCATGCTACCCCTACTATTATTCAAAATCCATGTTTTAATTCGTAAACCCATCTTAATGTCCGAAGCTCTGGCTACCCGTTCACTGTAATAATCATGGATCCTCATAAAATGTATGAATTATTATCCAACTATACAATATAGAGTGGTTGGTGAAGTGAATGGAGCAGTATTAGATTACGTTAGAAAATGTGGCGGATATCAGTTACGTACTGAACATTATAAGGCCTCGCTCATACAGACGACAACGATCAATAATAATAATATTACATTATACCTAAAATCAGAGTCGAACGTCCGAAGTTTGAAGAATAAAAGAGCATGTATGAAAATATAGATGAATGTTGACGAATCTTAATCTAATCGTAATCGTAGAAAATGGCAATCGATAGTCTTTACCTACCCCAATGGTGAGGTATAGGTATGAGTATATGAATGTATGTATTCCTAAAATAGGTAATCGTGATAGCTCAGTGGGGAGAACAACCGCCTATCATCAGATACGCGTGGGTTCCAATACCGAGTCCGACATACACAAATTTATCTTTTCTAAAGTCATAGGTGTAGTTATTTTATCAAGGTTTGGTTATTCAAGCTTAGGGGAAAACATCGTGAAGAAGCCTACTTGGCTAAGTTGTACTTAGTCATGCGAAACATTTCATTATAATATAAATAAGTACCTAAGCAGCTGGCTTAGTATAGCCTACCCCATTTCTTTTCGTAGGTGTACGTAAGAGGCGACTAAGGGTATTAGGGCTTTATAAGTTATTATTGGGCGATGAGGTTTGAGACCCATCACCGACCACATTTATTTTACTATGTTTTCCCCACACAATTTAATTCTGAAGCTCTAGCTTCCCTTTTTAGGGATTTATATCTGTGAGTATATGTATGTACCACAGCAAATTAGCATTATATTTATAGGTATGATTTTATATTAACCCATATATTAATAAATTTATTGTTGTGATAGGGTATGTACACAAACTTAGTATCCTCTCTATAGATATTTACCTAGTTTTATACGAAATAGGAAATATATTGATACTTCCTTTCATACTCGAATACTTCATGCTACTTATCTCCCAAAGGTTATATATTAATATAACATCCATCGTAAAAAAAACCTGGATTCAGCTTTGATGATCTGAGATTGTTTTGGTATGGTATCAGTTAAGTGTCTCGAATGAATATGGAAAAAATAAATATAGAATATATAATAATATTCTATGGTAAGGTGTTGCAATTACGATATTATTTACTTAATAACAAAAATAAACATAACGTAAGTTCAAGGGCGTTCGCTGTTTGTTTGTTCCAGGTACTTACGAGTACAAAAGTGACATTCTTCTTAATTTTGATAATTAGAATGATTAACAGTTTTTTTTTAAAATGAACATTCAAGGGAATCATTGACTTCGGTATTTTATGGAAGTGACACTTGCCAAATTACATTATTAATTCATAAATACTCGTTTAAAATAAAACAAAACTGAACTAATCAGTTATTTATTATGCAAGCGCAACTTAACTTTAGACCGGCTTTTATTCAAGTGGAATAACCTCTTCTATAAAAATAACAAACATATATTATCAGTATCAACATTGATTGCACAGTCTGCACAGCGTACAGCGCAGGGATATAGGGGCAGGGGATTTTGTACGGCATTGGTGGCGGTATTGACATCTCTTTCTAGCACATTGTCAGCCATACAAATTATTAGCATTAGATTATCAATTGAATATTTCCTGTCTCTCTTTCTTGTCAGTTGTCAATTCAATGCCTTTCCATTAAGTTTACTTTTCCGCAATAAGTGTATAATATCTACAAAATCATTCATTACGAAAATAAATTTATCAATTAAATATAAGAATGCCGCTTGTAAATATGTTTGAAATATAAGTGGTGTTTCGGCAAAATTATAATTTAATTATGGTGTTACATATTTAATTAATAGGATTATACCCATTATGCCGTGTTTGTGTTCGAGTATGGATGTGGTGGATGGAAAAATCGAAAATGAGTACGATTTTGCTGAGGATGCTTATGAATTTGAGGTTAGTATTACTTAAGGTGTCCTTAAAAACTGCGCATATCTATTGTTATCATAAAGTCAATTTACAACAAGTGTTCAATAGCTGATATATAATATATAACATCTTCAATTTTTCTCATGATAAATTAAGTAAACCTGAATTTTTCAGTGTCGGCAGTGGTTCAGGTCTTGTTTATTTACTTTCATTTTTTTTAACTATTGTTCTCTTCTCTTAGCCTTACAAAAGACAGAAAGTCATACTTCAAGATAGTACAGAACTCATCCGCTAGATGACGCATGGCTCAACATTTGATCTTGGACGAAAACCAAGTCTCGAACACGAACAAAACATACATTTGTTTGTATAAAAACGAGGTAGTTTAGGTCTGTCGGTCGACCGCCCGCCAGCCAGACTCCTAACTATCGATGTTGCTTAGTAAATATTCATATTTGCGCGAAAATGCATGGAGTCTTGGTTACCACGGAAAACGATCGTGAATTAGTAATAAAATTACATTGAATTCTCGGCACTATATTTATAGAAATACAAAAGTTAAGGTGGATTTAGTGCAATGGTTTGTGATGAGAGGTGTAGTGGAGGAACGATTTGCCAAAGGATTTTTCGCTGTAATTATGAGAATCCGTCTTCGGAATCGGAAATAACTGAGGTATTTCTTTTAAATGTACAGTCGCGTTCACAGTGCCTAAATAAAGTTACTACTTTTTACGACAAAAAAAAAACTGCAACTGCATATTAGTAATGCAGAATAACTCTTGTTAAGGAGACTGTATTAATTTAAATAAATTGTAGTAATAGAAATAAATTTTAATAAACGAAGGTAGTATTACACATATATTATGGTAATATTTTTGTTAGTAAGACTAGTAAATTGATTTTGCTTAAGTTAACACTGAATGTAAATTTAATTGCCTTGTCGTATTTATATTAAACAACTCATAAGTAGATAAATAAAAAGAAAATTTATATTATATGTTTGTTTCTATAGTTATGTTTCACCGCAGCGCTGTTCGTAATATTTTGTCCTCTTAACTAAGGATACGCAGCACAGCTCACCTACTTAATATTTACTACCTGCTTACCCTATAATACCTGCTACTCTAGAGCCATCTTAAAAAAAAAACACAAAAAAAAACAGGAGAGACGTGTTAATGGAAAAGCACTGAATATATTTAAGAATGGTCTTAATTTTGCAAGTAGTTTAAATCGACATTCGAATTATTCAGCTTTTGATATTGAGTTTTTAAATGATACTTTTACTTTCATTATTAAATGGACCTCTGCTCTAGGTGCGAAAAATAAAATATTTGTCCTAGTTTTTTTTACGTAAATTGTGAGGATAATATGTACATAGAAGCAGCCTGTTTATCAGCGATATAATCATTCATGAAGACCATAAATAAAAATGTACTTAATGATTTACCTCATGGTCAGGTCTTGAAACAGTTACTATTAACTGTTCTCATTTCTCTTTGATCTACTATACTAGTAACCAATACAACGTTTTTGAAATTTTATACAAATAGTGTGATCTGAACTATCAATGTCAATGAGAAACAGCACACTGGACTACTCTTTTAAATTGATAGAGCGAGTCTGAACCACCCTTTCTCCTGCAGTGTGGGGTGTGCGAAATTAAGGAGAATTTCTGAGTTTTCTCTGCCATGCAATGGTTTATTTAACAATTCAACCAAATATGCTTCTTCCCGATGTTTTCCCTCACGTATGACATCGAAAATACACATTGGTTTGCCGGGATTCGAACCCATGTCCCACTGAATAGGAGACGATGTTCTTCCTCCTGTGCTATCAAGGTTGGCCAAATAATCAACCTGTCAATAATTCTGTCAAAATGTCAAATACATCAGTACACATCAAGAAGGAAATGAACCAACAAATTCACACAAATATTTATTATATTAAAAGAAACCGTATATATTTCAAAAAGCACGACCATTAATAAAAAATAAACGAAAGGGATAAATGAAATGTCTGTTTCAAGATGAATCTAATGGTTAATTTAATTGATGTAAGTGATACTGATTTCATATGCACACTTTATCGCAGTTGATCAAATAAATTATTTGGTTGGCTTTAGAAGCACAATTATTCAAGATTATGTGACGAAGATATCTTTCTTTGTAACTGCATATTATCTTTATTAATGTGTTTTGAGAGAAAATTTACTTTTATATAAATGTAATATAATTGATGGATGTAAACGAAGCTAGAGAGGTGTGTCAGGATCGTGCGAAGTGGCGATCAATAGTCTCTGCCTACCCCAATGGGAACTAATGGCGTGAGTATATGTATGTATGTATGTAATATAAGTACAGACCTATCAACCAAAACAGTCCTTATTTCAAAAACAGGTAGCGAAAGCAATGCTTTGTTTTCAATCAATTTTAAAACCGATTTTTGAACTACAAAGTCGAATGTAAGTAATGGATCGTTTTGTCTTCGAACAGCATTTACCTACAATCACTTCAATACTAGGTACTCCTTAAGAAAAATACTTTTTAGTGATATTATAAGCCGACCCTAGACGTCATCACAAGTTTATGATTAAATCAACATTATCATAGAAAATGTACTCGTGGACTACTCCCATTCAGGAACTCTATTTGCTTGCTTTATTTTGCCGTAAATAAATACATATATATGGACATATTACACAGATCACCTGTTATCTCATGTAACTTTTAATATAACTACCCCGTCACTTTCCTAGTTGTAATTTTTAGATGATTCAAAATTATTATTTACTTATCACAATAGTAGAACTCATGTTTTTGTCACGCCTATAAAATTTCAATTGATGCGACTGTTTCTATGCTTTAATTTTAGTTGCGGCCGCGAAAAAGCCGAGCTTGACGTCAGCATAGTGTTAGTAGTCGTTAATTTAAAATTATCTGTACCGAAATATTAACAGAGCGTGTAGTTGGGGAATGATGCTCGATCAAGAAATAAAACTCCGAAACCGTGATAAATCAGAGCGTTATTTAGATTTCGTGTGTTGCGTTATTTATATTATATTAAAAGGACTACACGGAGATAGGGTAAAGGGAGTTAAGGATATTGCGGTAAATGAAGTAGTAATTACCCTAATGACTAGTCAATCGGTGCCTCAAACCGGAAAAGGGCTGAATGGTAGTGCATGATGCGTTGTTGTACCTACGCTTATATATGGCAGCGAATGTGGAATGGAAGAAGAGAGATAAGAGTAGAGTGAATGCAGTAGAGATTAGCTTTATTAGCAAAATTAGTAATGTTAGGTTAAGTGATGTAATGAGAAATAGTGTAATACGTGAAAGGTGCAGTTTGAAAGTCAATAGTGTAAAAAAGATTGAAAAAGGAATATTAAATGGTTTGAGCACATAAATAGGGTGGATGATAGTAGGCTAGTGTAAGAGATTTATAGTGCCCATTTGGATAGTTTTCATATAAAAGGATGACCACGGAGGACACGTTCAGATAAAATTCATAATGTGCTTAAAAAGTGAAAGATAGTAAAGTGAAGAATAAAAAGGCATGTATTAACAGATTTATGGATGTAGACAAAGCTCAAGTATTTTCCCAAGATCGTACAAAGTGGCAATGGATAGTCTATGCCTACTCGGCAATGGGGTGACGGTTAATCGTGTTCTAGCTTTATATATTTTTACTGACCGAAATTTGTACTAACATTCTCATTCGTTTGCATAACAAGGATAACTAGAAATTTAATTTACCTCCTAACATAACAGAATGAATATCGGTATTCAACATATTTTGCCTTTGTCTCGGTCACGGGAAGCATCTTTTGTGTAAATGAGGCCAGATCATAAGCAAGAGGAAGGGGAGTAAAGTAGTCATAGAGGTAGGTACCTACTATTATACCTCTATGAAACCTCTCTGCCTGCTTCCGTGGTCTAGCGGTTAAGCGCTTGGTTTCAAGTACGGAGGTCTCGGGTTCGATCCCCGGGGGTGGTAACCTTACAAATTGAATTTGTAAGATTTAACCCAGTTTGGAAGGATATTGCAGGCTTGAATCACCTGATTATCGAAAATTAAGATGATTCCGTGCTTCGGAGGGCACGTTAAGCCGTCGGTCCCGGCTACTATAACGGTAGTAGTCGTTAGTCTGCCAACCCGCAATTGGCCAGCGTGGTGGACTATGGCCAAATCGCCCTATATAGGGTAGGCTCGAGCCCCTTGGTGGGGACATATATGGGCTGTGAGGAAAGTAGTATAAAGTAGGTAAAACAAGTTCATGGTGTTAGCTATAGTTAGTTTGAACTCATACATTGGGCATTTAAGGTCAATGTGCCAAATATTCTCAAATTATTGATTTTACTATAAATGTCTTCCCCAACTCCAATGCACGCGATTTGCTGTTAGGTACCAAATTCACCCTTATCACTCAGATCGTAAAGCTGTTTTTATGGATATCTGATTATTGGCATTGTACTTTCAGTGAAGGCACTGTGAGAGACTTTTTCGAGAATTCATTAACGAAGAATTCAGATTCTTGATATATTTCACAATATGTATATCCCTGATTCCAGGAACTAGCTTTCTTGTAGGTTACTGTATTGTAATCAATTGAATTGGGTAGGTCTTCCACACTCTACAAGATTCCAATTAATAAAAGGAGTGCATAAACGATCGATGTGGGTAGCAACAATCCATGGGTGCAATAACCATCGAATAGATTCGGGAGCAGTTGACACATTGTCAGGTGTGTGTACCAACCAGCTACTTCTATACTTTTCAGATATATCGCTTAAACCTTTACACTACTAATTTAAGGTTTAATTGGTTAGTATTCATACAATTTATGAATGTCTGTTCTCTATTCACGAAACCAAATTTATGTGTACGTAATTGAACTAGGTTGCGAAATATGTGCTGTTTGCTCAGGCTAAAACAGTAGTGTTATTCAAGTATATTGAGTACAGTTCTATATAATTGAAAGCTATACTATAAATCCCTAGAAGGGGTAGCCAGAGCTTAGGAATTAGAAATTCCTCAGCCACTTTTGGAAGTTGCGTGGGGAAAAGATGTTCACCACCACCAAAGCACCAAAGGTTGTTGTAAGCCCCAATACCGTTAGTCGCATCTACGTACACCCACCGGAATAAATGGGGTAGTACTAGTCCAAGCCGACACTACACAGTTAGTTAGTTCTTTAGTCTATCTATCAATAAATAAATAGGAACCGTTTACTTACTGATTGAATTATTATTTAGGCTATCAAATCAACACATAATTAGTAACAGAACAAAATCAGGCAGGAGTAAGTCAAATTACATATCGCCACGGCAAACACAAAAGTAAGATTGCGAGTAAACAATTCCCAACAAAACTAAACTAACACTGTTCAATAAACCTCAACTATATTGTAAAAAAAATAAACTTTAACTTGATCATATCTGATACTTATTCCATCGTATTTTTGGATCAACGATGCCTATGTCTTAGATATAATACACTGAAACTACGATATATTATGCGATTTTTATGCTTTGGTGAATGACGCATCACCTTGAAATTTTCAACTGAAAAGTGAGCATAATTACCAATTCGCGTGTCATTACAATTTGCAGAGAAATATTTGTTCGAAATATAATAGTATATAGGAGATGTAAGCGTTTAATAAAATGTGGCAGATAGAAGGTAGCAGGGGAAAAGTTAGCGTATAAAAAACCAATGGGCATATTTTATACTTTATAAAATTTAAACTAATCATAACCAATTATATGTCTGTGATCATAACAAACATTACTCATTCATCATATGACATCATAATCACAAGTCAAAGACAAATAAAGTCAACTGAATCCACAGATGGTATGAAAAAAATCAAATTCTTGACATGTCCAAACTAAGTTTGTGGTCCAACCTTTTGTTATCGAACGCCAAGGTATGAAGTCATTACGACAATACTAATTGAATGGCTATTTATTAAGACCACTCTCGACCTTATATCTATTCAAATAAGGGTGAACATTTGAGCAATTAAATAGGCACTTGACCTGGATTGCACCTATATGAGAAGGTTCTGGGTTTATAAATGCAAGTAGTATTGTCCTGTTCTCTTTGAGGTTATTCGCAATGTCAAAATCTTAATATCAAAGTCAATTTACAGGGCGTAAACCCTCAAAGATTGGCAGAGGATTTTTATAATCTTGTGATCACCGTAACCACGTCGGATTTCTGAAGTTTAGACTATTCATTTTGGGAATCTTAGCCGTGTATTTATGTATGCAGTTGCACTGTCGAATGAGTAAGTACAACTCAGCCATGTGGGTTTTCTCACTATACTTTCCCTGAACGTTAACATCCTCGATAAAATTACATACATGGCTCTAGAAAAGAGATATACTACTGAGATATGAAGGTTTACTTAATAATTCGGTAAAATACTTAATAAATGTTATACACGAATAACATAGTCTCTCTACATAACATCTTGTAAACACATGTACCAAATATGCACTTAGTGGTTGGCCACAGAGATAGCAATCATTATCGTACTAGTGGATCGTCCCAGCTTCGCACGGGTAGCGTTGTTTTTTAAATATCTGAGGTTTCTTTCTTCAGTCACTGCTCAAGCATTGTGAAATTCAGCGCAATGTTTTCAATTTATTAAATTTATAGCACTCCCGAAACAGTGTAGTTTGGTGATTTTGAATGCGCTTTAATGAACGGTTCAGTATTTCCGTTTAATAGCAAATTTTGGAATAAAACGCTATGGAGTATTTATAACAATCTCAAAAATAAATCATTACGTGATGTAGGATGCAACTACTGGCGCCATCTAGTATGTTATATGTAAATTAGTAAAGATTTGGTTTTGGTCACGGGCGCGATGGCTTATTTTATGTATAATTTCGGTGTTTCTCTATCGATTTCTATGATTCTTTTTTTATTGAATAGGTAATAATGTTACCTTTTTTAAATTAGAGATGAGTGAGAGGTTTACAAACGTAAGAGCAAACAAATATAATCAGAATGTTCCGAACTGCTAAGCTATCAGGAATTACACGTGTTATTGTGAGTCAACCGTAAAAGATAGACATAAACTGTTGAGGATTTTTTTAGATAATTTTATGAATCATACATGATTTCTATGTAAGTTTAACCATTAAGGCTGCACACACGACGGAAGCTTAAAAAATGGGGTAACTTCTCCCGTTCTCCCAAAATTCCCCTTTACTACTCTGCTGGAAAGTATACAAAAACCTGCCCAGGAGTATGAAGAATAATTGTACCAAGTTTCGTTAAAATCCGTCGAGTAGTTTTTGTTTCCATAAGGCACATACAAACCGACAGACAGACAGACAGACAGACAAAAATTTTACTGATTGCATTTTTGGCATTAGTATCGATCCCTTATCACCACCTGATAGTTATTTTGAAAATATATTTCATGTACAGAATTGACCTCTCTACAGATTTATTATAAGTATAGATGTATTGCATTGCCTTGTCACTTTCTATGGATTATGGATGGATGGATATAAATAGTTACTCATTTCATTTTCCTCACAAGTTATGCTGTGTAGTGTCGGCTTAGAATAGCACTACCCCATTACTTCCGGTGGGTGTACGTAAGAGGCGACTAACGGTATTAGGGCTTTTTAAGGATTTTTGGGCGATGAGGTTGGAGACCCATCACCAACAACTTTAATTTTACTATCTTTTCCCCACTTAAATTTCCAAAAGTAGCTAAGGAATTCCTGATTCCTTAGCTCTGGCTACCCCATCTAGGGATTTATAACCGTGAGTATATGTGTGTATGCATGTATGTTACTTAGTTAACTTCAAAAGTGGAATTTTAGTGTGGAATGGGAATGAGGAATTTTAGTTGTTTTCAAAACATAACATTTTCATTTTTTCGTGTGATATATTTAAAACATACGGTTTTAAATCTCAAAAAGAAATCGCAGAACAAGCACTTAAAATACCCTAAATCACATATTACGAGACTCGCGCAAACGAATGGGTTCGTGTTATTCTGAATACACAATATTTTGAACATAACTACACATACTAATAAATAAAGGAAAGAAAAATTTCGATACAGGCGGGAATCGATCCCGCGACCTCGGGTATACGCCCCGACGCTCTGCCAATTGAGCCAGAGGTCGCGGGTTCGATTCCCGCCTGTGTCGAATTTTTTCTTTCCTTTATTTATTAGTAATAATCCCCACATGAGGTTTTCATGAACAAAAAGATTTAAAATAACTACATATAACTGTATTGGTTGTTGTTGGTAAATCTTTTCACATCACCATTTTTAGAATGAAGTCTCTTTGATGAAAAGAACGTGTATTTCATAGAATAAAGAATACTTTAGAATACCAATAACAATAGAGGATACTAAGATTGTGGTGTATTTATTATTCTTTGCGTATGTTCTCAGTGATAAAGAACCAATAGGGAATATGCATAAAATTTTAAATGCCCTAAAACTTTTTTTCATGAATACTTATTATCGCAATATTATAATGAAAAGGTTTTTTTTTATTTACTTATTATTTAAACCCCTAAAATAATATTCAAAAAGTGCAAAATAAGGGAACGAAATTCAAACTTCCAAAACGCGCCACCATCGGTTGAACGAAATGTGACGTCATCTGACACGAAATTGTATTCAAAAGCGTCGAAAACACTAAGGTAAACTGACACTGGACGTGTCATGTGACGTCACGTATAGCGCGCGTAAAATGGCGGCGTTTGAACTGCATACATTTTTTAAAAGTTTTAAATTTCAATTTTAAAAATATTTAGAGGATTTTGAAGCCCAGTAATATATTTTTCTACGTTATAAAATAGTAAACTATTAATTTAAGACAAAAAAGAAAAACATGAATATTCCCTATTAGGAGTATTAGGACTGGTCTGCGATAAACGAAACGTGGTATACAAATTTATCATGTGGTAGTAAATTTTATACATAAATTTACTGAAAGTATATTTTAATTATCGAACTATTTTGTGTACAACAAGCGATAAGATTATTTTATAACTTATCTGACCTAAACAATGATGGTACAACTAATTGGCCATTAAATTAACAATATCACTTATTCAATATAGCTAGCTAAGGAACAGGAAAATGTAATATTTTTGTACTTTAAATAGCTAACGAGGTTAAGACGAATTTTATGTACTTTTAAAATTTTTACAAATTTTTAATATTTATTTATTATATAAAATTATTATATCCATTACTGATGTGGCTATAACAGAACGTTCTGGATTTAACCCTATGCCTGCACTGGGATGGCTGTTTAATAGTAATAATTTTATTTTTTGTTAAAGAGTTTAATAGGCTTGTCAAAATATTTGAGTAAGCGTTATCTTCTAGAGACCTTGAACTTGTTCTACAATGCTGAAAATATAACATTTTGACATTTTCAAATCTAGTAGGTCTCGAAAGAACATCCAGTGTTTGAAAACACATAAAATAATGGCTAACAGTTCAGAAAGTTTACTGTCCAGCCACTTTCTAGACAGATGGCATAGCCACGATTTTCACGGCACTTTCAGAAGACGGCATGCAAGAGTATGAATAATTATGTTCAAATGTACTGATAAACATTGTTGTTTCTGATAGTGTCGTGAATTGACTTAATTTTGGTAATTATAGAAATTATTTATATTACGTTAGGGTGCAAATTTATGTAGACTAAGTGCTTGTGCTCCACTGGATAAGAAAAGACTGCGTTATTGTGATGCATGGCCAGGTCAAATACATAGCTATTCTACGTCATTTACTATCAAATTTGCATTAACCGATATAAATTTAAGTAAGCAATTAGTTTAGTTAATACTAAGTAGTTCAAACAAACTAGGTAAAGAATATGCGCTTAACGACATATTCAATTTTAACCATAAATTTTGCTTATTTACGGTTTGTGATATTAGTAGAGTGTTTTTCATTAAATAGCACAAATTGCTATTTACTCGTAAATATGAATCAAGCACACATTCATAGTTATTCAGGTCATTTAGTCACGCTATAATTAGGAACGGTTGTTCGACTCCAACCGGCTGATTTGTTAGATTTTTAATTGTGTTGGATATTGACAGAGGTTATTATTTATGTTAAAAGCAGAGGAAAATACAGATTTGAGAGACATGAAGATTTTGAATAAAAACCTTAAACATCAATCATGCACCATATGCAAACAATGAGTAATCTCTCCAATGATATAATTAAAATAAAACCGGAATCTTCAAAAAAAATATTATAATCTAGTGTACCGCACCCCCTAGTTTCGTATTGTGAGTGTTATTTTTCAAACACTACTTAGTCTTCTCACGTATCGTTTCTTCAATCACTTCTTACCCCTTATGATATTTTTCTTCTGAAGTTTATTAAAAATTAGGGGTCTATTAATTACAAACAAAACAACCTTACAAACAAATCTTTTTTTCTTTATAACGATAGACAACAAAAATTCAAGGTTACCAATGAATGCTAATCATTGTTTTATTTCGTTGCAGGTTGCTCTACAGGAATCCAACGTAGCCGTGTTCACTCAGCCGCTATCCTCACCTATCAAGCCTGGAACTCATATTGTATTTAAAGGGACACCGACACCAGAATTGCCTTGGTGAGGATATAGTTATTTGTTAATAATATTTCTCCCAATATAAATTTGTGAGCATTTAGCGGGCTCTACTATAGAAACTGACAAAACATGAAGTTTGTTTTTTGTCGGGATCATATTAAGCCTATCGTAATAGGACCATCGGTGTGGGGGTTATTTATGTATTTAAGTATACAGAAGCAGCTTCAGATATAAAATTGTATATTACAGGGCCTCAGTAGGAATATACTTAGCCTTAGTTGTACTTGAGGGAGATTCAATTTACAATCCTGGCAAAAGGAGATACCTCCTAGAGATATAAGCCGTCAGAGGTTAATGGTAACTAAATTGGTTTTATTACAAATCTACCGACCGTGTTCATCAACTCATTCAATTATAAACTTTATTAGTATTCCTGACTGAGGCAATGACTACGCTTACATTTGAGTTACTTACGTTTAGGAACAATACGGCTGTCTCATAATATCTTTATTGTTTTCTTACATAACGCAGTTATATCATTACGGAAAATCCTTATTATGTCAATGTATTGAGTTTTTGTTGGATTTTAAAAGGCTGTATGAATGTAGTTTATTCCGTAGAGATTATATTATTATACTAAGAGTAAAGGTAGAATATTATTTTAAGGCTAGAGATGTTTGTCAGGAACGTAAAGTGGCGATCGATAGTCTGTCTAATCCAATGGGAACGAATGGCGTGAGTATATGTATGTATGTTTGTGTGTATTATTTTAAAATTTATATGGTGTATGTCATTGTTATTTTTAACGTTTTTTAGACCATACATGTCCCAAGTACTTGAACAAAAATACGACTTTTTATATAGTATAAAAACTTAGTTTCAATAACAATCCTAAGTTATTCCAGGCCGGGAGCCAAAATAGATACTATATTATTATAATAAATAGGTCTGATGTTTCTGTTTCAATTTTTATACTTTTAACATTACAAATTGTCTAATAATTACCTTTCAGGCTCCACTATAGTCATCCATAGAACCACTTCTTAAGAATATTAACTTTGGAAATTTATTTCATATTCAAATCCATCAATAACTTCTCAATTCTATTACCATTCCTTCAATTTGTGAAAGCGATCTTATCCTTTTGATTTATAATATTGAAAAATGCAAAAAAATGCCTGTATTTTCGATATTTTGAATATTTGGTATCCGTATGTAGAGAAGATTACTTTATTAGTGTGTACCGTGAATGAATTTATATTATTTCTCAAATAAAATAAAAAAAGATAATTTGGAAATGCTGGGGATCGAACCCAGGGCCTTTCACATGCAAAGCGAACGCTCTACCACTGAGCTACATCCCCTATGACTAATATGTTACAAAATGACAATATGGTAACAAAATGAAACCTACAAGCCTATATGCGTAACACTTGTGCAAATATTTTTCCTTTCTCTTTCGCAGAAATGTGGTCATTGATCACTACGAAATCGATTTCGACGTACGTTTTTGCCGCTTCAGCCAAAACAGTGCAGAAAAAAAAACGCATGGATAAACAATAACACTGTTTTTTATCCAGTTTATTCTTACAACAAAATACACTTTCGATAGATTAATAAAAAATACCATTACTTTTAAACATACACCGTCATACATACTGAGTTGAGTGAATTAGTAGTGTTCTTACTTACGATTGTGTTTAGGTGTATTGATTTAATGCTCTTCCGTTTTTTTATGAAACAATATTGTAATAAGGTATATTCTTTTCTGAGCAACCAATAAATATATTTCTATCTTTCTTAATGGCAATATTTAAAGAAATACAATACTTTGATTTTATACATTTACTTCATTCTTGTGACATAAATACATGCATACACACTCAAGCTCACGGCTATAAATCCCAAAAAGGGATAGTTTTTACAAATAATAAATTCTTCAGAAATTAATTTAAATAAGTTACAAAGAATTGGTCTCGACCTCGTTTTTCAAACACACCCTTTTTATATTTTAAATTGATAAAAGACATCAAACTATACAACTTTGCCAGCTGAGGCTAAGAATCTCACTATACTTTCTCAGGTTGATCTAGGCAGCGTCACTTTTTTAGTATAAATTATTTCGAAAATTACAATATTTTCGATAAACATTCCATAGGCAAAGCGGTTTAGTTTGATGTGTGATATCTTTAATCGATTTAAAATATAAGAAGGGTGTGTTTTAAAAACGAGGTCTAGGTCAATTGTTGCTAATGACTCCTCTTACTATACCTGCGGGAAGAAATGGTTTAGTGCTATTCTTACCCATATTGGATAAATATTTAGGCATATATGTGTTAATATGCTACAATGGGACCGATTGGGATGACTATAAGCAAATATGCATATATATTAATAATTGCTGATAAAATCCGAATCCCTTTCCAGGTTCTACCTAGAGCTAGGTATCAGCGACAGTGAGCTGATAAAGACTGCCAACCTCGCCGTGCACTTCAACCCTCGACTGCCGCAGCGCTACGTCGTGCGAAACACCAAGAAAAACTCCAGATGGGGAAAAGAGGAGACTGCGTCGTTTCGGTAGGATTTTAATTTTTTTGTTATATTATTTGCGGGAAAACAAATAACTAATTATATTTAGATAGTTGCAATACGAATAAGCTTGTGTATGTCTATAAGTTGAAGACACTTTCTAATTTAGCTACTCATGGCTCTTATTCCGAAAATGTGTAGCCAGAGAAGATCATACATTTATAGTCACTCCTGAAAGATGAGAGGAGAAAAGATGGTTTAATATGGAACATTGTTGATCGGTCTCCAATAACTTAAAAAAAACAGTTGGCTCGTACAATATCTCATAATGATCCTTGTTAATAAATTCTCAGTGTCTTCTTCTTATTCACTACACATCTTTTACAAATTGTAAAATTTGACACTATTATAGTTGACTTTAATTGAGCGATTACTTTTATGGTTTAAACCAAATTCCATTTTAATCTGGTGTATTTATTATTTATCAAATAATCACTACCAACGTTTGCATAATTATAGATTACTTGATAAATAATGAAGTGGATGTCTAAATCTATTCATCACTTTGTATAAATAACCACCATGAGAAAAAATCAACATGAAGTGTTTGAAAACTGGGTGGTTGATTACATGTCATATTCACCTCTTATCTCTAACGTTATCTTCTTATATATGTTAATGAACTTAAATCCATTTTAATTTTATTTCAAGTTGCTGTTAGCAATAACTTTGAATTATTTAACTTATACATTCGAGGTTCCTATTCATCTGCGCTTTAACCATTGTTTTGCTGCATTCACAAATATATTTTCCGTTTAGGTATTGCTTAATCTATAAGAGTTTTTTTATGCTTACGTTATGTTATACTTATTACTTTTTATAATTTTTTTCATAAAACTAGGTACTTTACTTATCAGTTAATAATTAATAGCCTACTGTCCATGATCCTCACCACGATGCTAAGTGTACATTACTTAAATAATACCAAGATGCTGTTGATCGATCCATTTAAAATGGCAATTGGCAATTTCTTTCCGTGGGTGCCGTAAGAGGCGATAATAAATACGGGACTTTACAAGTGGATCGACATAATTCGAAATTCATAATCACTACATACATAATTGGAATTGAATGGGAAAAAGACGGTAAAATAAAGGTTTTGGTGATGGGTCTCCAACCGCATCGCCCAAAAGCTCCAATACTGTGCTATTCTAAGCACAGCAACACTACACAGCTAACACTCATAACCACTACTATCAGAAATATCTGTTCCCCTCTCAACTTCCGGTACAAGATTAGAAATCTGGAAATCCGTAGCTCTAACATCCCTTTTTGTCTACAGCCCCATGAGTATAAACTAAAAGTCAAATATAATAATCAATTAATCATATAATTTCAGACGGTTTCCCTTCGAATTCGGCCGCCCGTTCACCATAGAGCTAATGGTGGGCAAGCACATGATGCACTTCGCGGTCGACGGGGAGCACTACTGCGAGTATCGGATCCGGGACCCGGCCCCGTTCGCCGCCAACTGGGTCCGCGTGTCCGGGATCAAGGACGCGGCGCTCGTCGTCGGGACCGCGGACTTCTACCCAACACTAGCTCCGCCTGTGCCTATGGTGAGGGTTTTGTAATGTTAGAAATAATGATAAATGAAATAATAGATATGGCTCGAAGCCACTTACTTTGCTTACGCGCAGTAACTTTGCGTGAATACATAGCAATACAAATGTTAACAAGTTACTTAGCTTGATTCCGCTAAAACCTCGTGTTGAGTCGAAACGCGTCGCATATTTTGTGGTTGCTTGTGGCTTTCGCTTGCGGATGTGTGTGTGTGTGGTGCATTGTCTGCTTTTCGATTTCTTGTAAGTGCGAGGGCGGGCGGTGCACAGTGCATGTTTCATGAAGACTGCAGTTATTTAGCGGAATTAAGCGAAGAAACTAATTAATATTTGTATATTTTTATATGATTAGGACTACATACCCTCAAGACATACCTCGTTTTGAACTAACTCAGAATATTTGCCGTGTAGTGCCGGCTTAGAATAGCACTACCCCAATTCCTTCAGTGGGTGTACGTAAGAAGCGACTAACGGTATTGGGGCTTTTAAGGGGTTTTTGAGCGATGCAGTTGGAGACCCATCACCAACAACCTTTATTTTACCATTTTTTTCCCACTTAACTTTCCAAAAGTGGTTAAGGTATTTCTAATTCCTTAGTTCTGGCTACCCCATCTAGGGATTTATAGCCGTGAGCATATGTATGTATGTCAGAATATAACAGCTGCCATATTTCCTGCAGGGATGACAGACTTACGAGTTTTACCATAGCAATATAAAATTTCTCAATACCTTGTTTTGGGTAGGTACTGCGTTTGTACTGTGTTCTGTACAAGAATAATGCAAAAAAGTATAAAACTAATTCATTCTTAAAATCATTATTCTATTTTGCTGTATGGTATCCAAGTACCCATTTTATATCTCTTGCATCAATTCGGCCGTCACTGTTTGTCACATGAATATAAACATAGCCACATTTACTAATAAATTATCCTAAATAAAATTGTATACTTTACTTTTTATGTGATTCGTTCCATGTCATTAATAATAGTCACTGCGGACTGTGCGGGATTTACGCGCAATCGTAATCGTAAATTGTTTGGTTCCAATTATAGTAACAGTTTGTAGCTCTCGCTCGCTGAATGTTATTTTGGGCTACAAATGAATTAATAGCTGTATTGTGTATTTCTTAAAGAATCACTTCGAACATTTGTTCTGTCATTTATTTGCCAGAATTGAGAATATATAGTACATGTGTTAAGAGCGTGTTTATGAAAAAAACCAAGTATTTGTTATTTTATTAACCGACTTCAAAAAAGGAGGTTCTCAGTTCGATTGTTTTTTAGTCAATAATAATAATGAACCAGCGTTGTAATTGTAAAAAGGGCGGTTTTTAAGTATATTTAAATATTATATATTATATAATTTAAGTATCATTAATTAAATATTATAATGCCACAGAAGATTGAAAATTTTATCAGAAATAATATTCTATTATATGTAGATGAAAATTATTCTTGAGACCAACATCGAAATTACTGTTACAATGAAATTAGTGAACGTACACAAGTGAATAGTTATAATACAAAATATAGCCAGTAGTGGAGCGTCACCAGCTCGACGTGCTCGAGCGTGATAAGTTTTTAGTTGCTCACAAAGTCTTACATGATGTTACGATACATGATGATATACGCTGAATGCAGTCCACAACAAGCTTTAGATTCTCGGCACTGTTTAACGGCAGTGTGTTACACTATAAAAGTACGACGAACGTTTAGATACATTATTTATCTCAATCTATTCACATAAGAATAAGTCCCATAAAGTTACGCTTCCATTTTGATTTGTTAAAATGTCACCCCAATATCTATTCGCACACTACAGATGCCAGTCCGCGAGGGTCTCACGTCGGGTCCCACTGGGACTCCCACGGCGCCGGAGCCGCAGTGGCCGCGGCACTGCATGGCGCTGCTACCGGACTGCTTCGGACCCGACTATGAAGTTGTTTTGCAGGGGAAGTTAGTACCACTTTATTATATATTTCTTTTATATACCTATATATAGCCTATATTGTTTCCAGTTTGTTGAGCAAAGGCCTCACAATTTTAAGCCCACACATCCCTGTCCATTCATTTATTGAGACTAACTTTAATGTTAAGCCAATTATTCCAAAATGGATGGCAGAGGTAGTAATAATACTACTGAATCTCACGTGACATTAATGTCAACTGGTGTTCAGAGTACCCATATTTTGCTTGGAAAGAGTTTGCACGTGACGAGAGGAAGGTCTATCGCCGTGGTTTTTGTACGGATTTACTGTCACATAACGAAGTACAACTTAGCCATGCGGGTTTCCTCACGATTTCCCTCACTAATAAAAACCAAACAGACTGAAATTGTCAACTTTCCGGTTGTACGACTGCAATATCACAAGATCCATGATATTTTACACACTCGTCTTTGACAAGAACATTTTATCTGTCTTCTTCAAGCACCATGTATACGTGTATATATTACCCACCAAAAACATTTTAAATGTAAAAAATGTTAGCCAAGCAAATACAATACAAAAATTTATAATATGTTGACTAAAAGACTTCGCAGACACAAGGATTGATATCTGAATGGTTGCCAAGCACTGCAGATAATCCTGAAATACAAAGTAGATAACAAGTTCAATTAAAGTTTTGATTTAACTTGGCTCGTTTCCACATACGAGTTATCATGATAATCAACTTATCTGCTAGGTACATTTTAATTTGATTTTGTGGTGAAAACTAGCCAAATTAAATCAAAACTTTAATTTAACTTGTTATCTACTTTGTATTTCAGGATTATCTGCAGTGCTTGGCAACCATTCAGATATCAATCCTTGTGTCTGCGAAGTCTTTTAGTTAACATATTATAAATTTTTGTATTGTATTTGCTTGGCTTACATTTTTTACATTTAAAATGTTTTTGGTGGGATATCATTACTTTTTGTTAAGAAATAAGTTGGTATTATTATTTTGTCTGTGTTTGATTTTATACCTACCTTATTATCTATCTACTATTTTAATCAAACAAATCAATGAATTTGGCAAAAGAAACAAACCTACAAACAACCCAATCTAAAAACAATCAGCAAGAAAAAAAGCAGAATTTACAACACCGTTACCAGCTGTAACTCATACGACGACGAAGCATAAAACTCAACCTTTTAGGCGGGATTTCGCTAGACAACCGAACAGCTCGGGGTCGCTCGCGCGTATGAGCGCGGCTCAGCGTTGCCAGCTCACAGAAAAAAAAATCTCTAGCTAAATTTAAAAAATCTCTAGATTTCTACATATTTTGACTTTAAAAAATCTCCAGAATTCACTAACGAATAAATTCGTTAAAAAAATTTTTACCAAGTCAAGTATAAGGACAAAGGTGTGAGCTATATGTATGTATGTTAAGTATAAAATAAAATTACAAGTTATTTCTTAAGATACATAATTTTAATTGTAAGAATTATAATAATTAATCTTAATCTCAAGTTAAATAGCAAAATATTAAATAAAACACAATTTAACTTATAATAAGTAACACAAAACGTTAAAAATCAACATTAAATACTTCGTTTGGTATTTCTTCGTCATCTTGAATATACGAGTCTACCGATGTAGACGGTTGAGATGGATCAATTTTTGAGTACTTAAAATTTTTGCCGACAGCAGAGATCACATCCATCGGGAGCGCATAACTATAACAGGTTCTCTTCATTATTTTTAATTGGTTTCTTATAAAGAGAATACTGTTTAAAGTATTTACAGCCATCTTGTTCCTTAGTTTATTTTTAACAATGTTCATAGCACTAAATGCTCTTTCCAATTCAGCATTTGAATGAGGAAGGGACATTGCAGATAAAGCCAGATCAGATAACTCTTGAAATGTATTGATCCCTGCAGCATTTTTGTAAAGTATCACAGATTTAAAAATATCATTAAAAATCACTAAATATGTTTCTAGTGATATTTTTTCCAAAATTTCACTATGTAACTCCTAAAAATCACTAAATCTAGTGATAAAATCACCAAACTGGCAACACTGGCGCGGCTGGCGCTCGCTTTGGTACGTTCGCAGATCCCGTCATGCCCCGCCCCTGCCCCTCACCCCGCGCGTCTTGCCCTGTGATCTCCTGTGGCCCCACGCTTGTAGCGACGTGGTAGCGACTAAGTTTTTAAATAAAATGATTTGATTTTGATGATCAAACTTTAGCGTCGAAGTTTAATGAATGATCAAGTAAGTATGCATAGCATACCTAAACCTATTCAGAACGGAGTTTTATATTAGCGTCAACAACATTTCATCATGGGATTTATTATGATTTCTATACAAAATGTTCTTGTGAGGGAAATATTGAAAAATCTTTAAAATTCAGATTTTTTCCTTTGTTAATATTTGATCACCGACCTGGATGCCGAATTTCAACTTCCTGGGATATCTGGAAGTGGGTTGGTTAGCTTTTTGATCTATATGTCAGTGAGTCACTAAAAAATATCGCGATTTTTGGACGTTTATATCTTAAGGGCCTCCCTCGAAAAGTTCACTGATTTTGGTAGTTTTCAAACTCAATAAAATCCGCTCAATAAAGCAATCACACTCTAAATAAAATATATGTTCAAGTTCAATATCTTATCTTCAAAAATGACGGTTCATATTTTGTTTTTGATAATAATTGACAAAGAAAAAAAAATATTTGTGGGGGCCTTTTTTATCGTAAAATCTGATACTGCAGTCAGAATACTGCATATATGTTATCGATTACCTATCATTTGCGTAGACAACTGAGTAATCTATCATTGTAGTGATAATTTTCTAGTCTTTTTATCCTAATTATGGAGTTACAAAGCTTTTTTCCTAAATTTCAATTTCAATGTTTGCGGGTCCCTGCGCGGAGAACGGGTGGCAGATGGCTGTTAGCCTTCATGCGCAGAGCTTGTGTCGGATTTTTCTGTAATATGGCTGCTTGCCGCTTCCCGCGCTTTTTTGATAATTTATTTTGGTTGTGCGCAACATAGTCGCTTGTTTCGCCTTACATTATAAGTTTGTCTCAATCGTAATATTATCGTTAATTTCAATCTCTCACGTAAGAACGATATGGTCCAACGTGTGAAGTGCTATGCGCCATAGGTTAGGGCGTGAGTTCAAATCTTCGGCTCGGCATGTGCTTTTTGTTTATTTCTTTACAGGTAAAATAATTTTGTCTTTATTTTCGTTCGGTAATGATGATAAATGCATTATTAAAAATACTGCGAATTGTTCTGTTTTGTGAATACGCTCGTATTACCCTAATGTTCCGTAAATCTAGCTGAAACAATTATTATCGTTTTGCTTTAAATTTATGTGATGTTTTTACATATCTTTTTTGTAATATTTCTACTTTTTTTAAAATGAAATAGAATATATTAAATATGTGCATTCAAACCGTTCTTCGAATAAATTATCTTGATTCATTTTATTTTATTAATGTGCTAATAATTCTAGTTTATACTTCGAAAATGTATAGCTTTGCGAGGGGATGAGTAGGTTCAAATAAATTCGCAACCACTCAACCGTCTCGTCAAGGTGAATTGATAGAGTAAGCTGATATTTATAAATTTTTAGACTTTCATTGAATTTTGCATTTTGTAAACAACTGTGAAAAAATAACTCAATCAAATAAGCTTTATACTAATTTATGAAATAATTATTTATATTTTTGCGTTTACTCATCCCACTATATCGACAAGGAGAAATCTTTGTATAACACGGCTAGTGTTTTTAATTAGATAAAAAAGTAAGTTGTTTGCTTTTCTTTTAAAATACCCTTTATTACATAGTTTAGTATAACCACAGATAATATAATACTATACTAGTACAGATACCCAATCCCATACAACGAAATGTGATGTGCTTAAATACCCTTATTCGACGGGCTATTTCCTAGTTCTTTATTGTTCGCTAGATGGCGTTAAATTCGCATGCATCGTAGCAAATGTAAAGCACATAGTAGTTCAACTTAAGGTCACAGATGTCACTACAAAATGATTAAAACAAAATGCATAACAAAGCCCGAATATCTTAAGTCGGCTTATATTAGGAAATGGCGGCTGCGGGGCGCGCGGGGCGGGGGCGCCTCGGTAACACGAGCGAGACAGATTTTATTACTTTATGACTTTCTTTCACTAAATGTTTATTTGCAAATTTGCAAATATGGTCAAGGACAAAATCGTCGACAAGGCCAGTTGCGTACGAGTATTACTCTGTTTGTAGATTTTTGTTTGTAATGTTAACAGAGTCGTTGTCGATATTTGTCTCTGCTGTGTGTCGGCTTAGAATAGCACTACCCCATTTTCTTACCGTGATTGTTCGTAAGAGACGGCAAAAAGATATTGGGGCTTTTTGACTGATTTTAAGGCGATTCTGTTGGAGACCCACCATCAAAAATCTTTGTTTTAATCTTATCCCAACACAAGTTCCAAAAGTGGCGAACGAATTTCTTATTCCGAAGCTCTGGCTACCCCGTCTAGGGATTTATAGTCGAAAATATGTGTGTATTCTATTTATTAAAATTTAATAAACAGAATACACACATTTATTTATTTAATAACATCGTGCAAGACGTATTCGTGCTCTAGTGACGACGTATGATAGCTTAGCTAGCTAATCTATAAAAGTGAAACATGCAGCTATGTAGCGTCTCGCTCGCTCCCTCTCCCGCGAGTCACGCGACCTCGAAGGAGCGCGCGCGCGTGTGTAGCTGCATCGTTGAGAGAGCGAGACGCTAAAATACAAAGCACGAATCACGCGCCACGTCTCGGCTGCGCAAAATAGCGTTTCGTTAGCACGTTAGCAGTAGCTTCGTGGCAACGGCCGCGGGGAGACTCTGTCCAGTTTCGCGAGCTAAGATCGCGAGAGTGCGTTCGGCGCGCCGCGTTGTAACTATTGCTATAGCTGCATTTACGTTTTTATTAAGCGCAAGCTATTCGTTGCGAGCAAACCGCGCGCTTCGTTTTTCAGCTTTACGTTATATTAACCTCCACTAGTTCAGAGTACCCACGTTTTGCTCGGATAGTGTACTCACGTGATAGGGGGCAGGCCCATCGCCGTTTTGTACAAATACAATGTCCCAGGGTTAGAAAACTAGTCGTCTGCAAGATAAGCGGTGTTCTACCCACTGAGCTACTAAGTCGTCATTAAACTACTTATTTTATATTATCTAGGTACCTACGCGCTACACCTACAGTACAGAATTATCCTATTTGTAAAAAGTATTTATCAATCTTGCCACATCACATACTGACATACATATTATTATTTCTCATACCGTTGGAGTAACAGAAAATACTTATAAATCTCATTGTTTAATCATAATGAAAAATGCTGTATACCTGGCTGGCTGGCTTAAAAAAACATTATTACATACATAAATATACTTACGACTATAAATCCCTAGAAGGGGTAGCCAAAGCTTTGAAAAAGTCAATCACTGAATTGTTAATATTAATTCAAACGTTCACACCGCAAATCCCCGACGGTAGTGCAGGCAGGGGTACTAATACTAAAAATTAACTTTCTACAACAAAGTACTAACAGATATAAAAATAACATACATACATATACTCACGGCTATAAATCCCAAGAAGGGGTAGCTCCTCAGTCACATTTAAAAGTTGATTGGGGAGAAAATGGTATATATAAATTATCGTTAGTGATGGGCCTCCAAATGCGTTACGTTCAGCCACCGGAAGAAATGGGGTAGCGACATTCTAAGCCGACACTACACGGCTAAAAAATAGTGATAAGGCAGGAATTAAAATTACATATATATTCTCACGCCGTTAGTTCACATTGGGATAGTTAGAGACTATCGATCGCCACTTTGTACGGCCCTGGCAAACTTGGGACACTTGTCTTTTTAAGCACAGTCTCTTTTTGGTCCAAACGTGTACGCCGAGGTCGTTAAAAAATTAAAATCACTTAAAAAGCCCCTATACCCCGTGAGTCGCCTCTTGCAATCACCCACGAGTAGTAATAGGGTAGTGTCATTTTAAGTCGACAATTATCACCAATTCGATTACTTGGGTGGACGCAAATCAAAACAAGTAAGATACGTCAATAAATAAACACCATCTCATTTTGGCGCCATCTATTGTCAGTAGTTGAAATCACTAAACATTTTAGTTAAATAGATGTAGTTCTACAATAATCAGTTGGGAATACAATTTCATAAAAACGAAAACACAGTTTTTTTATATTTTGCTTATAATTGTAATAATTTATGTTTTATGGTATTATGTGACAAAATAAATTACCATGTTATATTTACCTGACTGTCTTTTGGCTTTTTAAACGATAATTAGCCAATTTAAGTTTTTATTTTAAAAGTCGACTATATCTTAACTCCATCTATTGAGCGAAGAGGTAACTAAAAACATTTTGTATGAGATGGTATACCATGGTATAACCAAAGATTAAAAGTATTTTTTACCTTATAATAACGACGGAAAATTAAATAAAGGAAATAAACATGTGCAGAAAATCGAAAATTTCCAATTGAACAAAATACTTTTGAGCAACATACATACATATACTAACGGCTATAAATCCCTAAAAGGGGTAGCCAGAGCTGAGAAATTAAAAATTCCTCAGCCACTTTTGGAAGTTGAGTGGGAAAAAGATGGTAGAATAAAGGTTGTTGGTGATGGGTGATGGGTCACCAACCGCATCGCCCAAAAATCCCTTAAAGAGCAAACCTCTAATTAAGTAAATAAACAAATACAAAAGACGCATATTTATAGTCTCCTTCTAACAAGAAACTATAACCAAGTATATATTTATGAATTATTATTATGAACTAGTGGATCGTCCCAGCTTCGCACGGGTAGCGTTGTTTTTTAAATATCTGAGGTTTCTTTCTTTAGTCACTGCTCAAACATTGTGAAATTCAGCGCAATGTTTTCAATTTATTAAATTTATAGCACTCCCTAAACAGTGTAGTTTGGTGATTTTTAATGCGCTTTAATGAACGGTTCAGTATTTCCGTTTAATAGCAAATTTTGGAATAAAACGCTATGAAGTATTTATAACAATCTAAAAAATAAATCATTACGTGTTGTAGGATGCAACTACTGGCGCCATCTAGTATGTTATATGTAAATTACTAACGATTCGGTTTTGGTCACGGGCGCGATGGCTTATTTTATGTATAATTTCGGTGTTTCTCTACCGATTTCTATGATTCTTTTTTTATTGAATAGGTAATAATGTAACCTTTTTTAAATTAGGGATGAGTGAGAGGTTTACAAACGTAAGAGTAAACAAATATCATCAGAATGTTCCGAACTGCTAAGCTATCAGGAATTACACGTGTTATTGTGAGTCAACCGTAAAAGATAGACATAAACTGCTGAGAATTTTTTTTTAGATAATTTTATGAAGAATATTTCCGTCACACATGATTTCTATGTAAGTTTAACCATTGAGGCTGCACACGCGACGGAAGCTTAAAAAATGGAGTAACTTCTCCCGTTTTCCCAAAATTTCCCAAAATTCCCCTTTACTACTCTGCTGGAAAGTATACGAAAACCTGCGCAGGTGTATGAAGAATAATTGTACCAAGTTTCGTTAAAATCCGTCGAGTAGTTTTTGTTTCCATAAGGAACATACAAACCGACAGACAGACAGACAGACAGACAGACAGACAGACAGACAGACAAAAATTTTACTGAGTGCATTTTTGGCATCAGTATCGATCCCTAATCACCACCTGATAGTTATTTTGAAAATATATTTCATGTACAGAATTGACCTCTCTACAGATTTATTATAAGTATAGATTATATATTATTGCTGTGTAGTGTCGGCTTGGAATAGCACTACCCCATTTTTTCCGGTGCCGGTGGGTGTACGTAAGAGGCGTATGGTAGTATTTACTAAATGCTTTCTCCTGTTTTATAATTTGTGCCGATTTTTTATTCAAGTGTGATTTTTGGACGTTGCGATAATAGCACGTTACGTTATTTCTACTGCAATCCACGATCACTTTTTTGTGCCGGCTAAGAATAACATAAACCCCTTTTACTTGGTGTCACATGAAACCTACTATCACGAGTTTTCTTCTCGACATTCCCCTCCTATATTCCGAAGGTGTCATAAAAAATAGTTTTGTGAGATTCAAGTTTTTGTTTCAGTTATTTTAATTACAAAATATATTCATCCAAGCGAGACATAATTATAATATCGATACGAATGTCGCAATTCTACAACGTAGTACGAGACTATTTCCGTAGATGGCGCTTAATTTATGGTTATAATAGTTACTAGTGAGGCCACTAGATGGCTTATTTTACGAGTTTGATCAAAGGTGAGGAGACGGCAGGGGGCAAGCCCAAATGCCGTTTCAAGGTTCTTACTTTTTCGGGGGACGCCCTTAATAACCCTTTGTTATGTATTTATGGAAATTGGGCTACTAGTTTGTATCCTTGATATCAACAAATGAGCCAAATTTGGTTGGTTTATGTTGATTAGATTTTGAGTTATGATGGTGTAAAAAGTCGCTCCAAATGGTTCGTGTAATATACACATACGGTGCGCGCTCGCCGCCTTGGCTTGGCTTGACGCACTGCCGTGCGTCTTGATCTTGTTGCAATGTTACCATGGACTCCACGCAGACTTCCACTGATGCCGGTAGCGAATACTACGCACACTATTCCCCAGACTACGCGCAATCTTCCACTCATTCCGCGCGGAACTCTCGTCCGTCTGGCACTGGTACCCGTACGCGGTCTTTCACTTTGCTCGGTCTTCCACTAATTCCGCTATTCCATGTACACCTTTTCAACTCAAAATCTGCGCAATCTTTTACTACAACAAACCCTCCACTATTGTCAGAATCCGCTCAATCTCCCAGCGTTCCACTATAACAAACCCCCCACTATTCCCCAGACTCCGCGCAATCTTCCACTCATTCCGCGTGGAGCTGTCGTCCGCTCCGCACTGGTACCCGCACGCGCGCGTGCCGCTGCTGGCGGAGGTGCGCGCGTACCTGGACCCGCAGTGCGCGCGGCAGCACGTCGCGCTCAACGCCTGGGACGGGGACTGGGGCGCTGAGCGAAGGCAGAAGACGGCGAGATTGGTGCCGGGGACTGAGGTAGGCCGCCATTTTACATTTATATTAATTTACTAACTGACCAGACAAACTTCTTACTGTCAAAAGTTCATTAAAATCTTCAAATTGTCATAATGCCTGATGAGGGTCTCTGTCATGTAACAAGAAAAACGATGGTTTAAATTGTATCCTCACAACTTTTTCACTTTTTCTATAGCTAAGAACCTTGCGCAAATTTTAAGTAACACTACAAAAAGAATCAGGCGAATCGGTCCAGCCTTTTTCTTATTTTGCGCTTTAGTAGTAGTATAGATAGTTAGACTTGTTTTAAACGCTTGGAAGTTGAGTGGGAAGTAAAGGAAGGTTGGTGTGGTCTCCAGACACATTACACGACAATTACTTTAAAAGGAAATGACTATTTATGAGTATTTCCCAAGAGGATCGAGGCATGTAAATAGGATGCATTAGTAATTGTTCTCTACGCTGTCCTAATGTGGATTGGCAGATTAAGGCCCATTATAATAATTACTTGGCCCGAACACTTCACATGCCTTATTCATAATTTGGAAATAATCAAGTGAATCAGCCTGCAATACCTATCAAGCTGAGTAAAATATTTCACATAAAATTTGTGACTTTACTCTAAAACCAGAGACCTCGTAGTTTTGAACTTTTCCACTAGACCAACACAGAGGCCGCTACGGGAGGAAATGGGTCTCTAGTATAAAACACACAGACACAACCACTGGTAGCAGGACTCTAAACGTTGCGTTGTTTTATACTTCATTGGTTATACTCACTTATCATTCCGCTTATTATTGTAAGTAGTTCATAAACGAAATAATTTTCTCCTTTCCAGATAACAATGAGAATAATGAGAAACGAAACGTCGTGGCTAGTCTACATCAACTCGCAGATAGTGGGAGAAATGGAGATAAGAAAATTCGACTGTCCAATCAAAGTGCTGAGAGTCCGCGGCGATTTCTACCCCGAGGTGATGTTTATTTGTAAAGTACAGAGTGATCAGCTAGTTCCTAGTAATAATAAATCGCGCAAGACTTCCGTACGACGTGTGTTCAATAGGTTTAGTAGAGATGCGACGGAGCCGGCAGATAATTCTCTAGTAGATTCTACATCATCAGAACCTATACATTCTGTATCTGAGACAAATGGAGACACGCGATCTCCGTCCACTGCTAATGCATCTCTTTCCTCATCTAAGAAAGAACTGAAAAGACGCAAGAGTCAAGACAAGGATGGGAAATAAGTCAAGGAAAGTTTACGTTTATTGTATTCGATTGATTAATTTATCATTTCCTATTACGATAGATTTGGAAGGCTCAGTAATTTGTTTAAATTAAGGTCGTAGATTTTAAAACAAATTGATGTTATTTTACCTAGATACTGACTGTAGAGAAGTGTATTTCATTATAATCATCTCATATCAACTTCGAAAAGTTTGAATATTTTGTTAAAAAAAAATTTGTTGATTAACATAATTTTAGAACATCATGTTTCTGAGAATCATGGCTAACTAACAATCGCTGTATTTTGATGTTAAGTTATTTTGACAAATGTTAAATTTATGCTGTTGTAAGTGAAATTAATTGTGATAAAAGAGCAATTGTGACGTGATATGGACGTGTGAACCAGATGAGTAGCAGTAGTTGTATAAAATTGTCAAAGTTATATATTTATATATATATATCGATATTATATATAGAGTTAACGTTGTTGAGTTTTTGATTAGAAGAAGGGAATTTAATATTATCTTGAAGAAGGATTGCGTGATGAGAAGAATGAAAAGCAAAATAACAATAACTACGGTAAAATAGATTTGGTCAAAAAAATTAAAAATCAAAATCTAGTACAGATTTTCATTGTGGTAGTTTGTGTCAGTTGCGTAGAGAATAGGATGGTAGACTAAATTATATAAAGAATCTAGTAACTGGTCGGATTGTCTAAGGTTGTATCAACAGAAACAGTACTAGAAAAACTTATGCAATTGATAAACTAGATAAACTGTGTTTTCCTTTCCACAAATGGTTGACCAAAAAGGACTTTTAAAAATAATTCTTCTTTATTTAACTCATATGCTGAATAAAAAGATGCTCAATTTTTAACTTGTACGAACCTATATTAACTGCGGTAAAAACCAATAATTCCATCAAAAGTACTCCGATACATTATTTAAGGAGTATAGAAGGCATAACAGGGCAATTATTGACGATATATGCCCTGTAATAACCAGCCTGATATATATTACTTTCAAATAATATAAAAAATGCCTATTATTCCTGGTTGAACGTAAACAAAGTCAATAAATAAAATAAGTACTACTAAAAAAAGTATATCTGAGAGATCATAATACGTGACCGAATCTCTTTTAATGTTTAAATGTTTGTGATTTGATTGTTATTTAGACCCATATGTGAAAATAAACGGAAGAAAATTGCTGGGTAAAATTTTATGTAGCTTTAAGAATGCCACGATTTTGAGATTATTTTCGGTAAACAAATTAGTTAGATATAGATTGGTGGATTGGTGGACGGAAATGATAAGTTATAAAATATAATAAGTTGGTTTGTAAAATACTACACAATTCTTTCACACAGAAGCTGTAAAATGTACTCCTTAATATGTACGGTGCTTTTTTATCGTACTTGTTTGTCCTCACCATAAAGGTTGACTGGAAGAAATCGCGTTAAGGCGATAAGTCCGCCTTTGTGTACTTAGTTCTAATGATCTGTACCTATATAAAAACATTGTATTTGTATGCAATAAAGTGTTCAAATAAATAAAATACGGTGATGTAATAACATTTTCATCGACAATAGATTTTGTGATTACAAGTCTGATGACGAAAATATTAAATTGCGATGTGTAATTAAGAGTTTTCTATTAAATTACAAATTGCTACAAGCAAATACTTCTAAACACCACGTTTCGAAATGGCCCACTACCTCGGACATAGCAAGGGTAATACAGTAATTTTTACCTTGTTCTTTATATTAAAATAATAAAACATTGTCTATTTTAATATGTCCGCAGACAACTATTAAAAAGTCTAATTCATTCTCGTTGCTATTACATTTCCGGGGGATTGGACTATCGTGTGTCAGTACCCTATCGTTTCGTGACATTAAAACACAAAAGTTTGTTTTATGAACTCAAAATAATACGACTGCAATAAACAGCAAGATATTTTTGTAACATCATATACTCACCGTTATAAATCGCAGTAAGGAGTAGCCATAGTTTTAGAATTTGAAATTACCCAGCCATTATGAGAGATGAGTGGGAAAAATAATGTTAAATAACGGACATTTGGCGATGGGTGTCTAGCGACATCGCCAAACAATCGCCTAAGACGCCCTAAAACCCAAAGTCGGCACTTACGTTAAGGTCTTACGGCACCCGTAGAGAGAAGTGGGTTAAAACTGCCACTACACAGCAATATTTTTGTATAAAGAATTGTATAAACTAATACTGTAACAAAATGAGTTTAAAAGCTGTCTACATCAATTATAGTTACGCACATTCGTAGTTTCTAACAAGATACTATTATAATAATACTTACGGATAGTGTTTTAACCGTTTGAATTATGCCATGTATAAGAAGTGTATTTTAATAAGTGGTCAAAGACTTGTTCAAAGTTACCGATTAAAAATGTAAACGGTTTTAAAAAGCAATATAGAAAACAGGAATTTTAAAGAGTTTACAATAAGAGATAGGTCCGAATGTAATCGACAATAAATCCTTGTTAATGTACTAATCACAATGATCATAATCGACGTTTGTAAGTGACTTACAAATAAGAGTTGTAGTTAATTAAGTAGGTGCTTTTAATTAAATTACGTTTGATATAATTGAGTGCCATTTTATTGATGAATATTATCTCACAATTTTAACTGGACTATAAACAATAAGATTACTAGATGTGTTAGATGGTGTTGCTTGTCTACGCTTGTGGTCTAATCATTGAGAGTCTTCTATCGTAGAAAAAAATGTTAAATGAATTCCGGATTTCAGAATTAATTGAATCTTGTAAGTTGCGAGTGCGATAATTATCGGTGTTACTGAAAGTTAAATAATACATTAGATAACAGAAATATCGTTGACATTGGACATCCATGGACGTCCGGTTCACTCGTAACTTACATAATTTTGTCGCAGACCGCTTCAGATTAAAGCTTAAAGTTATTTAGCAGTCTTCTTATGCTTTTCAAAATGCATCTCAATATCGATCTCTGGGATAGAGTGTTTTATAAATATGAGCCAGTTTGAACTACTCTGTTTCGTTCCTCTCTATGTTATTATTTCATAATCAATTAGAAATTGGTATACCTACATAAATCTCAGAATCTTTTCTTGATAAAATTTAATTTGTTAATAACTATGTAGTATGTAGAGAGTTAATTTTTGAAGTCTGTTATTTTTTGAGAAATGATTTATTATTGTGATAATTTTATTAAGGTATAAAATGCATTTGTTTTGTAAGTTGCCAGTTCAATAGCTTACGATTAAATGTAGTGAAACTTATTGATAAAAGTGCCTTGTGCTTGTTATTTTAGTGTGGAATAAACTTTTGGCAATATGTTATGTACCTATTAGAAGCAATAAAGATATTATAATAGTTAACATTTTTTTATTTATACTGCTACTTCAAGTACGAAGCGTCCTATCTTTTCGAATAGCCCAACAAAATAAGACTGGCCAGTATCAAGTGTTGGGTAAGGGTACGTGGCCGAGGAGTAGGTACCGAGTAATTAGTAAATAGGGGACTAGCTCCTCGGTCCGGAGGTTGCGGGTTCGATCCCCGCTGAGAGCAATATATGTGATGAACATAAATATTTTTTTAATGTCTTAAATGTTATTTTATTTATTTATATATATAGAATGGAATAACTCTTTATTGCACATCAAACACAAATTTACAAAAGTAATAATATGATCAAACAGTTAACAGTGAGGTACAATACAATTGGCGGTCTTATCGCTAAAAGCGATCTCTTCCAGACAACCTATATATTAGGTTTTTCAAACGACACACACACTTTACACTTACAGAACACCATGCATTACATCAATCCAGTGTGAATTGAATAATAGAAAAACCACATACTACAAGTTGGCATACTTACCAGGATTACAAAGAAAATGACTGAATTAAATTAGCTTAATTTTTCATAAGTTCAACAGTGTTTATGTGGTTAAATTTGGGACATTTATGTGTGTATTATTTACTACATATATGGTTGAGTTAGTATACCATAATACTAGTCTCACTTAATTTGGGGCTTACTTGATCTGTGTGTAATTTGTCTGTATATTTATTAAATAAATTTTATTTATTCGGTTATGGCGTCCTATTACAATGTTTTGTTCATGACAACCTCATGTGGGGATTATTACTAATAAAAAAAAGGGAAGAAACATTTCGACATCAGCGGGGATCGAACCCACTTCCTTTCCTTTATTTATTAGTAATTATCTCCACATGAGGTTTTCATGAACAAAACATTCTAAGTATGTGATGGTTAGGCGTTCTCAACATTTGCATTCTATCTGTAAAGGTAAACAAGTGGCTTTCCGAATTTGTAAAAAAATCGGAGGTAGGGAACGCTGACAGTGCTTAAAAAGTGTAAAAGAAACAAAACAAAGAAGAATTTCGCACTAGTAGCCACTTGACTTTATAGCTCAATTGGCAGAGCGACAGGGGCGTATACCCGGAGGTAGTGGGTTCAATCTCCGCTGGTGTCAAATTTTTTCTTTCCTCTTTTTATTATGGTGACCTGTGTTGGATGACATTAGTGCACGTAAGTACGTAAGACTGGTAAGTAGTGATAACAGTCGTTGTGTCGTTACATATAGCAGGTAAGACTCGTATCAGTAGAGGAAACCCACGGAGGTCACATTTAGATCAAATAGAGAGTGTGCTTAAAAAGGCAGAAGTCCGAATTTTGAAAAATAAAAAGCCATGTATTGAAAGATTGATGAATGTACACGAAGCTTGAGAGGATTAGCGGGATCGTACAAAGTGATGACCGATAGTCTCTACCTACCACATTGGGTGTAGTTTAATTAATAGTTAGTTCAATGGGAGTGGTTTTTGAGGCAACGCATCTTGTATCTAGTTATGTTCATACTCTTGATTTAAAAACAGCGAGTACTCACGTAAGTCGCTGTGAAAATTAAAATTGGGAGCTTAGCCAGCACGAGTACGTAATAAACATAATTTGTTTTGTATTAACTTCATGATGCATCTCTCATCTATACTTATAATAAATCTGTAGAGAGGTCAATTCTGTACATGAAATATATTTTCAAAATAACTATCAGGTGGTGATTAGGGATCGATACTGATGCCAAAAATGCAATCAGTAAAATTTTTGTCTGTCTGTCTGTCTGTCGGTTTGTATGTTCCTTATGGAAACAAAAACTACTAGACGGATTTTAACGAAACTTGGTACAATTATTCTTCATACTCCTGCGCAGGTTTTTGTATACTTTCCAGCAGAGAAGTAAAGGGGAATTTTGGGAAAACGGGAGAAGTTACTCCATTTTTTAAGCTTCCGTCGCGTGTGCAGCCTTAATGGTTAAACTTACATAGAAATCATGTGTGACGGAAATATTCTTCATAAAATTATCTAAAAAAAAATCTCAACAGTATATGTCTTTCTTTTACGGTTGACTCACAATAACACGTATAATTCCTGATAGCTTAGCAGTTCGGAACATCCTGATTATATTTGTTTACTCTTACGTTTGTAAACCTCTCACTCATCCCTAATTTAAAAAAGGTGACATTATTACCTATTCAATAAAAAAAGAATCATAGAAATCGGTAGACAAACACCGAAATTATACATAAAATAAGCCATCGCGCCCGTGATCAAAACCAAATCTTTACAAATTTACATATAACATACTAGATGGCGCCAGTAGTTGCATCCTACATCACGTAATGATTTATTTTTTAGATTGTTATAAATACTTCATAGCGTTTTATTCCAAAATTTGCTATTAAACGGAAATACTGAACCGTTCATTAAAGCGCATTCAAAATCACCAATCTACACTGTTTAGGGAGTGCTATAAATTTAATAAATTGAAAACATTGCGCTGAATTTCACAATGCTTGAGCAGTGACTGAAGAAAGAAACCTCAGATATTTAAAAAAACAACGCTACTAGTGCGAAGCTGGGACGATCCACTAGTATATAATATAATAATAATATAGAGGGCTTGGCATGAACTTGGACAAGATGAAAATCATGTTCAATCGTCTTGTTCAGCCAAGACCAGTTCTTGTCGAGAGAGCAGAGCTCGAAGTTGTGCCGGAGTACGTCTACCTAGGTCAGACGCTACGACTCGGTAGAAACAACTTCAACAAAGAGGCCGCAAGACGCATCCAGCTGGGCTGGGCTGCTTCTGGAAAACTTCGGCATATCTTCTCCACGGCCATCCCACAATGTCTGAAGACTAAGGTTTTCAACCGATGCGTCCTGCCAGTGTTAACGTATGGTGCGGAAACGTGGACACTCACGGCTGGACTAGTCCACCAATTAAAAGTCACTCAAAGAGCGATGGAGCGAGTATGCTCGGCATCACTCTGTTGGATCGCATCAGAAATGAAGTGATCCGACAGAGAACTAAAGTGGCCGACGTAGCTCATCGGATCAGCAAGTTGAAGTGGCAGTGGGCTGGTCACATCTGCCGAAGAACCGATAACCGCTGGGGAAGACGAGTTCTTGAGTGGAGACCACGCACTGGCAGACGCAGTGTGGGGCACCCTCCAGCCCGCTGGACCGACGACCTAAGGCAGGTGGCCGGGAGTGAACCGGATGAGGCTGGCCGAGGATAGGAAGAGGTGGCGCGCCATGGGAGATGCCTAAGTCCAGCAGTGGACGAGTGTTGTGGGCTGATGATGATGATGATGATAGAGGAAAACTTTGTTTGTTTGATTGTAATGAATAAGCTCAAAAACTACTGGACCATTTTTGAAAATTCTTTCACCATTCGCAAGCTTCATTATCCACAAGTAACATAGGTTATATTTTATTTTGGAAAAAATAAGTTTAGAACCCTACGTCGTAAGCACGAGAAAAGTTACTTATTTTCCGTACGCTGTTTGTATTAAAGTAGTGAAAATAATATTAAAAATTATTTTTTCTCATTTTATGACAGAGCATGACATATTTAGCGGGTCGGTTAAATATAGTAATTTGATGCCATCCTTTAAGTGAATGTCAATGAATGTTTGACAGTATGAAGTCTGTTGGGTCAGCTAGTATATAATATAACGAGCCGTTCCAACACAACTGTGCTGTACCTGTACTGTTTGGTTGGTTCCATTCTCTTTAGTATCTTTGGAATTGGAATGCTATTTCCAATAATTGTCTTAAGTTCCTTTGCCATGTAGTGTCGGCTTAGAATAACACTACCCCATTTCTTCCCGTGGGTGATCGTTACGATCACCGGCGACTAAGGGTATAGGTGCTTTTTAAGTGAATTTTGGGCAATGTGGTTGGAGATCCATCACCAAAAACATTAATTATTACCAACTTTTCCCAATCAACTTCAAAAAGTGGCTCAGGAATTGCTCATTCAAAGTCCTGGCTACCCCGTTAAGGGATTTATAGCCGTGAGTATGTATGATTTCCTAATTATAGCTTATTCAAATTTGTCAATGCTTCTTTCTCATGGACCTACTCGTAGATCTATCATTGATAAGTCTAACAGGCGAATATTACGCCATCCATGGTTCTACTATTAAATATATATGTTATGATAATTATGAATCATACAATAATTATGATATATATTTAGATGTGAAGATGGATGTATGTGTAGTAGAAGATACACGGCGATTAGGACTCAGGGCTTTTTAAATGATTCCTGGGACACTTGGATGGACCATCACCAACTATCCTTTACTCATACAATATTTCGTTTACGCAAACTGCAAAAATGTATGAAAAAATTTAATTTCTGAAGCTCTGGCTACCCTTAATGGAATTAATAACAAGGAGTATAAATTATTTTAGAACATATTATATTATTTTTTACATTGATAATGTCGAAATCATCAACGATGAAAGAAATAACATTTGATGGTACACATAGATTTTTTATGTTTATTTCATGAAATCTCAAATTGATATGAGCATAATTGCGGACTATATATTTAAGTAAAAGTTGATTCAAAACTTTTATTTGTATTTCTTTATGAAATATTTTATTTTTTGCAAGTATTTGAAATATTGAAAGTTAATTATGAGAAAACGTTATTATGAAAATTATAAATTATGAACGTTACTGGAAAGGTCAACTTTTTGTTTAGGAGTATGTTTGAGAGTTGGTGCCAGAATCAATGAAATTCATCGTTGTCGCTGTGGAGTTCAGGTTGACCAATGGGTCCACCACGGACTTTCATGTCCCCGCAGTGCAGGTCGCCTGTCACGACACGCTGCCCTAAATGATATCATCCGTCGGGCTCTTGTCAGCGCCCACGTGCCAGCGACCTTGGAACCTCCTGGATTAATGCGGGACGATGGTAAGAGACCCGATGGTATGACTTTGTTGCCTTGGAGGAATGGCAGGGCGCTGATATGGGATGCAACCTGTGTCGACACTCTGGCACCTTGCCATTTATCCGGGTCGGCAGCACGGGCAGGTACTGCTGCTGCCAACGCCGAGAGTTACAAACGGCGTAAATACTCAGTTTTAACAAATGACTATCATTTTATACCTTTCGCCGTTGAAACTCTCGGCCCGTGGGGCAACGAGGCGCAGCTTTCCTTTAAAGAACTGTCCGCTCGCCTTGTGGAAGTGTGTGGTGATCCCAGAGCTGGCAGCTACCTCGGCCAACGCATTAGCTTGGCCATCCAAAGCGGAAATGCTGCTAGCATATTGGGCACGTTACCCTACACCGAGAACGATGAATTTCACGAAATTTTTCGTTTGTAATATATACATATTTGGCTATAATTTAATTTTTATACTATCAATGTAAATATTTTTTATTTGAATTTCATAGTGTAAATAAAGTGTTAAAAACAAGTGATAAAAATATAACCAAATGTAAAATAATGAGAAATGTTTGCAGAGAAAATATATTACAATGACAACATTAGGGTGTAAACTGCTCCTACAATATTTTTCTGCCTATTTCGTATCTTACATACCAAAAGGACGTCGGAAAGAGGATCTTCTTTGATACTTAGATTATATATGAGTTTTCCTTTTTTAAAAATAGAAATGCAGTTAACCCTTTATAAGGCAGAGGTATGATCAAACATTCATTGTATTTCACTTCTATTTCAAGGTAGGGAAGGTTGAAATTATGGTAGCCACTATTTAGCTACTGCCTTATAAAGGGTTAAAAGGTAAATTACACTGAAACACAAATAAAACAAAAGATCGAAAGTAATTTCTTTTATTAAATAAAAAGTATGTACTTAGTCAACACAATACATATAATTTAACATTACAATAATCAATGTTTTACAAAATCGTAGCATACAAAAACGAGAGATTATTTGGTTTGTGACGTCATCGAGATATCCAACAGACTTATTAACCCTACAATACGTACTATGTGGACAAAATTAACTAGCATTTGCTAACTGGTTAACCTTCTTATCTTTCTTTTAAAGCATTTAGCTGCGTACTTTGTCGCATAGCAACAAATATAAATCATAAAGTTTCATTGCAACATAATTCGTAAAACTCACTGTTATGATTACGATGCTAACGGCTCTCGAGGTAAAACAGCTATATTATAATTATTCATCAACATATTAGGCATTTAGATATAATAATTCTGACATAATATATGTACAACGGAAATTCAAAAGACAGTGACTGATATATATGGTAAGTTTTTTTAGAACTACGGATTGCAGTAATTGACTATCACAAGGTCATAGAAAAAAAAAGGTTAAATGATTATGTATGAATGAAATATATCACTAATATTGTATGTTCTACATAAGTAACACTTAGCGGCCGTTTGAACCAACGTTAAGAATTCAAGAACAAAGATTTTGACTAAATTTATAACCAATAAATTATTAAAAAGAAACCTCGAGACTTATCTAAACTTGATCGAAAATCGCAAGTTCTAAAAAGGTGTATGGAATGGACTTTATTGACTTTAAAAGGTTAACCAAATAAATATATTCGCCTATATTCAAACTAGGTATAAACATTGAGTTAGAGGTAAAATCAGAATACTTCACTTTTCATAATATTATTTTCTGTTATATAATTTGGAATGTTCTAAGACTTGTTACATATTAGCTTTAACTCGAAAATTTTAATAACCGAACTAAACAAAATATGATTAAAATGAATACGAATTACAATCAGAAATGCAGAATTACAACATAACTTTGGTACTTAAAATAACAATAATCAATTAATTTAATCTACTAAGACATGGTGGGAAAATAGAAAATACAAAAGGGACACACAAAACATTTACAAAAAAAAAATTACGTCTACAAAACTTATACTAGAATGGCTTTAAGAAAACTACAATAAAAAAAATATAAAAAAAATCAGTCGATAGTCAAAACCGTATAACAGAGCTGGGGACAAAACATCTTTTATTATTTAATAATTAGATACATTTTAATAGGCACATTATGTTTCCAAATATTATTGCTACAGATAAGAATATTTACGAAAATATTGTAACATTAAGAAAATCACTTACGTATAAAATGAACTTAACATTCATATGAAAACTTCCAAGGCATTTTTTAACATCTAATACCTACTTCTAATAAAGCTCCATTGTTGAATAATACAACTATTCACTGAAAATAAAAACTCAACAAATCTTTTGTAGTTGTAACTGATTGTATATTTCTTTCTCAATATATAAGTAGATAAATCCTGAAACGAATATTCACTTATTGGTTTATCATTTATTAATACTGGTAAGAAAGAGTATAATGAAATATTAAGTTAGAAAAGTGTCTTAATTGATACGAAACGCGCCATAATTATTAAAGCAGATACAGGCGCTCATGAAGTAAACAAATTATACCCTAATTAGAACTAAACAATAAAATATACATGTTTAATTAAATTAATGGCTTATACACTATATTTTGGAATGATTTTGCTATTTTGATTTACTTATATTAGCTACTAAGTTTTATTTAAAAGTTGGAAAAGTAATTGCTTACTGAAGCATATCATCTTTGACAATGGATTAAATTATATAGTTAAAGTTATATTTTTTTTATTATCAGAATCAAAACAATTGGCTTTACATAGATAAAAGTTAGGGTTACACCCTCATTTCATTCAAAAGCAAGACATCAAAATGAACTTTTAAGTACGAAGTCATAACATCTTTTAGTTTAAATAACTAATAAGCTATGTATATCAAAACGTTTTAATATTATTTCATTGTAGCTTTAAGAAGTAATTCCAAATTGTACAAAAACGTTTTCTTAAACAATACATTAAGTTAAATTGAAAACTGTTCCTATATTTATTTTGATTAAAGCGCTCTATTATTATAAGAAAATGCGGGACAAGGAAAGATAAAAGCAAAACATATTAAGAATGAAATATAAAATTATATTCTCTCGGTGGAATCATAACACAAGCTTTCGTTATACTGTGACAACTATTGCGAATAATTACTTCCACATCATAGTGTATAAGGTATCATAACGCATAATCTTTTAAGCACTTACTGAACAAGCATATAATGATTCGACCAACGCTGCATGTACAATAAAGTGTTACGTTACACGAGCGACAGAGAGGCACGATTGATCTAAGCTATATCCAGCAAACATTATATGAACTAATAAATAAAGAATAAATCAAGGAAAGAAAAATTTCGACACAGATTCGCGGGTTCGATTCCCGCCTAATTAATAATAATCCCCACATGAGGTTTTCATGAACAAATAGAATCAAATTATTATGTGAACTGTCTGTTTCATTCTGTATGTATGCAAAAGCAGATAATAAAAATATCATCAGCCGAATTCAGAGCAAGCAATCTTTCTCAAAGTATCGAGTATCCTGTTGAAACGAGTCAACGAAATCAAGTGACATAATTTCTTCTTCAGTTGGCGTATGAATTGCTTTTATCTATACAAGCCTTAGCAAATATTAACCAGTGTACAAAAAGGCCACATTTTGTCTATACTAATAATATATCTAATTGGTGTTATCCTTACATAAGAACTGTTTCGTTGATCTTACTGCTAAATCTTATATTAGTTGTAATTGTTTATACAGACTTCAATTTAGTACGTAGTGCTATCTCGCTTACACGTATTAAGAAGAAAAGAGAGGAATTACTTTAAAGTTTCTTTTAAAGTGCTATAAGTTCAAGCATTTTAAATAAAAACTCGTTCGGAAATCTTTTGTAATGAAAATTTCAGTTAATAGAAAAAATACGTAGATGACTGATTTTTCTGAATTGACAATAATGCTTAACATATTCTGTATTGAGTTTTCAGCCAAATATATGAAACTTATACGAATTTGAAAGGAATGTAAGTAGTTCGCTATAATACTAATTAAAAAAGTCATATATTTTAAACCCTAATGCATTGCTTTTACAATAATTGCTCCTATATGTAAATACTAAACTATATTATAGCTTAGCGAAATACACGCATTAACAGACACTTGATAAAGGCACAATTATTTCATAAGATACTGCGCAGCTGATCCTAATTATATTTACGTTAATTTATTTACTATAATCTCTTAATCGGGGATAAATGTTTAATATTAGTTAGGTATTTTATCTACGTTTTATATTGACGTTGCATAAGAATTTGTTGCTTAAAATCAATTATATCAAATATGAAAAAGATTAGTTTTTTAACAAAACTAAATTCACCGTAAGGCTTTTTTTGCACATTCACGCTTAAAAAATTGAACAGTTAGTAGAATTTAAAAAGTATATGTATGATTTATGTAGGACTCATCTACTGGCCTGCGACTAGAACGCACGTGCCATTTTAGCTCTCGTTAACTATTGAGATTAATATTTTATATATTACTTTTTTAAATGTCTGCATCACCTAAATACTAATCGCATAGACTATTGTAGTGTTAATATGTTGTATTAGTGTATTAGTGTATTTAACTAAGAGATTATTATGGAAGGAAGTCCATTTAATCGGAGCGGACTGACTCGGCGCAGTCCTCCTCCGCAGTGCACTGAAGACAATATGGACCAAGCACCATCGGCTTCTTCAAAACATCAGGACTCCAGCGTTGTATCAACTACTGATATCCAATATTGGATGGACACCATTGAGGCCTGCTTACAAAAAATATGCCAAGTATCGACCGAAGGTAAGCTGAACTCAGACCAAAAGCTCTGTATTAGTAACTTATGTAGGAAAATCGGGAATGGTACTGGTCAAATGGCAGTTCATTACCAATCGGCTAAACAACATCTTCTTCTCGCCCAATCTAAAATTCAGAACTTATATCAGAAAATTGAAGTCTTAGAACAAAAACAAGGTGACCTTGAAACAATCCAAGACCTCAAACAATCTATACGCAATTCTTTGGAGTCCCAAACAAAGACTAACACTTCTTTTGCCGATATGGTTAAAAAGGGACCAAACGATTTTGTAAGACCCCAAAATCTAGCCTCCATAACAATATTTCCCAAAGACAAACAAAAATCTAGTGATGAGACCAAGTCCCTAGTACAAAAAATTATCTGCCCCGAGGAGATGAAATTGCAAGTACGAGGACTCAGAAAAACTAAAAATGGAGGAGTAATCATCAGCACCGAGTCCCAGCAGGATATTGAAAAGATCAAATCGTCAAATAAACTCTGCTCAAACGATCTTACTTTAGAAGAAAGTAACCAGCGCCGCCCTAGAATAGTTGTAGTTGGAGTGCCAACAAATTTATCGGAGAAAGAAGTGTTTCAGTGCATGTATGAACAAAATTTGGCCGATAAGTATCCAGACTCAACATTCGACAAATTTCTTAGCTCCATAAAACTTAGCCATAAAGGGGGTAAAAAACAGGGTAAATATTGCCACTACATAATTGAGGTCCCCGCAGGAATTCGCAAATGTCTCATGAATCAGAAGCGAATTTTCATTAACTGGACATCATGTAAAATAAGAGACTTCACCCTTGTGACCCGTTGTTTTAAATGTCAGCAATATGGACACTCAGCTAAGTTTTGTCGTGAGGCTGATCAGGTCTGTGGCCATTGTGGGGAGACTGGACACTCTATCAAAGAGTGTATTAAAAAATCTCAGGAACCAACCTGTGCCACCTGCAAGCGTTTTAAAAAAACGAGTAACCATCCTACAGGAGACCCTGAATGCCCAGCAAGGAAGAATGCAGAATTGAGGTATATAAATTCTATTAACTATGAAGGCGCCTAAGAGCGCCCGTATCTTCTTATTATCTATAAGCACTTATTAATTAAGTTTCTTTTCACATTTTTTACTTCTTTTTTAAATTTATTTTTAAACGTTCTTTAGTTTATTTATCAATGACACATCAAATTATCTATGACTTAGACAATATAAAATTTGGTGAATCTCACTCGTGTGATGTTGAATTGTGTAGCCAATTAATTTGTAATGAGAAAGGTACTCTTAAAATCTTAACCCAAAACATTCGTAGTATTCACAAAAATTTCGATGATTTTCTAATATTATTAACTCGATTTAATGTTCCTTTTGATATTATTATCTTGACTGAATGTTGGTTACAAAACCGAGCACATAGTTTACCCACCCTCACAGGGTACAAATTACACAGCTCAACTAAACTACATAACCAAAATGATGGCATTATAATATATGTACGAGATACGTTAAACTTTACCATAGAAGAAATTTGTGTTAATGAAAGTAATTGTCTAGGACTGATAAGTAAGGACTTAGTCATATTATCTTTTTACCGCTCTCCATCTTTTCGCAAACTTGATAATTTTTTACAATCCTTGAACAGTATACTACATGCTTTCGCCTCTACAAAAAACATTGTTTTAACTGGAGACTTGAATATTGACATTATAACAAAAAACAACGATTCTTCTATCCAGGAATACTTAAACATATGTGCTTTTCATGGAATATCACCCGCCCATACCTTTCCCACTCACAACAGCGGATCCTGTCTAGATCATGTTATGATAAAAACGAATTACCTGACACATACATTTGTTACTAACTCGACTATTACCGATCATCGCGCCGTGCTATTGACATTGAATTTAAAGCTGACTCATAACAAATGCCGCCGCAGCTATTCTAGTGTTAACATGCAAAACGTAAGACGTGATTTAATTCAAATAGAGTTCAGCACGGTTTGTAATAATACTGACGTAAACTTTTCCATGAATTACGTGACTAACTGTGTTCAAAATGCAATTGCGAAAAATACAAGCACGTTTCGTCAAAGCAGGAAGTACCAAATAATAAAACCTTGGATAACTCCTGGCTTAATCAGATGCATAAAACATAGAGATAAGTTGCACAAAAGGTATATGCTTGAGCCTACTAACAATACTATTACTCTTATTTACAAACGATATCGCAATTTTTGCAATAAAATTTTGAAAAATGTAAAATGTGAGTACGAGAAAAAAGAACTTCAATCTGCGGGAAGTAACAACAAATTAATTTGGAATTTCATTAAACAAAAGACTTGCACGACAAAACATAATGATATCCCTAACGAACTATTCAAGCTAAGGTCAACTCCCACACAGTCAGCAGAATTTATAAATAACTTTTTCATAAACATTGGTAAGAATTTATCTGAACAGGCAAATTTTGAAAAATACTATCAAGCTAATTCTAAACACCCTTCAAGGCTTAAATCGTTTGTTATGATCGATACAGACGTCTCTGAAGTAGAGGGTATTATAAATAACTTAAAAAGTAATAGTGCCCCCGGATGGGATAACATCTCATGTAAAGTTTTGAAATTTTGTAAGGATATACTAGCCCCTCCGTTAACTCTCATATTTCAAAATTGCTTGTCTCAGGGTATATTCCCCGAGTCATTAAAAAAAGCTGTGGTTATTCCGATTTATAAATCGGGGGATAAAAACCAACCAAATAATTACAGACCGATTTCTCTTCTTCCCACTTTCTCTAAAATTTTGGAAAAAATAATGAACAGTAGGTTAATAAAATATTTAGATGAAATATCCTTTCTCTCAAGTTGTCAATTTGGTTTCCGTAAAAAGTTATCTACTGATGACGCAGTCCACTGCCTTACAAATGAAATTGTGCAAAATTTGGACAAAGGTATGCATGTTATAGGGATTTTTCTCGACCTCAAAAAAGCCTTTGATACAATTTCAATTCCAATTTTATTGCGAAAATTAGAAAATATCGGCATTCGGGATACTCAGTTAAAATTATTTGAAAGTTATCTTAGTAATAGACTTCAGTGCCTAAAAATTGGAGACAATTATAGCACATTTTCAAAAAACCACCCCTATGGCGTCCCTCAGGGTAGTATCTTAGGACCCAGCCTATTTTTGATTTATATTAATGAGCTATGTAATCTCCAACTTAATAACGGCACCATAGTTTCATATGCAGATGACACAGCCTTACTTTTTTCTGCAAAAACAATAGACGAAGCTCATAAATTCGCTCAATTTGGCTTTAGTATTGTGAATGACTGGCTTTTTAATAATTTTCTGTCCTTGAACACTGATAAAACTATGTATATGATTTTCGCAAGGAACACTTCTACACCATTACTCGCTAACACCCCGCTTTATGCACATCACCGCACTTGCACTGATAGCGCACCATGCCCATGCTCAACTATCTCCAAAGCAATTAACATCAAATATCTTGGAATTACTCTCGATGTTACTTTAACTTTTAAGGTCCATATTAATGCACTCTGTAATAGAATTAGAAAACTTATAGTAATATTTAAAAAGTTGAGACACATATGTGACTACGCTTTAATAAAACAAATCTATCAAGCGCTTGGTCAATCCTTACTGACTTATTGCATAAAATCTTGGGGAGGTGCTGGCATTACCACTATGTTAAAACTGGAACGAGCTCAAAGAGCGCTACTTAAAGTAGCCACAGCGCGCCCTTTCTATTTCCCTACTACCGAACTATATAAACAATGCAAAGTGCTAACTGTGCGCCAGCTCTTTATTCTATTCACTGTTCTAAAGCAGCATGCTAGCTTACACTTCAACCCTGATACACTAAACAGGAGGCGAAAGGATATAGTATGTTTGAATACTTATAGTGCAAAATTTTCCATTACAAATAGATTCTTTATATTTTTAGGTCCATACTTATATAATAAAATTAATAGATTACTAGTATTATATAACTTAAACAACTTTGAATGCAAGAAAAAACTTCAATCGTGGCTTTTAAATCTTACATACACGGAATCAGAGGAATTGCTTAATATAATAAGTTAATATAAGATGTTTTTATTTTTTATCATAATAATACAATTAGTTAGATACAATCGAGTCTGATAATAATTTATACACTACTTACCAATACCATTATATGAAAACTGATAGTTTAAGCCTTTTTTGTTTATTGTTGCCTGAAATACAGGTAAATTACCTAGCTCAGGAACAGGAAAATGTTATATTTTGTACTTTAAATAACTTACTAGGTTAAGACGAATATTATGTACTTTTGAAAACTGAATAAATTTTTATTATTTTATTATTTTATTATTCAGCAGATTTTAATTAAGGCCGTCCGCGATCATGGTAAGTATGGTTATTTTTGAAGCCAAAAAAGTTATACCTTCCATTTTCGTTATATTATTAAAAGGGCACACTTAGTCCGGACAAGCCTTACGTAATTAAGCTGAACATATATTTTTTTACTTGGATTTTAACTTTAAGTTGTAAGTGAATAGTGCAAAAGGCCTTTAATTTTTTGGTATTGTTTCATAACGTTTACTCCCCTATTTTGTTCATCAATTTATATTAACATGTACATTTGAAAACAAGTAACATAAACTTAAAAAATACTTACTTTATAACAACAGTAATAAAAACTGTTTTATCAATCTAAAAATGTTGGACTACACTATAAAAAGGTACATTAAATAACACTAGCTTTCTTTCAACTTCAATAATTCATTAAAAAGAAATTACTAAATATCCCACAAATCATAAAAATAATTTGTGATTTAATAAAAGATTGGATAAAAGAGAAGAAGACGGGTTCAATTGCCGTTCGCTCAATCTAAAAACTACAACCAAATGCATTAACTAGCGTGGCAACTGTATTTACCAGTATATATTAGTTAGAGTAACAATAATGATTTCCTTTTTGAAGTTAATGAAGCTTGTTGAAAAAACGACCGTCTTTTCGAGTCTATCAGTCAACCTTTCGTTACAATAAGTTTTTTTTTGTAAATTAAAACAATTTTTCTGAAAGAACGACAATCTATTCCAGAGTGAATGGTAATGACATCATTTGGTCATCCATCACTGTCTGTCGATCGTTTGTTTTAATAATTGTTTTTGTAAATTTTAACAAGATTGTCGAAACAACGACAGTAAATTTAAGAGTGAATGGTAATGACATCATTCGGTCACAGTCGTCAACCATTCTTTACAATAATAATTTTTTGGTGAATGTAACCAATATTAAAAGAATGACAGTTAACTCCCGAGTGAACGGTGTATGTATCATTCGGTCACTGTCGGTCAACAGTTCGTTTCAGCCACTGTGTAAAATGGCGTAACTGCCAAACAGCCCGAGCTGATTCCTCACGAAGACGAGCATTGTGGCGACGGAGTCTACGTACCTGCAAATTTAATGAGCTTATTAGGTCACTATTTTATGTCTATATGTCTGAGAATACTGTAGTTTTCTTGTGAGTATAATGATAGTACTAAGGGTTGAAGATCCAGCTATGCTTTATCCCGATTCATACCATCAGTGTTATTAATAAATATGCATGAGTGTGATAGACTAGTTGTTTACTTTGTGTTATTAACATTACGTGAAATGTAGATGGTAATGTCAGTAGCGGATGACCACGAAGGTCACAATACGATCAAATAGAGAATGTGCTCAAAAACGCAGGCATCCGAAGTGTGCATAATAAATGGGCAACTATGAAAAGATTGATGAATATAAACGAAGCTAGTGAGGTCCTGCAATGTGAAATAATGGCGTGAGTATAAGTATGCTTTTTAATTTATTTTTTGGGTTCGATCCCCGCTGAGAGCAACATTTATGTGATGAGCGTCTTGGATGTTATTTATGTGTATTGTATAATATTAAAAATATTGTTGAGTTAGTATCGCATAATACAAGTTCTACTTAGTTTGGGGCTAACTTGATCCGTATATTATGTATATTTTAAACGTAAACGTTCACGCCGTTTTATCCCCGAAGGGGTTGGCAGAGGTACCAATACTCCTGAACTCACATGGCAAGCGCCATCTAGTTTCCAGAGAAGGTACCCACGTTTTGCTTAGACAGTGTACTCACGTGATAGGGGGCAGGCCTATCGCCGTTTTGTACGAATACACTGTCACATGACTAAGTACAACTCAGCCATGTGGGTTTCCTCACGATGTTTTCCCTCACCGTTAGCAACCATGATAAATTAACCACACATATGACTTTAGAAAAGACAAATTGGTGTAGGCCCGTCCCAGGATTGGAACTCACGCCCTTCTGTTTTTCGGGCGGGTGTTCTTACCCACTGGACTATCATGTCGCTATATAATTAAATATAATATTTTAAATGGTTTACTATAGTTTACCTCGTCTTCCAATTGTCCCCGATGTCTATTAGCGGCGGCCGCGTCTGCTTCAAGAGACGCTACTCGAGAACTGAGACCACAGGGGCATGGAGGGGCCGCTGGTATAGGGGAAGGAGGGGCCTGAGGGGTGAATACAAATATTATTATAGATACACTTTTTTATACTAAGTGTGAGGTGATACAACCAGTTTATGGCTAAGGGAGACAAAAATAATATACATGTTGTTTTTTTTGTTACAGTTAAAATTACTGATTCCATTTTCTTTTACATATTTGGTGTTTACATTTTATTGTTTTAATGTGTCTCTCATTTATATATTTATAGTGTTCCTTTTCTTATGAATAATAGCTTTTTTCCCCTTTCTTTCTTTATACGGAGGAATAGGGGGTATAGGGGTACAAATGTTACTACAAATAGATATTGTGCCTGTGTTGAGACAGGTGGCGCTTGGGGAATAGAAATATATAGATAAACTGTTTTACCCTAAAGTAAGTGTGTCTATGTGATTTCTGTTTCAAGAGAGGGACGCGAAAACTGAGACCGCACGGACTCGGGGGCGGGACAGGGGAAGGGAGGAGAAGATTATTAGTAAGGTACATGCATGTTACATTACAAAATTTCACAGTATCCTTGGATCAGGAAGTCTGCCTGGTAATATATACCTGAGGCAAAAATAATTAATGAAAGACCTCTCTTTATTTAAAAAACAGTAATTATATTTTTGAAATATAATTTTATTTTTCTCAGCTTACATACAACTAGGCCCACTGCCTGGTTCAAGGATTTGCTATTATTACAACAAAAAGGCAGGCTTTCAAATTTTTTAAAGTTTGTTTTCCAGAGTAGGTACTACCAGTTCGAATTCCTGGCTTATGATTCTTCATGAAAATTTGGACACATTGTATAACATAAGAAAATCTTTAGAAATTATGCGGAATACTTTATTTTCATAAAAAAAAGTTTACTGATATACTAATATAATCAAGTTTTGTAAAAAATACATACATATATATACTCACGGCTACAAATCCCTAAAAGGGGTAGCCAGAGCTAAGGAATTAGAAATTCCTCAGCCACTTTTGGAAGTTGCGTGGGGAAAAGATGGTAAAATAAAGGTTGTTGGTGATGTTTCTCTAACCTCATTGCCCAATAATCCCTCAAAAGCCCCAAAACTGTTAGTCGCCTCTTACGTACACCCACCGGAAAAAATGGGGTAGTGCTATTCTAAGCCGACACTACACAGCTAAAAAATACATGAAATGAAAAATAGTTTAATGTATATCAATAAATGTCTAAAATGTTGTTAACAATAAAATTATAATTCTTATCAACTCACAGGTACTTCAGGGCAGGTATCGAGTGTCGGCTCCACGTACGAGCTGTCTATGGACTGCTCTGTGTTGTCTAGGGACGGGTACTGATGCTCTTCGCAGATCTGAAATGTTACATCAACATTTTATTTCAAAGTGCACTCTTTAACCAGTATAGACTAATTCACGCCCGAAAACAGAAGGGCGTGAGTTCCAATCCTGGGTCGGGCCTACACCAATTTGTCTTTTCTAAAGTCATATGTGTGGTTAATTTATCATGGTTGTTAACGGTGAGGGAAAACATCGTGAGGAAACCCACATGGCTGAGTTGTACTTAGTCATGTGACAGTGTATTCGTACAAAACGGCGATAGGCCTGCCCCCTATAACGTGAGTACACTGTCAAAGCCAAACGTGGGTACCTTCTCTGGACACTAGATGGCGCTGCCATGTGAGTTCAGAAGTATTGGTACCTCTGCCAACCCCTTCGGGGATAAACGGCGTGAACGTTTACGTTTACTAATTATAATTAATTGTATTTGTGCAATATTTGAAGGTAGATAAGGTTTAAATTATGATGACAACTATTTTGCCTCTACTGGTTAAAGGGTTAAAAAATCTGAACTTAGTTGCTTAACTGGTGGCGTATACTGCAGCGGTCATGAAGTATTATATAGAAATTAATATTAAGAAATAGGCGGTTATTATTAGTGATACGGGCTCTTCAACACACGATTTACTGAAGTGATGTGCTTTGTGCTGTGTAAAGACGCGAATAAAGGTATGGGGTTTTTTAAGTATTTTTTGGACGATGTGGTTGGACATAAACTATCATTTATAAACAAACACCAATAATTATTTTACAATATTTTCCTTACTTAACCTTCAAAAGTGGCTGAGGAATTGCTTATTCTGCAGCTCTGGCTGTCTTTTGGGATTAAGCTTTGAGTTAATGCTTGCTTGTATGTAAATAGAAGCATATTTACCTGCAACATAGCCCTCGTTGCCGTCCTTACTAACGCCGGCCAATCTAACGCCGCGGTATCCGGTAACGGAAGGTTTCCGCCGTTACCGCCCGGACTGTTAGTTCCGGTGCCACTCCCGCCGCCTAGCTGCGTGTCCATTAGGCGGATTAGTTCTTCCTGGAAATGTGGAGAAGGTTTAGATAATGGTTTAACGACTTTAGGCCTTCGAACAAGCTGATTTTCAAAAAGGCATTGGACCTATATACACCCTACGCCAGATTATACAAAAGACCTAGGAGTATAATCTGTCACTGTGCCCGGGACTTGTGAACTATGTAAAAGCCTTTGATTCCATGGAAAGATGGGCAACGTTTGAATCTTTGCAGATGTGCCATATTGACTACAGATACATCGGGGTACTTAAGTGTTTGTATGAAAGCGCCACAATGTCGGTCCGAATAAAAGACCGGCCTCCTGATTATGTATCTTTAGCGACCGCGATTGTGTCGCAAGTTGCAATATTGTCGCTGTCAAAAGTGTCAAATCGCATACAAATTTATGACATTGACAGCGACAATCGTGCAACTTGCGACACAATCGTCAGTTGTAAAGATACGTAAACAGGGGCCCGATCACCAATCCCATACAGTTGCTGTGGGGCGTTAGACAGGGAGATGTAATCTCTCCAAAACTAATAACTGCTGCTCTTGACGATATATTCAAGCTTCTGAATTGGCAAGGACTCAGCATTCACATCAATGGCGAGTAAATCACGCATCTTCGATTTGCTGATGACATTGTAGTTATAGTTTCAACAACGGAAGATCTAAGCTAATGTTCAATAAGCTTAGAAGAATTTCTGGCAGAGTCTAAAAATGATACCACAAGGTGGACCGACTACTTGGTCAAAGTTTCGGGAAGCCATTAGATGGTGTCAGCACACATCGAGAACGATAATAGGCATACGTATCTCTTCTAACCCTTATTAACATTTACATTGTCTTGTCCTCACTAAACAAATATTCTAAATTAGACATTTTTATAAGTGAGTTGACATAGTGATATTCGACGAATCCAACGACATTTCCCCCTTGGATGATACGTCTAATCCCGGGTCGGGCCTACACAAATTTGTCTTTTCTTAAGAAATTTATCATAGTTGTTAACCGTGAGGGAAAACATCGTGAGGAAGCCCACATGGCTAAGTTTTTCTTAGTATTCGTACCAATACACTAGACCTGCCTCCTATCACACTGTCCAAAGAAAACGTGGTCAACTGATGTTCAGAAGTACATACATATACTCACGCCGTTAGTTCCCATTGGGGTGGGCAAAGACTATCGATCGCCGTCGTCGTAGTTTCGTTTACATCCATCAATCTTTTCATACATGCTCTTTTATTCTTCATACTTTGGACGCATGCCTTTTTGAGCACACTCTCAATTTGGTCCAAGTGTGTTCTCCGAGGTCGTCCTCTACTAACGTTACCGGATGGTAACGTGGATACATTAGCTCTATAGATCCCTTTTACCAATTTTCTATCGTTCATCCTCTCTATGTGCCCAAACCATCTCAACATTCACGCTTTTTACGAATATCACTATATGTACTGTTATATTCAGAAGTCTTTAAGTCTTGAGCCTATCTAGTGGACATGCATTGGCTGATGATGATGGTGATTGTTGTGTAGTGTCCGCTTAGAATAGCACTACCCCATTTCTTCCCGTGGGTGTACGTAAGAGGCGACTAAGAGTATTGGGGCTTTTTAAGGGATTTTTGGGCGATGCGGTTGGAGACCCATCACCAAACACCTTTATTTTACCATCTCTTCCCCTCTTAACTTCCAAAAGTCCTTTGCTCTGGCTACCCCATCTAGGGATTTATAGCCGTGAGTATATGTGTGGAAACAGCAAAGATATACTGGCCAGTACACCCTGCTGAGTACCAACTTATAATTTGTATCTATGCTTAACTCGAAAAACATTTACACTCCGCGATGTAGGAATATGAGTGAGACGTTGCTATGTGCGAGTGAGTCGGCAGTAGTGTGCGCTCTAACATGACTCCCACATATGTATGTATATGTATGTATATCGCACGCTTAATACTACAGTGACCTATGTCAAAATTTGGTGAATTGAGTTACAATACTTCACAGACCTTAAAAAGCATGCTCTACAACATAGGCAAGAGAAAACTCCCGTATTCTTAACATAAAAAGGTTCAACTTCACTTGGGTCTTTATCGTCTCGTATTCATAATGTTGTAGAGCATGATTTTTAAGGTCTTTGTAGTATTGTAACCCAATTCATCAATTTTCACATAGGTCACTATTAAGCGTGAGTTATGATTGACGCCCCTAGCCACTATTCATTTGTCAGCAAGTAACCATCAGCACTTTGCTAGGTATAGGTTTAGCTGAACTAAGAGTTATTTTTATTATATAAACTAGCATTTAAGTTAGAATAAGACACTATTGTTTTAGCCGTTATGCTGTTCAATTAAATAAATATATTTTTATTAAAGTCTTTGGTCGCAATATCTTCATTCGTGTGATATGTACGTACGGTAAGAGAGTTGGTGTTGGCTGACGCTCGTTTCTGTCGCAGTTGTCTCGGCGAGCAGTCGTCGTGCGAGCGGCGCCTGGTAAGTATATGTATGTATGTATATGTACGTACGGTAAGAGAGTTGGTGTTGGCTGACGCTCGTTTCTGTCGCAGTTGTCTCGGCGAGCAGTCGTCGTGCGAGCGGCGCCTGGTAAGTATATGTATGTATGTATATGTACGTACGGTAAGATAGTTGGTGTTGGCTGACGCTCGTTTCTGTCGCAGTTGTCTCGGCGAGCAGTCGTCGTGCGAGCGGCGCCTGGTAAGTATATGTATGTATGTATATGTACGTACGGTAAGATAGTTGGTGTTGGCTGACGCTCGTTTCTGTCGCAGTTGTCTCGGCGAGCAGTCGTCGTGCGAGCGGCGCCTGGTAAGTATATGTATGTATGTATATGTACGTACGGTAAGAGAGTTGGTGTTGGCTGACGCTCGTTTCTGTCGCAGTTGTCTCGGCGAGCAGTCGTCGTGCGAGCGGCGCCTGGTAAGTATATGTATGTATGTATATGTACGTACGGTAAGAGAGTTGGTGTTGGCTGACGCTCGTTTCTGTCGCAGTTGTCTCGGCGAGCAGTCGTCGTGCGAGCGGCGCCTGGTAAGTATATGTATGTATGTATATGTACGTACGGTAAGAGAGTTGGTGTTGGCTGACGCTCGTTTCTGTCGCAGTTGTCTCGGCGAGCAGTCGTCGTGCGAGCGGCGCCTGGTAAGTATATGTATGTATGTATATGTACGTACGGTAAGAGAGTTGGTGTTGGCTGACGCTCGTTTCTGTCGCAGTTGTCTCGGCGAGCAGTCGTCGTGCGAGCGGCGCCTGGTAAGTATATGTATGTATGTATATGTACGTACGGTAAGAGAGTTGGTGTTGGCTGACGCTCGTTTCTGTCGCAGTTGTCTCGGCGAGCAGTCGTCGTGCGAGCGGCGCCTGGTAAGTATATGTATGTATGTATATGTACGTACGGTAAGAGAGTTGGTGTTGGCTGACGCTCGTTTCTGTCGCAGTTGTCTCGGCGAGCAGTCGTCGTGCGAGCGGCGCCGCACCACGTCGTTTGACTGGGCCGGGGAGCGCCGCGCACTGCGACCGGAACCGCCTGCGATAAATATTTTATATTATTTATTTCAACACTTTATTTCATACAAATACAATGTTTTTATATAGGTACAGATCATTAGAACGAAGTACACAAAGGCGGATTTATCGCCTTAACGCGATTTCTTCCAGTCAACCTTTATGGTGAGGAAAAACAAGTACAAAACTCTTAAACAGAAATCATTGAAAATTAATATGCAAATAAATCCAAACTTAACTAAACACAACCTATTTACAACCCTACTATTTACAAATTACAATATTACATTATTTTGTACACTATGCTAATTAAAGACTAAACTTATTGATATGAAACAATGATTTACGTAAAATAAATTAAGGTGTCTCTAGACAGCGGACTCAATTACACACTAGCAGCTTTTCATAATCGTACAGTGTAATATCTAAATATTTATTTAGCGAAGTATTATTACAAATAATAAGTTAGTATATAGTGGCGTGTACCTTTAAGTCTTTGAGTTGAATATAAAAACATTTGTTTTACTATAGCTACGATATAGAATAGTGTTTGGAAGACCGTATTGTGGCGGCCTAGGCTTTTGGAGATTTTGATACTGAGGTCTTGTGAGTATACGCCCGCTCCATTCCCTTGGTTGGTCTTGAAGCCATCTGTATACACACGCACCTCTTTAATATCGGAGTAGTCATGTTGTTCCTCTTCGAGTACAACAGTGTAGTTGTGCTTGGTTATAATGGTTTTTGTTATCCTATCACATGGTGCAGCAAGTAAGGGCTGATATTGGATGGCCGCTGTGTATATACTAGTGTGTAGGATTCTGGAGTCATTTTTGAGGTGTCCTGCCTTTTTCAGCCTAAGTGAGGACATCGCTGCCTCTTGCTGTATGTGTAAGTGTAAGGGCGGCAGATTCAGTAACACCTGAAGAGCTGCCGTGGGTGCGGTTCTCATACAGCCCGTCATGGCCATGCAGGCAAGCCGTTGCATTTTTTCTAGGTCGTTTTGAGCTGTTGTTAATCTAGTTTTAGTTTTGCTGTGTAGTGTCGGCTTAGAATAGCACTACCCCATTTCTTCCGGTGGGTGTACGTAACGCGACTAACGGTATTAGGGCTTTTAAGGCATTTTTGGGCGATGGGGTTGGAGACCCATCACCAACAACCTTTATTTCACCATCTTTTCCCCACGCAACTTCCAAAGGTGGCTGAGGAATGTTTCATTCCCTAGCTCTGGCTACCCCTTCAAGGGATTTATAGCCGTGAGTATATGTATGTATGTAGTATGTTAATCTAGTTCTCGACCACCAGACCAGTGAGCCGTAGGTTATCACAGGTCTAATAATGGTGGTATAAAGCCAGTGTACGATCTTAGGTTTTAGTCCCCAGTTTTTACCTAGTATCCGCTTGCACTGCCATAGCATAGCGCTGGCTTTTTTATTGTGTTATCTAAATGTGGTTTCCAGCTCAGTTTGTCATCTAGGGTAATTCCTAGATATTTAACAGTCTTGGAAAGAGTGAGTTGGGTTCCAAAAAGTTTTGGAAGTTCAAAAGGGGGGAATTTCCTTTTGTGAGTGAAAAGAGCTAGTTCAGTCTTTTTAGGGTTTACTTTCAAGTCGTATTCGTCACACCATGTCTCCACTACGCTTAATGCTTGACCCATTTGATTGCAGAGCGTGTTTACATGATTTCGATTTAGTAGAATAGTGAGATCATCCGCGTAGCCTACAGTAAAGTAGCCTCGGGCATTGAGCCTCCTAAGTAGAGAGTCGACCACCATGTTCCATAAGAGGGGAGAGAGGACCCCCCCTTGAGGGCATCCTCTTGTCACAATGGCTCTGGTGGTGTCTTTTAAGGTTACTTGAACCGCTCTGAGTCTCAACATGTTAACAACCCAACCCCTGAGTGTGGAGTTAACACGGAAGTCTTTCAGAGTTTTATCGATACAAGGTATGTTAGTTTTATCGAAAGCACCTTCAATATCTATAAAGGTGCCTAGTGTGGATAGCTTAGTGCTGAGTGCACATTCAATTTTAGATATTACGTTGTGTAGTGCAGTCTCAGTTGATTTATCTTTAGTGAAAGCATGTTGGTTTATATGGTGGGGTTTTTTCGCAAGTGATTTTTCTCTTATATGTCTGTCACAGAGGCTTTCCAGAGTTTTTAAGAGAAAGGATGTAAGGCTGATGGGTCTAAAGGACTTCGGGTCGGTATAGTCCGACTTACCAGGTTTGGGTATGAAAGTTACTTTGACTTCGCGCCATGGTATCGGTACAAATCTGTAAGCGATGCATGATTGATATATTTTGACCAACCAGGGGGATAGGATGTCTCTTGCCCACTGGAGCAAAGCAGGGAAGATTCCATCTAGGCCTGGTGATTTTAAGGGGTTGAAAGACTTAACCGCCCATTCAATTTGGTCATTAGTGACAAGGTCTCGTGAGAAGAGCCTGTCCGCTTCGGTGGGAGGAGTAATATGCTCCTCATTCCAGTGAAGTGGCAGTCTAGGAGCAATTTATGTGTTTCTGTATCTGTCGTGGTGTATGTATTATCAGGTTTTTTGAGCGGCCCTACGGTGAGTTTGTTATCGGTAGACAGAATTTTCCGAACCCTAGCCGCTTTATTGTTCGATTCTATTGATCCGCAAAACTTTCGCCAAGCTTGCCTTTTGCTAGATCGAATTCGTTTTTTGTAGGTGGCTAACATGTTTTTATAGTTTTCCCAGTCTGTAGGTAGCCTGGAGTTTTTTGCTTTATTGAAAAGTTTGCGTAGTTTACCGCGCATTTTTTCCAACTCCGGGGTCCACCACCTACTGGTTTCTTTCCCTGGGATTGTTGGTTGTTTAAGTGGGCAGGAGGCTTTATAAGAATCCATTATAGCTGCGGTTACTACTTTGTGTCTTGGAATAACTGAGGCGGCAATGGCAATCAAAGCTCGTGCGCTGTCCGATATGCATGTCAAAATCACCTCAGACACTGCATCTGTGCTGCAGGCTATGGATCGTTGTGTGTTCATTTCAGGATTAGTCCTGGAGTGCCACAGGGCTCTGGAGGAGGTAGCCCGGAAAAACATTATAACCCTTCAATGGATTAAAGGCCATAGCGGCTCATTGGGAAACGACGCGGCTGACGAACTGGCTAGGGCGGGGTCGACCAGTGACCTGCAGGGTCCTGAACCGATTATTCCCCTGCCTTTTGGTCAGCTGCGTGCGTGGCTAAGAGAACGCACACACTTTCTCTCCAAGTCACACTGGCAGAAAGAGCCTGGCTGCAGACAGTCAAAGGAAACTATGCCAACCCTTGACGTAATGCTGACCGGGCGCGCACTACGACTTAGTAGGAAGGACCTGCGGACAGTGGCTGGAATACTTACAGGGCATACCACATTAAACAAACACTTACACACCATAGGCATCACTGACAGCCCTTTATGCCGTGCGTGTATGAAGGCTGATGAAACGGTTGCTCACGTGCTCCAGGAATCTACGGGAGTGGCCGATATCCGAAAAAACACTATAGTAACAATAAAGTCGCTCCCTGAGGCGGTAGCTGACCTGGATAAGCTACTTGACTTCTGGACGGAATTAGGCTGGGAGAGCTAGTTGACCACTTGGTCCACGTACAATGGTCCGCCATGCCGGGCTCAGTGCGGAAACCCGTGGCGTTTACCGCCCGTCTAATAATAATAGAATAGTGTTCACGCCGTCTCTTTCTCTTACATCTACTTATAATGTGTGAATCATGTTCTATTTAGTCAGTCATAATACAGACCTCGCAAGAAAACCCGTGTTTCATTATTTAAAATCAAATAGTTAGTGCAACCCATCAAAACTCAACCTTATTACTTTAACAAATAGTGTAAGATTTTCTAAAAATATCCTAAAATATGAGGTATCTGATTTGCCATCAGCTGGCCACACTGGTGACTAGAAGTCGAGCGCTCGAAGCGTGCAGACGTATTAGGTTAACTGCTTGTATTTGTATTTGCCAGAGATTATTTAAGTTCTGTCATAACCTTTGTTGACCACCTGTAGTGTGAGAATAGTTATAATGATATAGTTGTTGCCAGTGTATACCTGTTCTGATGCAAGCAGTGTAGGCATAGTATGTGCAAACGTACCGGTGCCGTAGCCCGAGCTGTCGGAGCGCGGCGGCGAGGCGCGGCGCTGCGGGTCCGCGCGGGACACGCGCGGGGGGGACGCGGCCGGGGAGCTCGTGCTGCACGTGCAGCCGCGGGCCGTCGCGTACGTCAGCGTCATCTGGAACATATGGTTGGTGTTAATATGTCTTGTATAGGATTGTTATACAATCGAGATATAGAGTATGAGATATAGAGCGGGATACGCGCGGGGACCGACGCGGGCTGGGAAGCTAGCGTCACCTGGGAGATATGTTTGGTGTTAATGGCTTGGGGGTTGTTGGTAGTTTTAGGTTGGTGCTGTATGAAGTACATACATACATACATACATATTCTCACGCCGTTAGTTCCCATTGGGGTAGGCAGAGACTATCGATCGCCACTTTGTACGATCCTGGCAAACCTCTCTGGCTTCGTTTACATCCATCAATCTTTTCATACATGCTCTTTTATTCTTCATACTGCGGACACCTGCCTTTTTGAGCACATTTTCTATTTGATCCAAATGTGTCCTCCAAGGTCGTCCTCGTACTAACATTACCTTCCACATTGGCTCTATATATCTCTTTCACCAATTTACTGTCATCCATCTTCTCTATGTGCCCAAACCATCTCAACATTCCTTTTTCTATCTTTCTCACAATATCATCTTTTACACCACACCTTTCACGAATCACATCATTCCTCACACGATCACATAACCTTACATTACACACTTTTCTGAGGGATCTCATTTCTACTGCATTCACTCTACTTTCATGCTTCTTCTGCCACACCCAACATTCACTGCCGTACATAAGCGTAGAACGAGGACAGCATCATGCACAGCCATTCGGGCCTTTTCAGACACCGACTGACTAGACATTAGACTGTCCAGTGCTCCATTTACCGCATTACCCTTTTTCACTCTTCTCTCGATATCTTCATCACACTTTCCATCCCTAGTAAACAAACTTCCCAAATATACAAACTCTTTCACTTGTTGCACTTTCTTACCATTAATCTCAATCACGCATTCGGTCATATTCACCTCTCTCGTCAAAAACCATAGTTTTTGTTTTATCCACATTCACCCTCATTCCCTTTTTTTCAAAAGACGCACATGCAATATTCATCATCTCTTGCAGCTCTTCCACCGATGATGCAAGTAGCACTTGATCGTCGGCATATAAGAGGCATTTAATGATGAATCCACCCATTCCCAATCCATAATCACTTTCACGCAACTCTGTTAAACAGTCATTCATGAACAAATTGAAGAGCCACGGGGAAGCTACACAACCCTGTCGGACACCCCGAGAGACCGAACCAGTCAGTGTTTTCCCCGTTTACTCTTACACATGCACTAGAATCCTCATAGAGTGATACCAATGCACGTATAAGTTGACTCCCCAGACCGAACTTGGATAACACCTCCCATAAACCCTTTCTTACCACCCTATCATACGCCTTCTCTAAATCAATGAAGGAGCAATACACCTTTTGGTTCTTAGCTAAGAACTTTTCGGTGATGCTCCTTAGAGAGAAGATTTGATCCATACATCCCATTCCTTTCCTAAATCCTGCTTGCACATCCCAAATTTATCATCCGTTTCATTCATCACTCTTTCAATCAAAACCTTTGCATACAATTTACTGACAATGCTGAGTAGGCTAATTCCACGGTAGTTTCTAGCCTCCTGGTGTGACCCCTTTCCTTTATATAAAGGGCACAATTACCGCTTTGCACCAGTCTTGTGGCACTTTGCCACTCGACCAGCATTTTTGGAAAAGGAAGTACAACCAGGAAGCCACCACCCCTTTACCAGCCCTCAGCATTTCAGTGTTTATCCTGTCATACCCTGCCGCTTTCTCTAGTTTCATACTTTTCATTGCTTTCATTATTTCTTCCATACTGATCTCACTGTCACTAAAGTCACCCATAACGTCGTTCCAATCAACATTACTGCTGATTGGCGAAGAAATGGATGAATCCTCTTTTTCAAAGAGTCCCCTCAAAATAGTTCTTCCATACTCGTCTTATGCTACTTTCATCCGTCGCCAATTCACCCTGTTCATTTCTTACAACATTCACTCTCGTGTTTTGGGAAACTCCCTTTTCTTTCCGGATATATTTCCAGAACAACTTTTGGTTATTCCGGAAATTATCAGAGAGTTTCCTCTCACACCCATTCTATCAGATCACGCTTTTTCTTTTCTATTTTCTTCTTAACCTCATTCTTAACTCTCTTATATTCATCTTCACTATTCTTCACTACATCATCTGTTACTCTCGCATCCATTCGTTTACTAGCTACTTAGCGTATGAAGCACAAATTCTTATGTAGATTTCAGTTGCATAACTCATTTTCGTTACATCCCCAACATCATAAAATACATCCTAATATGAATCTCTAAGTTTGATTAGTCTACGCATAACGGTTTTGTCTAATTATTAAAAAAAATCTACAAAACATTTTTTAAGATATATTAATTATCAAATGATTTAAAAAGTCCAAACCGTAACTTGTTTTTGTGAATCGGTAGTTCTGACTTTTTAAATTTGAAATGAAAGCACCATGACATCTCTAATCAATGATACTTATTCTTATACACAAGAAAATAAACATATATTCACATCATCATCAACAACAATACATGAAACATCAAAAGCATTTGACGTACCGTGACAG